>JAVLUX010000022.1:10472500-11072500 GCA_032164185.1 Moxostoma hubbsi | reverse complement strand
AAATTAAATGTGTACATGTCATTTATTTCTACACTTGCCTTCGTATTTAAATCATATCTCTGAATTTCTACGCCTGTTGTTGTTGTTGTTAGGCAACTATTAATTATAATAATAACAATAACATCAGCAATGATAATGATGATAATGATGATAATAAAAATAATGGAATCTGAGTAAATAATAATTATGAATTTTATTGAATACATCCATATACTCAACAGCCAGGTTTCGTAGCAAAACCAACAACATTACTAACTTTCTTCAAAGACTCATTGGAATTTTTTTTTATCTTTCTCTGTGTCTCAAGGGGCTGATTGCTCTGACATTGCAATTCATGAGTGCCTTCTCCCATACAACAAACATTATTAATGTTCTAATGTTCTATCGATATTTAAATCAACAAAACCTACCCCCCTATCCTAAATCTTAAACATAAACCTAACCGATAGTGTCATAAAAAGCAAATGTGACATGAAAAACAAAATTTTTGAAGAAACCACATCATTTTGTGACGCTTCTATGACACCTTCGGCTCACTTGTCGACTCATGTGCTCTTCAGGACACGTACCCCTGTCCTTTTTATCGCATATGCAACACTCTATCAGTTGAGCTGCCACGCAGTTTGATCACACTTAAGCAAGCTTGTAAATGTAGATGGTTATGCAATGCAAATGTTAAAATGAGTCATGCACTGTAGTAAAAGTGTTTATGTGTCATAAAATAGCATTGTGTGAAGAACAGGGTGAAAATTAAGTGTGTATGAACTGATAATTGTGCAGTTTTATTTGTGCTTTGAGTGAAAGGGAATAAAAGTCATTATTGTTTTAGCGCCTCTAGTGTTCATTCCACCTGGAGATTGCTGTGATATGTACAGCAGGCCACATAAAAATCATTTTGCAAAAATGTAGTTATTGTAACATGATTTATGACCAGGTTGCGAATGCCAGAGACAGTAAAAAAGGCGACTTAACATCGAATTTAACAACGTCCTCTCACACAATCTCCATAGAATTTAATGTGAATACTTTTTTTTACTTTCGTTCAAGTATGTTTTCTGGCTAGATACTCGGACCTTTAATTGTGTAAACTTTTCACTCAGTATCCATACTTTCACTTAAGTATAATTTCTTAGTACTTTTTACACCCCTGATTATTTTTCCAATTCTCTTTGGTACTGTAATTAGAGCATAAATCACGCAGTTAAAAACATACAGGCTTCTATCAAACTTAAGAGATTTTATTGGCTCAAATTGATAGAACTGAAATAAAAAAACTAATTGATGTCAAACCCTTTGTCTGCATTCTCAAAATGAGTGATCCCTCAATTTTGCAGATGTCTCTTAAAGTAGGTATGTGCAGTATGTTTAGGTGTCTGTGTCTATGTTTACTGAGAGATGTGGCAGTCTTCCAGCACAGGCATTACTGTCCACCCTGTGTGTATTATCACCACTGAGGTCAGTTGTGCTCTAGAAGCCAGTCCATTTGAACAGTACAATGAGCTTTTACAGCTGTCTACAGTGAAGGTACTGTGTATCTGTGTGAGTGTCAGAGATGAGTGTTTGCATAGTGACTTAGATGTTATAGGAATGTGTTTTTGGTGAACATCAGTGATGACAACCATAGGAATCTGTGTCTGCTTCCCTTCCCAAGTACACCTCCAGCCAATAATGTTGTCTCTTATAAATAACATACAGCCTTTTTTGCAAAGTAAGACCTGATGCTCTTGAAATCATTGGGGAAATATTTTTCCTTTTTTAAACAAATGGTCAGTGAAAGAAGCTGATTAACCTTTAAACCAATATTAATCTAAAATATTAATCATATGAGCTCTGATTAATCAAATTAATATTATATGAGCTGTTTTATTTTCTTATTCTTATATGAGGCTTTACAATCATCCTACCCAAATGTTTCTAAATAGAGTCTAAATATAATCCTGGTTACTGTGATTTTGTCATTTTCGAGCAATAAACATTAAATAAACACAGAAATTACTGTAATTAGACAAGATTTCTATATATATATATATACTTCTAATAACTTGGGTAACAGTGTTGAATCTTGAGCTTGATGAATGCACCCTACACTATAATTTGTGTAATAAGAAAATGGTTAGAGATTTTTTACTTCAAATACTTCTTGAGTGTCACAATTTTAAAAATGAAAATCATGCATTAATCAGCTGCGCATACAAATTTGGGGCACAGATAAATATTATGTTTTGGTTGTGTAATAATTACTAAATTAATAATTAAAACTTGTTTTTTTCTTACTGTGGCACTTTTTTATTTTAATGGTTGGAGACAAATGAGAATGTCAAGACCTCTGAGGTGGGACAGGCCATAATTCCCATTTCAAGGGGTTATACAGATTTTTTTATCTGTTTTACAGAAGCGTTTAAAATTAGCTACATTTTAATACTAGATCATTTATATGTTAGGTTCATATTTAAAAATGTTGCATCTATCTATTGCTTTAATAAAGTAATGGTACACCAAATTGTACAATATTCATGGAATGTGCCATATGACATTTATTTGACAAATTAAACAATATGATTAATTCTAATGATGATCCAATTTCATTCCACTTTGCTGGAGCCCCATCCTGCACGTTGAAGCTTTAGATTCCACTTTGCGCTGCAATATTTTTAATGGGTTCAGGTCTTTAGAAATCCCAAGCTGCACCTGGCTGAAAAATCCATGACTGTTGTATTGTTAAATGCCCTGCATTAAGAGCACTATGACAGGTTTGAACAGTCTGACGCAGAGGGGCAGGCGCTGACATAGGTAGTGGCATCAGCTTGTGCTCTGATCGCACTGGATTTTAGGACCCACTTAGCAGCTGGAGTCTGTCTGCAGGGCTTTTGGCTGATCCTGCAGTTTGCCTCACACCCTCCTTGTACATCAGTTTAATACACCAGCTGTGCTAAGGCAGACTGTCTCTCTCACGTTCTGTTTTTTTCTCCTCGTTCATTTACATTTGATCATTTGACAAATGCTTTTATCCAAAGTGGCTTATAGTACATGTCTTTACTACAGAGACAATTACCCTGGGCCAATTTGGGGTTAAATGCTTTGTATTGTCAGACACAATTATAGTAGCTGATGAATCACCCCTTCTGTGGGTGGCACTATATCATAGTTCCATAGGGGTATATTGTGGCACTGTTTTGTGGCCCATTCTGCATAACGTGGCGGCACATTTCAGCTTATCACAGCTCATTCGACCTGTTTCGCGGCCGGCCCACCGGCCCGCCCGGTTCTCCAGATGGTCAGTTCACCCCTGATCGGCCCCAAAGTGCATCGGCCCACCAGGAAAATACCCAGTATGCCAGATTACCAATCCAACCCTGCTTTTATTCCAATAAAGACCAACCAATCAACAAACTGAATTGCTGTGTTCATATATGCCTATATAGGAACCGAACCAAGGAAGAAAATGCACCAGGTTCCATAACAAATGCTCTAAAGAGCCAGGAGTGCAATTCATGGTTTAACTACCTTGTGAATGTGCGTGAGTATGTATTTATCCCCTCAAAGCTTGCCGTGGAAGCAAATGTCCATATGCAGGTTTCAGTGATAAAAGAAATTACTTTCAATAAAAACAAACTGTTGTGTTTTTTTAGTGTAGGAAAAAAAGGTAGGAAATCACTGTGACAGAATCACTGTGGATTATAATCAGTGTTTGTTTTGATACGCAGCTGAGAGTGATCGCAGATGAAAACATTCTGATCAGCTTGACATCTTGTCAGTTTTTCAGAAAAAGACAAACCTCATTTGTCACTTGTCAAAAATACAAGACCCCACCTCGGCAACAGAACAATTTTTTCAAGCAAGCCAGATATGTTTTTTTTTCAGTTTTTGAAGCCATTAACTCAGCAGGGAGTCCCGACTGTCAAGGGATAAACAACCTCCCGCTGGCAAACAATACTGCATGCTCCTTCTCTCACCTATAGGCTGGTGACTTTGTTAATGAAGCTCACACCTGAAAATCACCATCTTGTCATGAGACTGGGTTGTGTGATTCACTGGAAATCTTCCCATTTGCCGTAGCTCTCAAATCCCATTTGTGGTTAATTATGTTCAGACTTTTCAATTGGTCAAGAGTGTCATTTAACATGCGAGAACCTATGACGTTCAGCGTCAATGACATAAAACCAGCTTCATTTATGAACTGAACACAACAACAAGTAAGATTTGAGAGCTCTGGTGTAGAAGAAAATGATCAATAATGGCTTAAATGAGTAATGAATAATTTAATATTGGCTTAAATTTTGGTCTGTTCACATAAAGCGTCTATCGTACACAAATTATTTGTACTAATTTTATGATACTTATTTGATGCTTTTTTTCCCCCTTTTTGGAGCTTGGCAGTATAAATCACCATTGACTTTCCTTGGTGCAGCTTAGAAATTCTGCCGGGACTTTTCCCAGTGGGCCGGCCTTGAAACGGGGCCGAATGGGCCGCGATAAGCTGAAACGGGCTGCCGCGTTATGCTGAACGGGCCGTGTCAGGTTGAAAGGGCTGCAAAATGGCACTGTGACATGCCGAAGGAGGCCGCGATATGCCGAAAAGGGACACAACACCCCCCATCCCCCTTGCCCCAGGGTCGATTTCTCTTCCCAGTCCACCAATGTGCCTAACATCTCCTTTAATTATATTTTTTTAGGTGAACTATTTCTTTATATCAATAAATTTAATATAATTTAGTCTACTGGCAATAGAGATGAAGTAAGCTGATATGACATTCTGCATTGTCTTGAATATGTCAAATTACTGTTCATCTCCATTATGTACTCATCAGAGAACATCAGACACTGGAATCATGATCAGCTGGCATTTCCATGTTTTAGCATATCCCCTGACAGATCTCAGTATGCAAGAAAGATCTGTTTCTAACTTTCGATGTGTCTACCTTGGATCCAGAAATAAAGGAAAAATATTAATATAATGTGAAAATTGAGAATTTCAAATGGCCTTGCCATACATAGTTATTAAAAAAAATAAAAAATCTGTTTTACGTAACAAAACATTTCATAACCTGCCAAATCTGCTCGAAAATAACTGACGGAGGGGGTCACACAACAGCAGGTCTCTAGTTCTTCATGACTTGCACTTTGTTTTCTTTTTCCTCTCATCTACTTTTGTGAAGGGCAAGGCCATATGAAGCAGAAGGGCCAGCCCCATGAGAGAATCATTTTGCATGTGTGCAGGAAACATCACAGTGTGCATTACTTCCTGTCTCAGCTCTCTATTCCACCAATGCCAGTATTGCCTCTGATTTTTAAGTGGATTTTGAAGAGTGCAAACTGGAAAGAAATATATATATTTCATCACTGTACTGGGCCGTTAAGACCCACAAAGACCACAGGGTGAGCACCCCCTGCTGGACTCACTATATATATATATGTACAGGGTTGAGGAGTAACGAAATACAAGTAACGGGACTACGTATTTAAAATGCAAAATATAAGTAACTGTATTCAACTTCAGTTACAATTTAAATAATTGTAATTTGAATACAGTTACATTCAAAAAGTATTTTGATTACTGAAGAGATTACTTTATAATTTATTGTCATTTGTTTAATTTAATATTTAGTCCTTTCAGATGGAAAACATTTATACATATAAATGATGTGATCCAAAATGCATTTGAACAGCAGTGAAACACTTTCTTATGATGTGTTACATTCATACAAGCAGACTGAGAAGTAAGTTTAAAGTAAGTTTGGAGCAGAAGAAATAGAAATAAACCATGTGTAAATTGTCAGCTTTATGCTAAGCTAAAATGTTATTTCTAGCCATTTTACATGCACATGTTACCAGGCACGATCATGTTTTTTTAAAAGAAAATTAACATTGGATCATAATTTCTTTTTCTAGTAACACCTTTGATATTAGGGCAAAAATCGTATTCTTGATAATAAGTAAAAAATATCTAAAAATCCTTAAAACAAGATCAGTTTCATTTATCTTGTTTTAGAAACAACACTGCATAAGATATTTAGGTTTTTCAGAGAATACATTTTTAACATGTGCATTTTGTTTTACTGTACCGGCAGAGTTTTTACAGTCAAAACAAGCGAAAAAAGTATTTAGAATATTTTACTGACCTTGAGTAATTTAACAAAATACATTACAAATTACATTACATCCCTGTATGTATGTGTGTGTATATATATATATATATATATATATATAAAGTATACATATATAGTGAGGCCAGAAGGGGGTGCTCACCCTGCGGTCTTTGTGGGTCCTAACGACCCAGTACAGTGATGCTGACACTATACTGTAAATAAAACCACTGTCCTTCAGATGATACGTTAAACCGAGGTTCTGACTCTGTGGATTAAAAATCCCAAGGTGCTTCTCATAAAGTGTAGGGCATTAACCCTTGATGTCATGGCCAAAATTGCCCATTGGCCTCAATCCATCATGGCTTCCTTATAATCCCTTATATGTATGAACTGGCTACATCACAGTACTCTCCTCTCCACCAATAGCTGGTGTGTGGTGAGCATTCAAGTGGATGCTGTCCACTGGTGGTGGGGGTGAGGAGAACCCCCTGTTTACTATGTAAAATGCTGTAAAGAGAGTAGTGTCAGAAAAGCACTGTATAAGTGTAACATTCATTATATATATATATATATATATATATACTGCCACTGGTTACCACTCAAAAACAAATGATATTGTGCATAACAAATAAAAAAGGTACCTGATGGGTTTCTGCTTTTTGGAGGATTTTGCCCATATTTGAACTCCTTGACATGCAGTATGTGAGCGGGATGTATGCTTACAGGGCGGTGCGGTGTTTAAACATTTGATTTTGATGCCTTGGTTCTGATGAGATCAAAAACCACTGCAGTCTCATCAGTTGGTGGGTTGGTGTCTGGCTGTTCTACATGTGCTTTCTTTGGTTTAATCTTCATGCTTTGTGTTTTGTGTAAAAAGATGTTATAGATTTTATTCTTCATTTATGGTTGGGCAAAAAAGAAAAAAAGACACTAATTAGAGAGATAAATTATGAGAATTATAGAATTAGGTTCTTGTGAGTTAAATTATCAAACAGCTGTTGATTATCATTTGTGTTTTTTTTTAGTATTTCAGGTTCAGTATTTGACCCGTGCTGCTGCTTAAAATTATCTTTTATTATTAATGCTTTTTTCCTGTAAGATATGTCATGCATAACCAAATAGTGTAAACTCTGCAGCTTACAACATGCCTTACAGTTCGTGAAAGTGGTGGTTAGCACACCAGTGATGTTCCTATGATGTTTACAGGGCATATTGCACCATTTGTCCTCTACAAGATGAAGGAGAGTGGACAGTCAGAAGTAATGAATAACATTTTTCTCAGTAGCGCATTCAGGGAAATCTACCAGATCCTGCAAAACATCTCAGCAGTAATCTAACCAAATCATTTGAGTCAATGGAGTACATCACATCCATCCATCTTGAACCGTCCTAACACACACGTTTTGCTCATTTGGTTAAAAATAAGAAAATAGAAAGAATCTATGATTCTTTAAGCATGGCATTGATTCCTAAGTGCTCAGAATGTATAATTAGCTTAGTTCAGCTCTGCCGTTACACACAAGTGAATCCATTTTTTTATATTAAGCAACCAAATAACTCTACACTCATAAATGTGAGGTTAGGTAATGTTTGTTACAAAATAGAGTGGTGTTAAAACTGTAAAACTCTAAATACAGAGTCCACTTTGAAAACAGGATTCAAAATATAATTTAAACATGGATTATTTTATATATATATATATATATAAATGTTTTTTTTTTTTTTTTTTGTAAATGTAAAACAAGAAAAAGTTATGATTGAAAAAGAATTAGAAATACTTAAGGTTGTGCACTGTTCATAATCAAAGAAGCACATTTGTGACATTGACCATTTTAAGTCCTTGAAAGGAAAGGTCAGATTTTCAGATGCTCTTGAGAATATTTTTTAACATTTAACTTTATTAAATTAGAAAAAAAAGAAAAAGAAAAAAAACGCAGATAGAAAAATTTTCAAAAGTTGACTCAGACTTTTAAACCCCACAGTATATTTAGCAACATTTACATTGGCTTCTCAAATATCTAGTGTAAGATTGCTATTCTCAGATAACAATGATTTTACTGCCTTGCTTAAAAAGATCATGATGCACACTGTTCCGCAATTGGCTTAGAAAACAGTATTCATTATATCTGCATTCAGTGGTGCCTGTAAATCCTTGCTTTATTTGAGTCTCTGCAGCTTGATGCCAACATGAAAACCTGTTATCTCCCTTTGTTACTCATTAGATTGGAAGTCAGTGGTGTTTTGCACACAATAGGAAACAAATCATGCTTTGGCTGTAAAAGTAAGGAATGCATTGGGAATGGGTGAATGTAATTTTTGTGTAGAGGGCAACTGTGGAAGTGCTGAGAAGTGTGCTTAAACTTACATCTTGGTGATTTTGAAACAATGTTATTTCTGACGAGAGTTGAAACAAAAAAGTAGATTCGAGAAGCGAGCTCTCGCAGTTTCTGAGTTTCGCTCTTTCGATCCCTCAAAAACAAACTTACACACAAACTCTCTCACACACACACACATACACTACCTTGTTACTCCAGTAAGTAAATAGCACAAGCCTCACAATCCTCCGTTGCTAGTTCTAAAGTGACATTTTCGAATTAGCAACAAAGGCTCGGACTGTAATAAAGCAAGATGCTGAATCTGTGGTGGGATCTGTGGCAGGTTCAAGAGTGTTTTAGTGATGAAAACCAGTAAATATCTTGAGATAAAACCCTGAACAATGTCTTAAGGTGTGGTAACAGTGGTATAATGGAAAAATTGACTCTGGCTCATTGAATTATTGAAAAACAATGCACACCAGAGGTATGCATACTCTGCTGTGTGTTGTGACCTTGCCTCTGACCTTTTTAACTTTTTACCTTGAACCTAGAGATAAAATAGATAAGCAAAACTTTAGACAGTGACTTCTGACAAACAAAAAAAATATTTATATATTTCAAAATAATTTTTTATTGTAACATTCTCAAAAAGGGAAATGATCGGACTCTTGAGCATGTGCTGAGTAAATGTCATCAATCCAACTTGAGTGTGATTTTAAGAAATTTAAAGCGTTACAATTCCACCTCTTGACTGCTTGAAAAGCTCTGTACAATGGAGCACATTTGAATCTGACAAATTGAGAACATGAGGAAGCCCTGACCGACAGAACATCAGTATTGATTAAGTATATTATTTCGCCTCTTTTTCAGTTTTTCCCCTATGGTGATGCCTCAAAGTTTGCTCAGCACGCTTTCAGAACCTTCGACAAGAATGGAGACGGCACCATCGACTTCAGAGAGTTTATCTGTGCCCTGTCCATCACATCACGAGGCAGCTTTGAACAGAAACTCAACTGGGCATTCAACATGTATGATCTGGATGGAGATGGCAAAATCACACGAGTTGAGATGCTTGAGATCATTGAGGTATATGATTCAGTGTGTTCAGTCTGTTCTCCTGATTTACATACATACTTTTTATTCCATTAACTGCAGCAACTTATTATAGAAGTTATTACTTAATTATCAGATTTAATTTCTTGCAATTCACAATCAACAGATAATGCTGTAAATAAATACTGCAACACAGTTCCATAATAATAATAATGTTAAGACATTATTGTAGAAAGTAAAGCATTGAATAGACATTACTAAAAGTGACTTTATAAGTTACATTTTGCTGTTTTTTCCAGTTAACCCTAATCTCCTGTTGGGGTCTTTTGAACTTTGCTTCTTTAAAAAAACATGGTTCCCTTCATCTCATTGGGATGACATATCCTACATTTACTATCCACACACACACACACACACACACACAGGAATGAATAGGTGAGACTATGACTGATAGCATTTATTATAGAATTTGTCAAATAAAATCAGCCACAAATGCAAAACACACACATAAACGAAGGGTTGGGAGCATAACACATCCACAATGAACAACACACACATACAGCGATTGAAAGAGAGAGAGCGAGAGAGAGAGAGAGAGAGAGAGAGAGAGAGAGAGAGAGAGAGAGAGAGAGAGAGAGAGAGAGATGAAAGGGTGAGACATTACACATCAACAATGAAGAACACACACATACAGGTATTGATTTGGGTCTTATCTTTTTAACATCATAGTAACATAAAAATAATGATTTTTAAATGTCTTTGATAATGTCTAAACCATATATCTAAATGCATAACTAGTCATAAGATCTGAAAACAAAAATCAGTTTGCTACATGCAGGCAAATGTGTTAACCTCCGCAGTCATCTGCTGGTTATATGTTGTAATTTCATGTCTAAAGATCTCCAACAGATGACAGTATTCTGCCCTAATGCATGACAATATATCCCTGAATAAATTTGAGAAATGTAGTTAAACTGTAAAAGTGAATTTAACATAAAATGTTCTTAGTTTATATAAAATGAATGGTGTTGTTTAGCCCCCCCCCCCAAAAAAAATGTTAAAGTATTTAAATCAAATTAAATTAAATTTTATAATATTTGTTTAAAAAAACATGATTTTGGTACAAATTACACAAGTGTGTGTCAAAATTGAAAAAGGGTTAATGGTAGGTTACCTTGATTCTGTTCCATTCTGTTGTACTCCCATCTAGCTGTTTTAAATGCAAGGACGTGTCCTGAGTGAACGGCAAAAACATGCTTTGCATTTAGGTGGTGTTTCAAGCTTGAATTCTCAATTACAAGAGAGACTACTGCAGGCCACTTTTTGTTATGTACTTTATACTCAATGATTTTTTTCTCATCTACCACAATAATGTGTCTTTGATTTATCTTGATTTGTGGGCTTTTCTCAGCAAATATTTTTATATGCAACTAAATATTTATTTTATTAATTGTTCAGCATATCAAGTAATTATGATATATTAATATGATATATATTGATATATATATTTATTTTTGACTGTCATAATTGTAGTTCAAAATGTTCAATTTTGTTCCCATCTAAAGGCAATATATAAGATGGTGGGGACTGTTATCATGATGAAGATGAATGAGGATGGCCTAACGCCTGAGCAGCGAGTGGACAAAATCTTTAGTAAGATGGATAAGAACAACGATGACCAGATATCATTGGATGAGTTCAAAGAAGCAGCAAAGAGTGACCCCTCCATTGTTTTACTTCTGCAGTGTGACCTTCAAAAATAAGTGTCTCAAAAAAGAGCCAGGGACTGCACAAATGATTAATGTTCCATTCAGTTTGCAGCTATTTCCACTCAAAAAATTTGCTTGGACTACCTTTCAGTGAATTTCCTGTGTTTGATGTGCATGAGAATGTTCTTTGCTGACAAATTTCACATATGTACCCTACTTTGCAAAAACATACACACATACAGACCATGCCATGTACAATTAGAATGGTATGAATATATATATATATATATATATATATATATATATATATATATATATAAGCAATATCACACAAGCAAGTGTGCGATATGGGCCCTACATTTGTCCACAAGCTGAGTGTCGTTGGTAATCACAGCAGTGCTGATTTAGGAACATATAGTATGATTGCAAGTGTGATATTGCTTATATACAACAGTTCAATGAACAAGTATATAAAAAAAATGTGGAAAAACTGAATATGGTCATGAAAAACGCATTTGTGCATGGAACTACTTTCTTATGCATCGGATCAGAATCTGCCGTTGCTGGTTCAAAACCAAATGATGCGTCCAAGCCTCTGATAGTAATTTAAAATGTAACTTCAGAAATAGTATCACGGCTTGTGCTGTTTCGAACAAGTTATTTGATAACCAAGGATGGAAGTGTGTGTGTGTGTGTGTGTGTGTGTGTGTATGTGTGTGTGTGTGTGTGAGAGAGAAGAGAGAGAGAGAGAGAGAGAGAGAGAGAGAGAGAGAGAGAGAGAGAGAGAGAGAGAGATGGAGTGTGTGCGATCACCTGTTGCCACACCCAAGCAGAGATGCTGTCAGCTTTCTGAAGATCAGCTTTCTCAGTGGAAAAATAGCATCCAAGCAGGGGTATTTCTCCCTATTTCGCAGTAGCCAGTGCGCAAGAGTCGATATTGTGTAATTAATCAGTCTGTTGTGTCTCTCAGCTGTGATGAGCCGTAATGCTTAAGTTGTTCATTTAAAGCCATTTAAAGCTATTTCCTATCTTTAGTAGTGTAGTGTAGTGTAGTAAGTGATCACAAAGAGCTGTTGTATGTAAACGGCTGACACAGATTCACTTCACATCACCTAACTGGCTCATATTACACACAAAAATTATCTTTTGCCACCACCTGCTGGCTAATATATGTAATGTAAAAACAAAAAGACAAACCATAGCTCTTAACGGATCTGCACTGCTCTTACACTTTAGTTTAGAACGGCACAAACACAAGTGGAGTGATACACACACAGTGAAGCGTTGGGGTGCTGATGGTGTCAGATCATCAGTGCTCATGGAACATCTCTCATCAAATTAGATTTGAGGACCGGAACTAACTGTTATATATATATATATATATATATATATATATATATATATATATATATATATATATATACACACACACACACACACACACACACACACACACACACACACACATGGTGGTGGCCAAAAATATTGTCACTCTTGGAAAATATGAGCAAATAAGGCTGTGATAAATATTTCCTTATTGTTTATCCTTTTGGTCTGTCATTCAAAATATTCACTAAAATCTATCCTCAAATAGATATCAAACTATTCCGATTGCAACACAAGTTTTATCAAATAACTAATATTTTTGTCAAATATATGTGTGGCACAATTATTGGCACCCATTTATTAAATACTTTGTGCAACCTTTTTTTGCCAAGATGACAGCTCTGAGTCTTCTCCTATAATGCCTAATGAGGTTGGAGAACACATGGCAAGTGATCTGAGACCATTCCTCCATAAATAATCTCTCCCCAGAGCCTTCAAATTCAGAGGTTCACACTGGTGGACTCTCCTCTTCAGTTCACCACACAGGTTTTCTATGGGGTTCAGGTCAGGGGACTGGGATGGCCATGGCAGAACCTCGATATTGTGGTTAGTGAACTATTTTTGTGTTGATTTTGATGTGTGTTTTGGATCATTGTCCTGCTGGAATATTAAACCACAGTCCATTTTAAGCTTTCTGGCAGAGGCAATCATGTTTTGATTTTTGTATCCATTGGTATTTAATGAGTCCATGATGCCATGTCCGAAAAAAGATGTCCAGGACCTCTGGCATAAAAACAGCCCCACAACGTTAAAGATCCACCACCATATTTAACCGAGGGCATGAGGTACTTTTCCATATGGCTACCTCACTGTGTACCATCTCTGATGTTTACTGCCAAAAAGCTCTGTTTTTGTTTTACCTGACATAGAACCCAGTCCCATTTGAAGTTCCAGTAGTTTCTGGCAAACTGAAGATGCTTGAGTTTGGTGCTGGATGAGAGCAGAGTCTTTTTTCTTGAAACCCTCCCAAACAACTTGTTGTGAAGTAGGTGATGTCTGATTGTAGTTTGGAGACTTTCTGACCCCAAGACACAACTAGTTCCTGCAATTCTCCAGCTGTGATCCTTGGAGCATTTTTGGCTACTTGAACCATCCTCCACATCTTGCATGGAGACAATATAGACTCACATCCTATTTTAGGCCGATTCTTAATTTTATAATAATTAGAACTTCTTAATTATTGCCCTGATGGTGGAAATAGGTATTTTCAATGCATTCATTATTTTCTTATAGCCACTTCCTATTTTGTGAAGCTCAACAACTTTTTACTGCACATCATAACTTTATTCTTTGGTCTTACCCATTGAGATATATGACTACGGGAATTTGGCTTGTGTGTTACCTCAAATTTATACCCATGTGAAACAGAAAGTCATGGCTGAACAATTTCATGTTCCTTGTCACCTAGGTGTACTAATGTCAAATATGAATGGGAATACACTTCAGATATATTTTACTCATAAGAATTTCAAGGGGTGCCAATAATTGTGGCAAATGTGTTTTGGAGAAAAATATTTATTTAAATTACAAGATTTTTTTACCCACTTTCATTTAGTTTTCTTCAATTAAAGGTTAGATTTTTGTGAATATTTTGAATGAAAGATCAAAAAGATAAACAATAAAGACATATTTTTCACAGCCTTCTTTTCTCATATTTACCAAGGGTGCATATTTTTGGCCATCACTGTATATATATATATATATATATATATATATATATATATATATAGATAGATAGATGTCAAAATTAACTGCCAAAATGAGTCCAATGTACTTTCTATACAGTCCAAAACCACTGGAGCTTGCGCATCATTGATGTGCTGTATTAAATGAAGCTACTATTTATTGTTCAAGTTTACTGATGCTATCTATGTGTACTGTATACTGCGTAATGTCAACCAAACCGATTCTTATGGTGATCGTAACTGTTCCAGATTTACCCACTTGCCTGGATGGACAAAAACATTAACTTAAGTCTATCAACCTTTTCCTTCCAAATATTCGTGTACTGCTGGTGAATATAATTGTAGTTTATTTGCATGCCATTAGGTTTGCCTTAAGAGTACTTCCCTCATTTACATCCTGCATAAAGAATGATCACAAGCCTTATTTCAAAATAAGACATTCAAAATATACATACAATAGAATCGGATGGAAA
This sequence comes from Moxostoma hubbsi, assembly GCA_032164185.1. Lineage (NCBI taxonomy): Eukaryota > Metazoa > Chordata > Actinopteri > Cypriniformes > Catostomidae > Moxostoma > Moxostoma hubbsi. The sequence continues at coordinate 11,057,793 of JAVLUX010000022.1, read as the reverse complement.
GCTGGTTTTGCAAATATCGTCAACGATGGTGATGTCACACCAGACATGCATTTGTGATCCACTGATGAGGAAAGGCTATGGGAAGTGCATTCTCCCTTCTATGTCTAGCATGTACTTCACATAAGGGGGATTGAATGTGGCTGACTGAAATCTGTGAGAACAAGTGAGAACAATACTTAGACACTGTTTGATCCTGAGTGAATTTTAAATAGGCCATACTATACGTTCATACTCATGGTCAAAATATTATGCTAGTCATTAAAAAGTATTTCCATATTCAACCAACAATCTGTGCAGTGAATTTAGGCATTTAAGAGTGTCATCAAACATTAAATAAGTTGCATATCAGTTTGCTGATATATGTGGGGCCCACGCATGGAATTAATTTATGAACATCATTTTTGAGTTGTGTCATTAGGTTTAAAATTACGAAAATACTGATTGGAATATTGATCTTGCCTCAAATCTTTTTAAACGCAAACTCAGATTTTTTACATGCTGCTCTTAAAGAAGGGCTTCAGCTGAGGGTTTTATGTTTTAGGGCTCAGACCAGGCTAAGAATATCACTCTTTGAATCCAGACATTTGCACCAACTGCACATTTTGGGCACTGACTCCATTTCTAAAGAAGCACATCTTCTACAAAGCTTCTGTGCCATTTGAAATTTGCATTCTGCCAGTTTAAGAGATTTACACAAACATAAACTTTCTGTCATTGTAATGTTTACCTATTTAGCCACCACAACAAATTCATGCAATGGCAACCTTTTCCAACTGAAGAGTTATTTTGTACATGAAGCATGTATTGTGCCCCTGATGCCATGGCTGCACTATTCCTTGTGTTGTGGTTTAAACTAATAAAAGAGTATATGGGATGCCTTTTCAATGTCAGAGTTTAATTTCAAATTCTGAATATAAAAACATGTCTTCCCAGAGGAACATTTTATTAAGCAAAGGTTTATTAATGTATGCATTTATTTTTTATAGCTTATGAGGTATCATGGAGTTCTCGATTATGTTTTATCCACTTTGTCTCAGATGTTTCTCCAAAAATTATTTATGAGAAATAAAAATGGAAACAAATGAGAGTATGGTTGACATACAAGAATAATATAGAGCTATAAAGTTACTTTGGATACAAGGGCGTAGCCACGGGTGGGTGGGAGGGCCCACGCTAGACTATTGGATAATTTGGATAATTTTCTCTAACTTCAAATATAGATTTATATAATGAAAAGAAAACAAATTCTGATGTTTTGAATTATGTTCTCAAATAAATCATAACAAATTTGCCAAACCAAGTAACTAACTAAATAATTTTGCCTGCATCACCCAATCGACTACTCTAGAAATGTCATCCAGTAGGTCTGCTGATAAGTGACAGTGCGTGCATAGCAAACAGCCAAAGCCAAAGCTAGTTTTGAGTTACATCACTTATTTTTTTACTTATTAAGACGATTGGACAACAGAATTAGTCAAATTGGTACTTACATACAGGGTTGGGAGGGTTACTTTTAAAATGTATTCCACTATTTTTACAGGAAAACAAAAATTATCAAGATATTATAAATATGTAATCCTGTTACATGTTTTCCATTACTCCCTAACCCTGCAAACATATTTATATATTTGCCCAACAATTTTTTATGTAACCCACCCAAATATCATTTTCTGGCTACATAACTGTTTGGATGGATTAGTCCAGATAATTTGGTTAATGAATAAGCTGTTGAGAAATGTTAAAAATAACTTTTGATTGCAGACTGAGGCAAATCTGAGCACAGTTTATGACATTGTTGAGATCTGTTTAGAAGCTCTTGAACAATCAGGGAAGCAGGACTTCCTACCCTCCATTTCATCACACTGCAGTCTAGGAGATACATTAGAGTTTAATTAAAGATATCTATTATTAAATAAATAGTTGAATTAATGCGTTATTAAAACATTTGGCAGACACTTTTATCAAAAGCAACATATAGTTTGTGCATACAAGGAATACGTTGAATTAGTTTGTGTGTTCCCAAGGAATCGTAACCATAATCTTAGCGTTAATAGCAACATGCTCTACCAGTTGAGCTACAAGTTACGAGTCAATTACATTAGACACTAACCTTATAATCTAGAAAATACCCTATAGTTATAATTTTTTAACACAGCCATGACTGATATTCTTATTAGAAAGAGCTACCATACATTTCAACAGTGGTAGGGTTTGTGCATATATAAAACAGATTTCTAAACATAAACCACATGACAAACAAAACCCGCAAGATGGCAGTAGAGTTCATTACACAAGAGCGCTTCCGCTCCGATTCTGATTCCTGGTATTGGACTCGTTGGAATCGATTCCACATTTATTTGATTCTTTTTCCATTCCGAAAAAAACGGGAGGCAATGTGAAATCTCATAATAAACAGCTCTCTGCGAAGCGTTTATAATAGCACGAATGACTAAATTAAATCAGGGTCTGTCTGTATGTACATACCAAAGAGCGATGCTTCAATCCCATGAGGTCAATTTGAGGGAAGTTTGAGTAGATGCGCCTGCATTTCCAAGAACTACCGAAAATAATCTTCAAAGCATCATTGAAATGGTCTGTTACCACTCACGAGTTCTTGTTTTGAAATTATAATGTACAGTAATTGTCCACTACCTTTTGTACAATGAATAAAATATCCAAACAATATATTTAATTTTTCTTTAAAAAATCCACATGGTATATATGTATATACATTTTAACGTGTATTTAAAATTTTTGTTTTTGAATTATTCATTTTTATATATATATATATATATATATATATATATATATATATATATATATATATATATATATATATATTAGCCCTACCTTTTACTACATTTTACATTAAAATTCTCTCTCTCTCTCTCTCTCTCTCTCTCTCTCTCTCTCTCTCTATATATATATATATATATATATATATATATATATATATATATGCAAAAGTTTGAAATGTCGAGAACGAGTAGAGATTCTCGCTTTTGTGCAGCACAATGATCATTTAAACTTGGAAAACAGATGTGTTTAAGGGCTTGTGGGATTACTTCATATAGATGAACAAACGGAGCGGACTTGACTCGGAGTCAGATTTATGATCCTTAAGATGCAGTCATTTTATAATTATTTTGTAAACTGTATTAGTGCTGTTTGGCTTCTTAAATGTGTAGTAGTGCAGTGGCCTAGGAGGTAAATAACCTCAGTCCGAAAATATCAAGCGGTTTCCCCGGAAGGAATCCAAAGTTTCGAATCGATTCTCAAATCCCAAAGCCTCAGAATTGAGGAATCGGCTCTCTTTGGAATCAAGCCCAGCCTTGGGTCACGCAGATATTTTTGGCAGCTATATGGTGAGGTACTTCTCAGTAAAAAACATATATATTTCTAATTATGTAGATTTAAAATTGGGAACAGTTTTATTAGGTATTGTTTTTCATGATAATTAAACCTAAACTGGATAGCATTTCATTTTCAGCACATGTCGCACAAGCTCTGACGCAATCTCGGAAATACGTCATCACACTACGCTTTCAATCGCTTGTGCTAGCTGCACTTTAAAACAACCGGTGAATCATTACAATTTAACTTTTATCCTTTTTTCTCAAAAACATCCAGCCATGGCGATGCAAGCAGCTAAACGAGCGAATGTAAGTACATTTGATAGCAGTTCATAAAGGCATAAATGTTCTTGCATTGAAGATTGATGTTTGTTGTTGTTGTTTGGGTCTTTCATTTGAGCTCTTAAGACAAATAGGGCAACGTTAGTCCTAGTGATATGTTCACAATGGAGTCCCTATGGAACTGTGCTTAAGACTGTCTTGATTCCTTTATTTCTTAATGCAGAAATCTGGTCAAAACATGTCCCATTACATCCACGGGTCAATTAAGGAATTGTGTATCATACATAGTTAACCAAATATATTTTGGTCATTAGTAATGATTCCAAGTGTATGCCTCACTTGAGGGATCTAAAATTGTTAAAATCCCTCAGTGTTTATGAAATAGTATACATTCAATGGATATTGTCTCTGTGATTTGCATTATACTTTAATCCTAAATAAAATCCTAAAGTTTTGACCACATCTACATATTTCAGATTCGTTTACCTCCAGAGGTGAACAGGATATTGTACATACGTAACCTTCCCTACAAGATTACAGCAGAGGAAATGTATGACATCTTTGGAAAGTATGGGCCAATTCGTCAAATCAGAGTGTGAGTATCAATTTAATTTTCACTCATTATCATGCTCATGTTCACTCATGAAAAATGTATTCAGTTCCTTTATGTGGTTTTCTTAGTGGAAACACACCAGAGACAAGAGGAACTGCTTATGTTGTATATGAAGACATCTTTGATGCCAAAAATGCCTGCGACCATCTTTCTGGATTCAACGTCTGCAACAGATACTTGGTTGTATTGTACTATAACGCAAACAGGGTGAGTTCAGATTGTGTTGCCATTGTGCTCAGATGTGATTTATAGAGTAACTTTATCAGAATTGTATGTGAATGTATCATAATAATAATGTTCACTGGTGGCCAAAAGTTTGGAATAATGGAAGGAAATTGGTACTTTAATTCACCAAAGTGGTATTCAACTGATCACAAATTATAGTTAGGACATTACTGATGTAAAAAAAAAACAGGACCACCACCATTTGAAAAAAGTAATTTTTGATGTAATATAGACAGGCCCCATTTATAGCATCCAATACTCCAACATGTATCCTTGAGTAATCATGCTTAAAAGCTATTTGGTGAAGCTATATGCTGAAAGCTTTTTGGTTAATTAAATGAAGCTTAACATTGTCTTTGTGTTTGTTTTTGAGTTGACACCGTATACAATAGACTGACTTGTTTTAAGGTAAATATTAGGTCAAAAATGGCAAAAAAATATCTTTCTCTAGAAACTTGTCAGTCAATCATTGTTTTGAGATATGAAGGCTATACATTGCTTGAAATTGCCAAAAAAAACTGAAGATGTCATACAAAGGTGTGCACTTCAGTCTTCAAAGGACAACTGGCTCTAACAAGGACAGAAAGAGATGTGGAAGGCCTAGATGTACAACTAAACAAAAGGATAAGTACATCAGAGTCTCTAGTTTGAGAAATAGATGCCTCACATGTCCTCAGCTGACAGCTTAATTGAATTCTACCCATTCAACACCAGTTTCATGTACAACAGTAAAGAGAAAAGGTCCAGTGGGCAAAGAAACACAGACATTGGTCAACAGATAATTGGTAAAAATGTGTGATGGATCTTAACCCCATTGAGCTTTTGTGGGATCAGCTAGACTGTAAGGTGTGTGTGAGAAGTGCCCGACAAGACAGTCACATCTATGGCAAGTGCTACAGGAAGCGTGGGGTGAAATGTCACCTGAGTATCTGGACAAACTGACAGCTAGAATGCCAAGGATCTGCAAAGTTGTCATTGCTGCATGTGGAGGATTTTTATGAGAACTCTTTGAAGTAGTTTAAAAAGTTCCGAATTAGTTTTTCAAATTATAATAGTAATTTTTCACATTATTAATGTCCTGACTATACATTGTGATCAGTTGAATGCAACTTTGGTGAATAAAAGCAACCAATTTCTTTCCATAAGAGTAAAATCTGTACATTATTCCAAACTTTTTGCCGCCAGTGTATATTAGAATAAAAGGTCACCAAAGATGTATATTTTTACATTTAGATTTGTACATTTACTCACCCATGATTTTCCAAACTTGTTTGGTTTTCTTTTTTTTTTTCATTGGACACAAAAAAGGAGAGATATGCAAAATGTATAAGTCTCTGTATAACAGACCAGTTACTTTCAACCTATTCATTTTTGTGAAGATAAAAACTGTAATCATAACTTCTTTTTTTTTTCCTGTTTTAAGGCTTTCCAAAAAATGGACACAAAGAAAAAGGAGGAGCAGCTGAAACTTCTCAAAGAGAAATATGGAATAAACACAGACCCACCAAAATAATCAACATACCTATTTTTGTTATTGCACCTTCCAGCTTGACATATCTACTTTAACCTTTTAAGAAATTATTGCTTTAAAAATACCTGTTGAACAGTGCTCATTACTTAACCCGATGTCCTGTCATATATAATGACCTAATTTCTTTTCTATTCATATAGAAAACAAGGAATATGCCATTTGTTCATAAAAGTTTGTATTAAATCATTTATTTTCTTTTTTATTATTACTGTTTGGTGTCTTATTTGCAACCCTTTGTTGTACAGGTGTAGTTAATGCACAGATTCACAATTCTAGGATTGGAATAAAATCTATTACATTTTTTTATCATACTAGTTTACATCAAACAATGAATTGACAGGTAAAGGTTTTGCACTCATTATCTCAAACCAATAAACGTACAGTACTGTGCAAAAGTTTCAGGCACTTGTGGAAAAACTTTCAAAGTGAGGATTTCTTAACAAAATCATGACATAAATAGTTTTCATTAATCAATGTTATACAAAGTCCAGTAAACAGCAGAAGAGCTAAATCAATATTTGGTGTGAACACTTTTGCCTTGAAAACGGCACCAATTCTCTTACTGACACAGTTTTTCTTGGTTGTTGGCAGATAGGATGTTCCCAGCTTCTTGGAGAATTCACCACAGTTCTTCAATTTATTTAGGCTGTCTCAATTCTATCTTTTCATGTAATCCCAGACTGACTCGATGTACCGTGAGGGCCATGCCATCTGTTGCAGGGTTCCCTGTTATTCTATTATATTCAATTTGCAAAAGGAATGTTTGGGAGTATCAAATGTATATTTCCTATTGACACACTAGAGTAGCAGATATAAATAACATCTTAAGACAAATGTTTTTGTGAAACATCTTTTTGTGAAAAGACTTTTGCACAGTACTGTGTGTGTGTGTGTGTGTGTGTATATATATATATGCATAGGCTAATCTGATTATTATTTCAGATAGCATTTGTATTCGAAGAAAGCATACCCTTTCAGAGCAACTGTCATCCAATAACTGCATATGCATTTGCAATGGCATAATTTAATTAGGAGATAAATAGAAATAACAATGTCCTATATATAATTTAATATAAGCCTGCATATACTTTAAGACCACAATTACATCGTCTCAGCCATGTGGTTGCATTTGCTAAATACCAATGTAAATAAATCTATATGACTAAGGAGAATGTTTTGGCAGATGTAACATTGAACCTGCGTAGTTAGTGCAGCCAATATAATTTGTTTGAAGGTAATATCTTTTTTTGTTATGAAATATTGTATAAATAAAGGAGGAAAGAAGAAAAAGAAAAATAATAATGCAGCGATTAAACAAATCTCTACTGGATACAGATTAGGCATTAACCTCATTGAATGACGTTGCCTCCATTTTATTAATGATCTTCCGTCTGACCAGAATGAGCCAATCAGCTATGAGCGCGAGGATGAGGCGCCAAAGTCACTGTCCTGAAGTCTAGTTACTTATCTTTTATTTTCTCATTAGTTTACGAATATAAAAGCCGTTTGTTTGTTTTCCGTAAAATTTTGGATCGCTAAAACTATCACGGGACAAAAATCTGGCTACTTTTCGGTTGGAGTTTATTAATCCGCCTCGACGGTTGATTAGAAGCAAAGATGTCGTCGTCCAATCAGCATGAAAAAAAGCGTCGAGTCTGACCTAAAGTGGTGAGTGTTGTCTTATGTATAATGATTAAATTGCACAAATTAAACATGATTACAATTTGTCGATATATTCCAATTAATTAGATGCCATTCCAATTGCTGGACTAAATATTTAGGACACGTAGATATATGTACGATTTCATTGCTTTTTATTTGTTATTCGCACCATGCCGTCGTGTAATATTCTGCCATGACATACAATTATAAACGATAAAGGCGTTTATTGTTTGATGAATTGTTGAGGGGGAGATATTAAACCGAATTGGTTCACAAAGCCTGAGTGTGGATATTCAGTGCAGGCTCAAATATTCTGCTCGCAATTCATGTTTGTGAGCCACTACCAGCTTGCACATTGTCCATAAAATTATTACATTATTGATGATCTTTTGAAAACTAATTGCAGAACAAAAAAGCATATTTTTTGATTATTATTAAATGGAAGGATTGGAAAGATTACTTGCTGCTTAAATTAAGAGCAGGTTTGTTCACAGCTGTTCATCAGACATACTAAGGATTTTCACAGCATTTAAGACCCAGATTAATATCTAGGCTCTTTTCTGTCTAATAGATAGAAAGATAATAGCATTGAATGTGATTATTCAAAATTAAAAGTTTTAAGATGCACATTTGAGTAATTGACATGAAATTTGAAGCACAGATAACAGTGTCCTATACTTGTATAAAAGCTATTAGTTTTTGTTTTTTAGCTCATTCTTCTGCATTCAGTTATTTTATTAATTTTTCACAGTGCAGGGCTAACTGTAAACGGCTAACAAAGCTTAAAGGTGATTTAAGTGGTGAAAAGTGTAATAGTTAAGCCTAATAGTTTGATTGTTGTTGTTTTTCAGAGCAGAACATTTATTTAGGGCTTTATTATTTGATTTACATAATAGTGGCCCCAGAAATGCCCCTTTCTTCTCATTGGTCATCCTGCACAATTATTGTTCTCCTGCTGTGCCAGAATTGATGAACTGATGAATTCATCTCCGTAATAAATTATTTAGCATTTATTTTCTTTTAAAGAGGTCATGACACAAGGAATTAAATTTTCCTTGACCGTTTCACATGTAAGAGTTCATTGTATTATAAAAACATTTACTCTTAAGTTTCAGAACTCAATTTCCTCACTGCGAAAAGAGCATTTGTTGAAACCAAGCTGCCAAAATGACTTGTTCTTTACCTCATTCACACTGTGATGTCACACTATGGTAGACATTTGCATCTGACAGCCTCCACAATTGGGCTGGGCAATATGCAAGTAATGTATTCACAAATTTGTTTAATTTTTAATTAAATGGACAAACCCGCATTTGGCAGGCCACGATTCGCAGGTGCTAATTTTGAAACCTGGGCCAAAATTTCATATTTTTGGTGACTTCCGTGCTCCATGTTTTTGTCATTTCCCAATATTGTCGAACATCGTCTGTCAGTGAGCATTGATATCCACGTCGTGATATTTATCTGATTACATCGCCCAGCCCTACTCCACATATTAACAAGTTTTACCATTATTACTAGGGGTGGGAGAATAAAACTATTCACCAATGCTTTGTGACTCTTTCTCCAACAATTCTGGGTCTAATCTGAAACATTCCGAATCGATTCTGTGATCAGTTTATACCACGACAGTGCAGTATATGCATGCGCCAGAGACAGATGTAGAAACGTGCGCGTATAATGAAGCAAAAAGCACACTACAGAACTGGATGATCAACCACATGACCATTCATCGCCTTATGAAACTACAATCCCGTCTTTCACAAACCCATGCAAAAGCAACAGGAGAGTTTATCCATGATATAACATGTCAGCAAACAATTTAAGTCGAGCTCTTGCCTTTAATGGCAATGATTTGCACAGAAACGTATAACAACAGCTGAAAATGAGACAGTGGTTCTGGAGATGTGGGTAACGTTTTTTTTATAGTATTTATTTTACAATTTTTTTGTATCCTGCTTCTCAATGCCTTTCTCTTATCTTGCACTCTCCATTTCTTTTGGCTGTTGCTCGTTGGTATAGTGCGCACATCTGACTACCCATCAGACAAATTTCAAGCAGGTGAGATTTCTACTCGCAGAGCCAATAGATGGAACGGCATATTTGAGTTGCTTGATAGATTTCTTACAGATAATCCAGCTATTTGTGTCGCTTTACCATCACCTATGACAAGGAGAGGAGACGCTGATATCTGCACTCTCACAGAAACGGCTATCTCTTGTAATCAACTTGGACCAGCAACCTCTTGTTAAAGTTCAAATAAAGAATGAAAAGGCTTAGAATAGATTTATTCTTAATAATTTAATACTAAGTAAAAATTAGTTGACGTGACATGTTAAGCCCACCCAAATCTAAATTTTCTATGTTTTCTTTTAGAATGTAAACAGCCTTCCACAACAATGCAACAGTGCCCCGCCCACTTATTCAGCCTCTGGTTTCCAGAAGTATTTGTCCGATTTATTTTTTTGCATAGGTTTTTCATAAAATCCTCAGAGTTGCAAGCCATAAACCAAAGCAAGAAGCTCTGAGGTGAAACAACTTTTTGGGGCAAAGTATTTCAGACAAAAAGACAAAGTTACAAGGCTGTGTACTTGCCGTCTTTCACGAGGATACAATCTCATGAAGCATTGCGAATGATGTTATTGAATTAAAAAAAAGTAATATATCAAACTATTGATTTAAGGTTGTTGATTTATAAGTATATAAACAATATATTTTGTGTATTGCATAATATTCCAATATGAACAATAAGATGAGTAGTTAAGAGATTGACTGCATTTCATCACTCACAGATCGTCATGGGAGTGGGCGGTTGCTCTAAGGCAAATTTTGCCATTTGAAATTTTTTATTTTTTTTTGGCTGCGGTTCTCTTATTTGTGAAGCGTTCTGTTGTACCATGAGTAATTTATTTGTTTACCAGGAATCCTGCTATCAAACATGGCTTCAATAGAAGCATATACTATCGATAAACAACTTCAGAGCTCAAGGTAGGTCTGTCTTGAAATGGTTATAAGCTATCATTGAAAATCAATTAGTCAATGGAAAAATTTAATGGGATTTTTACTTCCGGAACCATGCTGTTGCAATCAATAATGTGAGTATATATCTATCATCTAAACCCCTTTTTTTTTTTTTTTTTTTTAGATCTCAAACATAAGTAGTAAATGAAATATTTAATTTCGGAATTTGACAGTCCTCATAATTGTTTTCTCTGCCTCTTCATTTTATCCCTGCAGAGAAAATGGATTCGGTATGTAGAGTTACAATGAAATTAGTTTAATGCAATCAGCCTGGTTTAATATGAGATTCAATTGGGGCTTATTAGGAACTATAAGGGTCAGTGTGAAAACCCTAAATAATTTTACAAGCATGTTTGTTATTGTTTAAACAAATAAAATAATTTTCAAGCTTTCAAGCGATGAGATTTTCGATGGTACTGTTCTGTATGAACCCAATTGAAAAAGTTTTATTTCTGGATTATAATTAGAGCACTAATCTTAAATATTTAAATTTGATGTGGTTCTCAGCCGTTTTTATTTATTCTCCTTTAATACAACTATCTTTGATCATCACTCAGGTAGTGTCCTGCACGAGCTCCAGATACTCATGAAATCCACCGATAATTCAGTGTAATTGGAGGCCGATAACCGATATATTTGCCGATAAATTTGTATCTGGATAAAAATCTATTTTGTTTGTCTTGTTACAAAAACAAAAGGCTCAACTTATAAAACCACGTCCGGAGCACTTCTAATAAAATCGGTCATGTAAAGTTTTTATTTTACAGCAATTTAAATAGCAGAAAGCATGGAGCCTGCAAGAAACATCTAAAACTTTTAAATAATATACCAAATTTAGCCTACTTTGAACCAGTTAAATTTTACATTCTTATTTCCAACTTCCTTTTTTTATTTAAAGAAAAGAATAATGACTGCAATTAAAATAATTTGAGCTAGCATGTGCCTAAAAGCCATAATTTTTCAGCTTTAATATATCGGACACATTTTCTTATCGGCCGATATCGATATGGCCACCGATATATTGTGCATCCTTTATTGCAAATACAAAGTATTGTTATTAAATACAAAAAAATAAATATCAAGTATCATGAGTTATTAATCCTCTTAATTTAAAATTTTCTTCATTCCTCGCCTGGTTTGTTCATCCAACTCCAGAAAAAAAGTTTTTTTTTTTTTTTTTTGGTAATCGGAAACAGTGAAGTTTTGGAGAAACTTCCAAAATGGCTGCCAAACAGTGGTGGCACATTGTCCCAAATTACTCAAGAATTAAACATTTGATTGTCTCAAAATAAAAAGTAAAATGATACCAACAAATATGTGCATTTCCTCTGCAACAATTTTTTTTCTCTTTTCTTTATTTTATTTTGTACTTTTTTACTTTTTATATTTCAAATAAATCAGTAAGTGGGCTTTTATGGTACGTGGGCTAAATTGGGTCACTTTCCCCAACTTTTCTTTACTTTTACTGTGGTATTAGGGCAACAAAACCAGCTATAGTCACATTCCTGAGAATTAGAGCTTTCATTTGACTTGTCTAAGTGCAATGTGAAGGACTTTAATATTCAAATTAGTATTTCTACCCCATTACCTCTATAGGGTGCTAATTTGCATATAGAAATGCAAAAGTGATGGTATTCTCAACAAATTCTAAGGCAAATTTATTTTAAGCTTTTAAATGATATGCCTGACTTATGTATGCAAGACTTATCATTTTAATTTATTTATTTTTCACAATATTCCATCCAATACACCACCTGGTTAATCTGGTTACTTGATAAGAGAGATGGCACAGTTGAACTACACATGGAGCAGTCATATGTTTTGAATTAATGTAACTGATTTTATTAATAGACAAATTTCTCTGTACCACTTAACAGCGTTGAACTGCTGAGTAAAAACGGGACCGTGGTTCCGGGTGACCAATCAGAATAAAGGGAAGTTTCAGGGCCACACACACGTGTAAATAAAAGTCGTAAGATTGTTTTCTTCCCCATGAAAGATTTATTTTCTTATTATACGTAGTCATTTTATATATAAATTCATAGGCATATAAATATAGATTTTAAACTAATATCATCTTTGGGTGAAAGGTTAATTTCCTTGTTATTTGTCACTTATACATTTACAGAAGGAGAGAGTGTCATGCTCTGAACATCAGTTTTTCTGTTTTTGTTACCTCTGACTGGATTTTGACATGTTTGTTTCACTTTTAGTATGAACCCTTACTAAACCAACACTTTATTAATTTCCCATTTCCCCTCTTTTTGTAGATACACTGGGGCATTGAAGAGTCTTTAAATTTGTGAGTCGTGGAAGGAGCCAAAATGTGTTCCATTCCAGGACTTCCATCAACGGGTTCAAATGAACCTGTACTCATTACCAAAGTAAATTTAAACCCCTCATGTGTTCTGGTGGAGTTTTGGGGTCATTTTGACCAAGACCGGAAACTTGCATATCAGCAACTGAAAAAGGAGATTCAGTACCCTAGAGAGGGTTTCTGTGAATTGGATGGAAATCCTGGTGACTTGTGCCTTGTACGTGTATATGAAACCTGGTACAGAGCCCGCATAGTATCAAGAGACACTGAGGAGTACAGTGTGTTTTTAATTGATGAAGGCAGAACACTTCGTGCCACAGTTAACACCTTAGCATGGGGCAAAAGTGACTTTTTCTATCTGCCCCCTGAGGTTGAATTCTGTGTTCTAGCCAATGTCTTACCACTGTCTCCAGAAAACAAATGGTCATCAATGGCCTTTGAATTCATGAAGACCTTCTGTGGTAGAAGAGTCAGCGCCTCTGTTCAAGATGTTCTTGTGCCCCATCGAACATTTCTACTTGACATTCCTTCTCTGTCCAGACAGATGTATGAAATGGGGTTTGCAAAAAAATTGTCCAACGAAAGGTTCAAAGAGTTTGTTACAAGGTCCTTGCAGGCTAACAGTGGAACTGCAGAACCTCAGAGAATTTCCTCTGTCAGGAACAAACCCATTGAGATCTTTGAGAAAGTGGAGAAACCTCAGTCCTACATGTACCCAGAGTTGCAAACGGATACTGTTGAGACTATTGTTGTCACAGAAGTCACAAATCCCTTTCGAATATTCTGTCAGCTGAAGGTTTTCTCTCAGGAGCTAAGGAAGTTAACTGAACAGATAACTCGGCATTATGAAGGAAGAATTGGAACTAATTTCGCAAGTCCTGAGAATTTGGGCAGTCCTTGTGCATCAAGAGGAAGCGATGGCAAGTGGTATCGTTCTTTGCTGCAGCAAGTAATTTCTGCCAACAATTTGGTTGAGGTTTTGCACGTGGATTATGGAAAGAAACAATTTGTTAAGGTTGAGCATGTCAGACCACTTGCCTCTGAATTCTTTAGAATGCCTGTTGTGACCTATGTTTGCTCCCTTCATGGAATAGTTGACAGAGGTGTTGGTTGGACAGCTTCACAGATCGAGTACCTGAAATCTCTCTTGCTCAACAGAACAGTGATTGCCAAGTTTCAGTATCAAAGCCTTTCAGAGGGTGTCCACTATGTCACGCTTTATGGAGAGGAGAATACAAACATCAACAAGTTGTTTGAACTGAAGCAGAAATGTTCACTGGACTCTGATATGACTCTTGCAGATTTTGCTGTTCAGAAGAGCACATCTCAAAAGAGCATGATTTCAGAGAGAACTGAGCACAAACACGCTGAGGAAACGTACTCTGACCTTAAAGGGAACAAACCTGTGTTTTTTACAGAAACTTTCCCACCTAAAACTTCACATGTGGCTGTTGTGCAACATGTTGACAGCCCTGGAAAGTTTTGGATTCAGACTCAGCGATACGCAGAAGAATTTGATCAGCTAATGGATGGCCTTGGAAATCTGTACAGTGATCCAACAAGTAAAGAAGGTTTAATAAGAAAGCCTGTTGTTGGTCTACTCTGTGCGGCTAAAGCACAAGATGGTGCGTTTTATCGAGCAGCTGTCTTTAAGTTACTAGACAAGAAAGCAGAAGTTTACTTCCTTGACTATGGAAACACAGAACTTGTTGATTGCCTTAACCTCCGACAATTGCCTCTCAGATTCCAGCAGCTTCCAGCTGTGGCAGTGAAATGCTCGCTCTATGGCATTAAATCTAAACTGAAACACTGGGATGAGAGGGCTACATTGTTCTTTTCAAAAATTGTTGAAGACAAAATACTTGACGTTCATGTACAAGACAAGTGTCAGGACTCTCACATTGTTCAGATAGTGGACCCCAGTTTAGATGGAGAAAATGATGTCAGCAAGTTGTTGTGCAATGCAGATTTTGCAGAAAGTGAAAACAACATTGTGGATAAATCTGCCGAAACATCTTGCAGTTCTGCACACAGCTCTGGCATATTCCTGACAAGTACTCAACCTCAGACACTGTCCAGTTATTCTGCTGTAACAGAAAGTGCATCTGCTTTCAAGGAATGTTTGTTTCCAATTGGAAGTTCACTGGAGGTCACTGTATCTTACATTGAGAGTCCAAATGACTTCTGGTGCCAAAAAGCCAGAAATGCAGCATGTTTAGAAGTGCTAATGCAAGATATCCAGCGTTTCTATGCTCGTAGTGAATTTCAGCCCCCATTGGAAGCAGCTTGTGTTGCCCGACATCCTGAAACTGGTATATGGTACAGAGCCTTGGTCATTCAAAAGCACCAAACCCCACATGTGGATGTGTTATTCATTGACTATGGGCAAACAAAGACTGTTGCCATACAAGATCTTCGAAAGATAAGTCCAACATTTTTGAAGATGAAAGGGCAAGCTTTTCGATGCAGTCTGTATAATCTAATACACCCAGTCTCTCTGTCAACTTTAAACTGGACCCCTGAAGCCACGTTGCAGTTTCAAGAGTTTGTTGACACCGCAGCTTCCATGAATGTGCCCTTAAAATGCACAATTTTTGCTGTAATGTATGACTCTCAGAGAGTTGTGTTCAATGTGGTTGACTTGGAGACACCATTCCAAAGCATTTGCAATGTCCTTGTCCAGAAACGTCTAGCTGACCGTGCGCCCTCTAAAAGAGCTCCTCTTCCACCGTTTCGGCTGGACACCTACTACTACTCCACACATGGTATCAAAATTGGGTGTGAAGAGAAAGTAGATATCACCTGTGTTAAAAGTGTCACTCAGTTCTTTTGCCATCTCGCAAGGAATTCAGACCAGATTGGAAAACTTGCAGACAAAGTCAACTCCATATGCAGTCAACTAGAGGTAACCAAGTGTCCTCAGGCCTTTGGAACAGTTTGCTTCGCAAAATACACAGATGGACAATGGTACAGAGGGAAAATAAAGTCTACAAAACCATCAGTTGTGGTGCATTTTGTGGATTATGGTGACACATTGGAAGTTGATAAATCAGAGTTGCTGCCAGTTCCAATTGAAGCAGGAGACATAATGTCTGTCCCAGTTCAGGCAGTTGAATGTGGGCTCTCGGATATACCTGAGGATGTGCCATGTGAAGTGGGAAATTGGTTTCAGAATTTTGCAGATGGTTGCTCTTTTAGAGCTTTAGTTGTGGCAAAAGAACCTGGAGGAAAGCTTCTAGTTGAGCTTTATGATGGAAAAACTCAAGTGAATGCATTGATGAGACAAAAGTTTCGCAATGAAATTCATAGAACTGACCAGAGCACATTCCAAGGGCATAGTTCCAAGAACAGAAATGCAGAAAGTGTGGAAGTACATGTAAGGGCAAGTTCCAGTGATCTAAGGAGAAATCCCATGGATAAAACTCCGCAATCCTGCGTAGAACAAACAGTTGATTGTTTTGAATCGAAAACAACATTAGGCAGGCGGGGATTCCATGAAGGAGGTAAACCAGAACCAACGCAAAGACGTGATAGTTTTGAGTCAAAAGAGACACCAGGCAGGTGGGGATTCCATAAAGATGGGAAACCAGAGCCTACAAAGGATCCTGGGAGATGCCACAATGTCACAAAACAACATGGATCACAAAGAAAGTTAGATGATGGAGAGGAGGGACTGCTCCCTAGTCAATCTGGGAAAGCTGATGGTGTTAAAACAAAGTTATCTTCTCTCAAAGAATCTTTGCTCCCAGTGAAATTAATAGAACCAGGTCTGGAAGCTGAAGTATTCATCTCACATTGCAATGGCCCTTTTAGCTTCTTTGTTCAGTTAGTAACAGATGAGGATGACATTTACTTGCTTGTAGAGAAGTTAAATAATGGGTCTGTCATTGCAAACATTGCTACTAGTGATGTTCATGAGGGAGACTTGGTCCGTGCAGTGTTTCCTAATGATAACTCGTGGTATCGTGCAGCTGTAAGAAAAAACACTGGTGATACAATTGATGTAGAATTTGTTGACTTCGGAAACACGGCTGCAATTTCTGCCTCAAAAATATGTTGTATTGATCAATCTTTTGCTTCACTTCCAAGGTACAGCATTCAGTGCGCACTACATGGATTTAATGTTGACGACACGGATGAAGAATTTGCACACCACTTCAAACAAGTGGTTGAACAATACACTGGAAAGGTCATGTGCACATTTGTTAAAATGTCAGGGACTGTGTGGGAAGTCAAGCTTGACTTGGCTGGTGTAATGCAGGGATCCACCTGCAGTGATGAAATTCCACCAGCAGTTGAGCTTAAGACCCCAGGTGTCAAGCAAACTTTGTCTGATGACAAGGTCTGTACCTATTATAAGAACCCTGACTTATCAGTTGGGCAAATAGTCACTGGGTACGCTTCATTCATTAGGGGTCCTCAGCTCTTCTGGTGCCAGTATGCTGTAACAGACAAACTTCAAGAGATTTCTGATGTGTTGCAGAATGTTGGTAATTCATTGGCGAAAACTTTGAATGAGGAAGCTGTGACAGTTGGAAGCGCTTGTATTGGCCTTTTCATTGAGGACAATCTGTGGTATCGGGCTAAAGTAACATCCAGGGACCTTGACACCCTGTCTATTACATTTATTGACTATGGAAATGAATCAAATGTCAATGTAGGTGAAGTAAAAGCACTTCCACCTGAGCTGTTGGATGTGGTCCCTCAAGCATTTGATTGCCAACTTCAAGGTTTTGATCTTTCCAAGGGTTTCTGGACTGAAAAGGCAGATGAGGTGTTCTTTGAGCTAATTAATGACAAACCTTTAAACATCACTTTTGAGAAAATGGGAAACTCTGAAATGCCACACATTGTCAAGCTGGAGTGTAATGGTGTTGACATCAGTGATGCCATGCAAAGTTCCTGGAAATCTCTGAGCCCTGAAAGCCCATTAGTTGAACTCTTGGATGGAGCAGAATTGCTTCCTTTCGATGACACTGTGGCCACTGAAATTAATATTGGCTCAGTGCAGTCCACCGTTGAAGAAGTCACAGACCATTTTGCCTATGAAACATGTGCCTCTAGCCTCAAAGACCCACTTGTGGTGATGGATGAAAATGTTGCCTCACTTGATGCATCTATGAGTATGGTGCCCTCTAATACACAAGAGAACCTGGAAGCCACATGGGTCACAGAACATGAACGAGTTCCTGGTTTCACAATTTTATCAAACCCGAAAACCCCGTGTGACTTCGCTAAAGAGACTCATGTCGATCCAACACCCATTCCTTCAGTTTTGCCACATCAATCTAAGGGAGATTCCTCTGAGAATATAGATAGCTTTATGATGAGTTACACTGATTCTGAATTATGCATTGCTGAGGAGCAAGAGTCGCCGCCATACGAGATCATTCAAACAGGTAAGCCTGAATTTGTCAAAAATAATTATAACTTTTGTACCATTGTTGGAAATGCATTAAACCATTGTTTATGTATTTTTTTCATATGTGTATATATAAAGACTTGGGTAATTTAAGGCGTGCTACTGACAAGAAAACCGTTGGGTCAGAATGTGTTATCTGGTCTCATGCAAGAAGAAATTGGTGCAGAGCACGAATTTTAAAGGTTTCTGAAGATGTTGCACTGGTTAGTATATCTGTTACTTGTTCATTATGTAAAGAGCTGCTCTTTTTGTCTGGCAATTAAGTGTTTTAATTGTTTATTTTTATTTAGTTTGTACTTTCATAGTTCAGATTTCTTTTTTTTAATATATATATATATATATATATATTGCAGGTTCTGCTTGTGAAACATGATTCTGAGGTAGTGGTTGACCCTCTCAACATCTTCGAAATTGTGCCAGAGGAGCCATTGCAGGCACGGCACATTATACCCTTTTTCTTTCTTTTTTTTTTTTTTTTTAAGTTTTAAAAGTCTAGTTTATTCATCTTCTGTTCTTTTTGCAGACTTCATGCATTGGAACTGCAGTTTCAAGTGGTGAGTATTTCATTTATTTTTTTAAATAGGCAAATTAGTTCTCTTGCTCATTGTACAGCAGAAGCATAATCTAGTGCTTCAAAATCAGTTTGTAAATCACTGTCATGTTCTGAGACTGTTAAGTATACATTACCATGATTCATTATTTATCCACATTTTTCATTTATCCATCAATTCATATGTAGTCTATATTGAGTCTTTTCTGAAATAGAAGCTAACCATTCAAGAACCTAAATCTTAATGTTTTGTAGATGGAGTAACTAAGGGAAAACGGACTTCACCAGTGAAGAACAATGCATCAAAGGTAAATGGACATTTAATTGTGCTCAGTAGAACAGAAATTGGAAGCAGAATGGCATGTAGCAACAAATTCTTCCTTTTATTTACAATAGGCTGAAGATGAATATGGAAATGCCGTCACCTCTGCTTCTGAAGAACCAACTGGTGAGTGTCTGTATTGTAACACAATGTCCATGTCAGATCCTGCCATGGTGAAGGTATATACATCCATTATGTAAATCTGTGATTAATTTGTTGCTGAATTGACCCTTCACTAAGCTCCACCCCCTTAGTTACAGTTGCTTGCTCTGACAATCTCTGCAGAACTCCCCATTGGAATGAATGGGAGACTGCTGTGGACAGCCCCGTTTTTGGCAAAATTATCTCATAACCTATTAACCAAATTGTTTAGATTTTTCTGAATGCACTGTAACATTTCCAGTACTCCAGCTCTTGCAGTAATATGAAGACGACTTGTATAGAAATTACTAGGATACTCTAAAATTCATGTTTCTTTTATCAATGAAACTTTTCTCTCAAAATGTTACAATTGCTGTTACTTGTTTATTTGGAATTAAAAAATAGGCCGTAATAAATTAGATGAATACAAAATGGAAGCATTGGACTCATGTCTCTTTGAATCTGTAGTTTGATCTTTGCGAAGTTACTTTGCTGTTCTTAATTACAAGATTTATTTGCTTGTGGTGTTCTGTTTAGATTAAACTATCACAAAGTTTTTATTTTTCAACTCATTTTGTAATTCAGTACCATGATAAATGGTTCAGCAATTATTGTGATATGAAAATTTGCTAACATTACATCCTATGCAGAACTATGAATGCAAACCAACACGTTGGCCACTACATGGGGCCCACACCATTGGTTTGAAACGGAAGCATAAATCAGCCTTAAAAGTTTTTAGGAGATCAAGTCTTGTTTGTCACTTTAACAAGAGATCAAATGGAATGGAATATAGCAACACATCTGATTGTTTGTACATGCTATAGATGTTTAATTTATAGGAAACTAGTTTGACTTGCTTTGATTTTAAGGTCTGAACAAAGGGTCTTGTTTGTGTGTTATTTTAAAGTAGAAGATACCTCAGGGGCAGGTGCACAAAGGCATGATCTAGTTCAAATTCTGACTACTGCTACACATGTAAGTTTAAAAAAAAAAAATCTAACCTTAGAGTTATCACACTTTGCAGTAAATACTTTACAAACCTTTTAAAATATTTTATGTACCAGTCTGAACCAGTACAATGCAGGGAGTCTCAAGAGGACTTGAATACTTCAGCTGGAGAGCAAAGAGGTAACCCTTTTATACTTTCAGTGAATTTTATTTTTTTTTTTCCCTCTTTTATCTTCATGAAGGAATGGTTAACTGCTTTTAATTATATTTGAAAAATGTGTTTTAAAGGGCTTGCCAAGATGAACACCAAAGTGGAATTACTGATGGATTTCCTTAACGTGGCTCCCCAGGATGAGGTGTTTTGTCTTTAACTTGATGATCTTTTTAAAGATCTACACTCATTGGTCAAGATTATAATCCTGTTATTTCATGTTTTGCAGATACAGGATAATATGTGCGAGACTGAGCCTGGACTGGATCTTTTGCTAGAGGAGTTCAATAGTATGCCATTTTTGCATGACTCATTCAATTGAAAGTGACTTATAATTTGAAAATGGGTTTTCCGTTTTAACCGTATGGAAGATGTGTTCAAATCAACTGTCATTTATTAACTGAAACAACTTTTCAGCTTTCAACTTTTTTTCTTTTTGTCCCTCAAGATGTTACCGAAGATCTTATCATTCTGACCAGTGATGATGGAGCAGACACTGCATCTGATGGCATGGTATTATAACCTCAATACTATATTTATTTGTTTACTGAAGTCATAAACCACAAACAGTAGTTAAACTGTAAATTCTTTCCTTTGACTTCAGCTTCAGGAAGAAGAGATGGTGATAGCAATCCAACCTGATGCTGGAGAATCTTCAAGTAAGTCATTGTGTTTTCATTAAATAAGTCGCAAGAATAGCCCACCAATAATATTTAATTTTTTTTTTTAAATACTTACTGGATACCAGCCACAACATTAAAACCACCTGCCTAATATTGTGTAGGTCCCCCTCATGCCGCCAAAACAGCGCAAACCCATTCTGAGATGGTATTCTTCTCACCACAATTGTACAGAGTGGTTATCCGAGTTACTGTAGACTTTTGTCAGTTTGAACCAGTCTGGACATTCTCTGTGGACCTCATCAACAAGGCATTTCCATCCACAGGACTGCGCCTCACTGGATGTTTTTTGTTTTTGGAACCATTTGGCGTAAATTCTAGAGACTGTTGTGTGTAAAAATCCCAGAAGATCAGCAGTTACAGAAATACTCAAACCAGCCTGTCTGGCTCGAACAATCATGCCACGGTCCAAATCACTGATCACATTTGTTCCCCATTCTTATGGTTGATGTGAACATTAACCGAAGCTCCTGACCCATATCTGCTTGATTTTATGCATTGCTGCCACACGATTGGCAGATTAGATAGTCGCACGGATGATTGTTGGTGCCAGACGAGCTGGTTTGAGTATTTCTGTAACGGGTTGGTGCAGTTTTGGCTGCACGAGGGGGACCTACACAATATTAGGCCAGAGGTTTTAATGTTGTGGCTGATCAGTGTATATCCAAGCCCCATTTTCTGGTCAAATCGAACTTCTTGCAATATGCTTTGCAGGCTTGCAGGAAACATTAACTGCATCCAATTGTACCAGCTTAGAGGAACAGGATTCAAGAGTCACTCATCTGACCCTAAAAGTTGAGGACTCAACTGATGATGTCATTTTTGTTGGTGTTTTACAAGAATCCCAGGAAGAAGTATGTGAGCCAGGTAGTGAAAAGAAAAAGCAGAAGCATGACTAATGTAAACATGGTCAGACTCTAGAGAAATGGTTGCCAAGAGGCAAGTTTAGTTTTAGTTTTTTTTTTTTTTCCTTTTTTTAAATGCCTTTAATTTTCCAGCAGCTTGGTATATAATTTTTTCCAGAGGTGTCTGTCTCTTTAATTGACTTGAGGCCTGTGCTTGTATAATCAATATCACAAACATTATATAATGGCATTGAGCACTTTGGTTTTGTACAAAAGGACTGCTGTGTTTTCACTATTGTTTTTGTTTGCATGTTTTCTTTCCATTACCATCCACTGATTTCTTATTGCAGTTCTGAAGGTTGTTTGTTCGTTCCTTCTCATTACACTTCATTGCAGTTATAAAAGGGGTTTCTATATTGTAGCAAAACTAAATTATCCAGGGATTTTGTTTTTGTTCAGATGCTCTTAAATGTTTACATGGTGGTGATTGCTGCACTACATTTCATGTAATGGGTTGAAATGGTTTAATATGCAATTTTCTTTTTTACACTGCACTTATGAATGAACATTTTCTACAGGTAACTAGTTATTCCGAATTTCTGTATTAGGTTCAAATAACTAAAATACCAAAGGTAAGATTCTGTTTAATAAATAAAATTGAATATACATACAAAGACTTTACATTTTTGTTGCTGTACTGCAAACAGTTCCGCATGTCATAAAAATGACCAGATTCGTAGTGTATAGTGTAAATGTTTGATTTCAATGACTGTTACAAATCAGGAAATTACAAGTTTTGAGTTACAGATCATGAGATCTAAAGGAGACATTGAGACTGATATGCTACCTGAGGTTATGTTTTCTACAAAGGTGTTATTGCTCTTGTGATGGGGCACCACACAAGCTTCCTTGTGTCATGATCACAATTAACAATGTGGAAAACATTTCATTGATAACTTGTCCGCATTACATAATTTTAAAAACACATTTGAGGCACAGGAAAAAAGGTGAGGTGTTTAAAAAAAAAAAAGTT
The DNA here is from genome assembly GCA_032164185.1 of Moxostoma hubbsi. Classification (NCBI taxonomy): domain Eukaryota; kingdom Metazoa; phylum Chordata; class Actinopteri; order Cypriniformes; family Catostomidae; genus Moxostoma; species Moxostoma hubbsi. The sequence goes on along the minus strand of JAVLUX010000022.1, from coordinate 11,034,634 downwards.
GAAAGAGAATATTTTGCACTGTAGGCTTTGCAAAGTGTATGGCGGCTGGCCAGTAGTAGCTTATATTGCTCATACTGAACAGTTTAAAGTTCTGCCCTGTTTAAAGATACCATTGAATATAAATTTACAATAGATCACTTTCTAATCCATGGTACAAAGCAAACATACACAGCAGTCAATGATAGTTTATGCTAGACTGGGCCTTTCTCAAACATGCAACCTTTTGGCTCAATTTGTAAGGTTTAAATCATTATTACATTCATACATGTTACTTGATTAAATGGATGATTGTGGTATAATAATATTGGTGCCTGGAATCAAGTAATCATCTTTTCCATCAATTAGAGGATCCCATTGATTGAAGTTTCTTTCCAGATCTGAGAAATAAAAATAAAATTACAACAAGACTTTTCAAAACCAACTTGAATAATAGTGAAACAATTACTTTTTTTAAATAATATAAAATGCAAACTTCTGTTACCAGTTCAAAAATGTTATCAAAGCCTCCGTTACTAGTTGAAAAGTGTCACTTTCCATGGGTATTAATGTATTTTTAAAAAATTGTTTGTCATCAGTTTGTTCTTTTGCTATAGTAGACAGTTTTGTTAAACTTTGCATCAATTTGTGAAAGTGACACCAAACAGAATGCCCATTACAGAAAATTAACCAACACCTTGGTACATCAGTCAACCAGTCAGAATAAAGAAATTGATGGTATAACTTGTGATTTGAGATATGCCACCAGACACACACACACACTTTCATGTTTACATACTTAAATGGCGTTGAAGAAAAGCCAATGTTGCTTTGTTGGAAAGATCCAAGGCTATGTGTGGATCGAGCTCTCCTTTCAGTTTCAGTAGCTTTCCAATCCAGTTGCCAGTAAGAAATGTGAAATCTGGGAAGCTCTGATGGACCGTTCCCCTATCAAAACAAGGTATACAGTATGGCTCAATGACATGGGAATATATTCTTAAAACATAATGACGACTAACTACTTTAACCCTTAAATTGATTACTGACTTAATGGTTATCATTTTTCTGGGAATGATGGCGGAGTCCAGCTTCTTCATACGGATGATATTCCCAATCCACTGGAATTTCTCCGAATTTATAAAAAAGATTGGCTGCTTCACTCTTGGGAAAATCTCCTCATCCAAAGGAAACATCCAGGTGTCCAATGCAACACCACACCTAAGAACAAACATTGATGTAAAATTTTGTTCAGTCTCTTTTCAGAATTATATTTAAAGCTGCATGACATGTTTTGCACTATCAACATAGTAATTTGACAGATGTATAAACTTCCTTATCAGGTAAATGAATAGTAATGGTCTTTTTTGTCTTATGTATTTTAGTACTGAAATTGGAATGGTAATATTTTCAATAAAATAAAACAAGTCCTATTAAAATGAGCATGATTAAATGGCAAGAATTTAGACTTCATCGTTGTGGTAGCGAGTTTGAAAGTGCTAAAAAAAACTGCCTGCGTTTCTGAAACTGCCTAATAAATATGGCTATTACCCACAAGATGTTATGTTCATTTGTAAGTCACTTTGTATAAAAGCATTTACTTAATGTAAATGTAAGATGTTATGTATGAGAGATGCTAGTCAGCTAGGCATTCTGTTTTGACCTTGTGGTTAATTATTGCCTCTATTATTTCATAAAACATACTTGAATTTGACCTCCTTGCACAAACATTCAATCACTGTTGCGCCTCCAAAGGAATGTCCCATAACCGCTATCCTACACAGGTCCATTGAATTCTGAAATTCAGAAAGTCTTATCTCCAGTTTGCTTCCATTTCACTTCATTACAATACTATAAACAATTAGAGAATGTGACTGAGCAGTTAAATTTTTTTTATTTTATTTCAGTGGTTAAAAAAAAAAGCATATTCAATGCAATATTCACCTCCATCGTTGACAAATCAAAGTCACAGTTTAAGACATTTTCCACAGACTTCCCTGAATTGATGTCAAAGATAATATCCAAGGCTCTGATGCATTCATCAGCTCTTTGCTTTACCTGAAACATTATAAGGAAAAACATTCACTTCATGATACATAGATCTTTAACAGATAGTTCCTGCAATGGTGCACTAGTATAGAAAGATTACAACATGGACAATAAAAAAAAACGGTATGTCTGCCGCCTCTTACGACACCAGAAATAATTTGTGCTTCACATATGTACATAGAAAAAAAGTTGCTCTGTAATGGTACAATGAGTAAGGAGATTTTCTCACTTGCTTGTTTCTTAGAGGAAACTCTATCTCGCCTGGTTTCAGTGACCTGTAGTACATCCATTCCTCTTCCAGATGATCAGAAACAGGCTTGGATATGTCACATGATGCATGTCTTTTTGTTCCTGGCTCAGTGTTTTCTCTGAAGTAATATGTTGCTGAGGAAGATTCATCCCTGAAATTCAAAAGATATTTTAGCACACAAAAACATAATAGAGCAAATACAGTGCATAACAAAGTGATTAACTCTGTCGCTAAAAGCCAATAGAGGACAGAGAGCGGGTGAACAGAGTAATATTTAGCAAGAGTGTTCAGGCGCGGGATAGAAACTTGTGGGAGCAGGATGTAAAAACCAATCCCGTGCAGACCCCTCTAGATTGTATAGGCTTGGTCTTAAAGACACACCCACCGGCTGGCGATACCAATCAGAAGATGGGGACACAACCCGTGTTTTTTGGTGGTGTGTTAAGATCCAATTTTTTTGGTTGAGGGTTCAGACTTTTATGTGTGACGTATTGAACACTCAAATGTAATTTTGCCCCAGACACTATATTTTAGGCGATGGGGCAGTCATTAATATAGGGGATAAATACATAAAAAAATTGGGTCCTAGCCAGTGTTATTATCAGCAGGTAGATCATCCTTAGGGGATGGAAGTCGGTTGGAGCACCCTCATTTCAGGAGGGCAGGGTGGCAGCATTCGTAGAAATGTCATATAGCATGTCTGGGAAACTTGGATTTATTTAATAAAAAATTGGGCAAATATTTGTCATTTTTGGAAGGCTTTCATGGAGGGGAGGTGAACAGAGATGTGTAGGGTTTTTTTTATCCCCCTTTTCTCCCCAATTTGGAATACCCAATTTCCTCTACTAAGTAGGTCCTTATGGTGGCATGGTTACTCACCCCATTCCAGGTGGAGGACGAGTCACAGTTGCCTCCGCACAGTGACAGTCAATCTGCACATCTTATCACATGGCTCGCTTTGCATGACAACACTGAGACTCACAGCATGTGGAGGCTCATGCTATTCTCCACAATCCACGCACAACTTACCAAGTGCCATAAGGTTACCCCATATGACTCTACCCTCCCTAGCAATTGGACCGATTTGGTTGCTTAGGAGACCTGGCTGGAGTCACTCAGCACATCCTGGATTCGAACTCGTGTCTCCAGGGGTGGTAGTCAGCGTCAATACTCACTGAGCTACACAGGACCCAGAGTTGTGTAGTTTTAAATGTGTGTAATATATATATATATATATATATATATATATATATATATATATATAAAATTTTATTTATTTTTTGTTTTTGTATTCTCAAGTTTGACAACAAGGATATTTGTTGAGGCTCAGGGTGGGGTTGGGGATTGGGAGGGGAAAAGGGAATAAGGTTTCTTAAAAACAATCTGAAATCTAGTTAATCGCAAATATCAACAGACAGTATCAGCCCTATTTACCATACATAAAAACTTGTTCCCTAAAATTGCAATAACTAATAAAACATATACAGGATCCTTAATAGTACTACTTCAAAACTAGTTTAAATTCACATCCAAGGATCACAACCTGAAACTCTGTGACTGGACCAGTGGCCAGCTGTTGTTAGTCCTTTATGTGTCATGTGTGAGCCCACCAGTAAAACACTGTTAAGAATGTGATGACCTAGTTTATACTATTGTCTGAACACACTTTGTCTATTACAACCTTTCATTAACACAGGGGAAGGAAAATATCTCGGCTGTAACCGTGATTATGACAGTTTGCGGCTAACAGATATCTCTAAGCTAACATAATGGACCAGTTAAAAACGTGTTTCTAGAGATAATAAGTTCTAATTGAAAGCAGTCACCTGTGTTCCACAGCTACAACAATGAAGCCCTGTGAGGCCAATTCAACACATATTGCTGAATACAATGTCCTGAAAATACACAGAAAAACAATAAAATAAATGTAAAAATGTAAAATATTTTCCCAATAATTTATCTGATATTGCATCACCTTGCATCAACTTTACCTGAAAGCTCCCAGTCCATGAGAGAAGAGAATAACAGGATATTTCCCATCCGGTTTAAAAGATGCATTCCAGGCTGCTGGGATTTTACAAGACCCTAATGTGAACAAATAAATAATAAACACAAAGAAAAAGTTCACAGTAAAAACAAGCAATGTTGTTTGTTATGCTATATATAGCTATATATATATATATATATATATCTTCTATATTATATAGAATTTCTCTTAACCATGTTTTATGGTAGTTATGTTGAGATGCCCTATGTGTGCCACAGCAAAACAAACTTTCACAGATATATCAGCAAAGAAAAACGTATACAGTAAACCCACAAAGTACACAATCATGTAGCAGGTTGTTTTTTTTTTTGTTTGTTTTTTTTTACCAAAGATGTAGCTGAATATTTTTTCACTCAGTGCTCTATTCATCTTCATAAAGTCTGCAAGACCGTTGAAATACTCTCGGCACGGGACCCAGTCTGGCAACTCAGGATTCTCTGTTGATTGGCACGGGTAGTACAGTCTAAAGAAGGTCCCCTTGAAGAAATGTAAATAATATTTTTTTAATCAGTCAGCTGATGGCATAGTAACATATATTACCAACTGATGTCCAAGTCTGTGCACACTTACCTGAACCGTGTGGCCCACCATCAAGTCTGTGCATCCAACTTGGTGCTGACCTTTACCCGGTGGAATACTTAAAGTGTTATTGTGCCCAATTGAATTACCCATTGCGAAAACACCCAACCAGTTCCACGTATGCCTATATGTTAAACCTGAAAACAAGATAACCACATTCTCGCTACTCATAGTCACAAGTTTTTCTTCAAATCACAATTCTCGCAAACATTGGATTACCCTGACCTTGGTTCCTCACAACATTTAATCGACTCAACATTTTCGTTCATTAGTCATCTAAAACTTGTATATTACTAGTCATATGAAACTTGTCTAATAGAGAATAAACAGTTTATGTCAGCTTGATTGTATTTTTCACTGCATTAGCTCCTGTCATATTATATATTTAAAGTTATAAGTAGTTCACTTACCAAATAAAGTTTGACACTTAACAAAATATAAAACACTTAATGAAAATAAGTGACGTGATAGGAAATGAGTCTGTCAAAACAGCGAAAACATGTTCAGCTTGTTTACTGTTAGCATACTAGCAAGTTAGCGCTTCACCATTGGCGAGGTGTTGAAAAGCTTTAAAAACTCATTCTGCGTGACTTACCCGACGTTGACTTTGACCATTCATATATTTTCTTGACCAGACTCAGCTGAACGAGTCTGCCGATAGAAGACATCAACTTTAGTGGGGCTACATGTCTCAGCTGAAGTCCTCGCTAAACAGAAACAGCAGGCGGAGCTTCATCCTAACCGATACTTGTGTGGAAAAGAATCACAGATCCCTTACGACTCGGTACACTTGGAGTTGCGTTTATAAACGCATAGGAATTGCCTCCTACCCAGGGGGCAAAACACCTGTTTTTTAGGAAATCAGACATGGGCTGCTGTAAAAGGTTGTCATATAAAAATGAAATCTATGATGTCTGAGGATCACAACCTGGGTGGACAACCCGGTCAACAAGCTGCTGGAAACTTGTAGGATGTGTTCAAATTATGCGTGTCCCCCCGCAAAAAAAAATCGCTTTTGAACTCGCGCAGTTCTCTACCATGCAGCTAGCAGCAGCGATCAAATGCCATCATCCATAACTGCTTTCATATCTCTGCTATAGATCATTTTAGTTTTTAAATCGGCAGCCCTACCGACACAACGGGAATACAGCTTTCAAACGATATCTTGATTGTACAAGCAGTACGAAATAAAGTTGTGATCATGTAGGCTACATTAAAAAACTTCTGTTGTTGATAATTATATTCCATCTTTCTCCACTAGCACTAGTTCTAGCTTAGTCTGCTGCAAAGAAAATAGTTTTGATTCATTGGTCAAATAGTTTTACATATACTTACTTACCAAAAAGGTGACCTTACCATGCAAAGTTAAAACAAATAACACATCAGTCGGTTCTGTCTTTGTATCCTTGCACTTTTACTGCGAATTTAGTCCACAAACAAACACATCAAAAACACAACTTCTTCTGCAGTGGTTTGCACGATTGTGTTAACGCTACTTCCTGTATTGTTGAAAATCTCATGTAAAATAGGCATGGATTTTCATTACACCACTAGATGGCACTAAATAACCACTTATTGTTGCTGTGGACCGTTAGCAGCGATACAATACCGAGAAGCCGGCAAATTCAAGGTCAAGAATTTCATGGTAAGTGCTTTTCAGTTTTCATTATCAAACAATCTTATATCAAGTCGCTATAATATGAACACTGTAATAATGATGAATAGCTTGGGCAGTAAAAAATCAGATCCTTTACCAAAAACAGTGTTTCAAGGACTTAAAAAAAAAAAAAAACAGTAATAGCCCGTAACTACCCCATGGGGGCATTGTTTCATTCCATCCTAATTAAAATGGCCATGTTATGTGTCCTGACATCCATATCCATTGTGTTTTGCTAGACACATTGGCTTAGTGATTTAGACATAATATATGAACTCAATATTTTAAAAAAATACCTCAAGATAGAATCGGATTGCTAATGTTACCCATAATGTTAGCTATAGGCTAGCTATTTAAAGGTTAATCGTATCTTATAGATATAGGGTAGCCTTCCTATTATTAATTTAATACATGATTGTTGTAGCCTAATTGTGGGCTGTAGTTGATTGACAATGCTATTCAACTGTATTTAAATAATCAAATCTTCGGACCACTTAAATGTGTGCGTAGCCTAGTTATACCTAGAAAAATAGGCATACTACAATCCTGTGGCTTTTTAGATAAGAGAGTAGCATGTACAATAAACAATGACACAGATATCTTGACCACATTAACTATTGTCAGAAAATTATTTGCCTCATGTTTTTGCTATTGATTTATTCGACTTGTTTGAACTAGGCAAATAACTATGCTAATTTCTTTTCTTTTCTTTTTTTGCACAGTACAAGCATCAGACTGTTACATAATTAAATGGAGGGAAAAAAGCAAAAATTAAACAAGCATTATAAATACTCACATACGAATGAACATATAATCACAGTAACATATGCATATACATATAAACAATTAAATAAACCAGAAAAAGGGGAAAAAAGAAGAAAAAAAGAAAAGGAAAATAAAAGAAAAAAAGTTTTATCCAGAGCTTGTTTCCTTAAAATAATCTAAAAAAGGGCTCCAAGATTTCAAGAAAAGTTTGGGTTTCATTCTAACTATGCTAATTTCAACTCAATTTTCAGATTTGGTTCCTGCACTATGACAAGCCAGAGGAAACGTGTGGCAGAAGTTGCCGTGTCACTGAAGCATGAGGTCAAAAGACCTTCACTCACAGACTACACCAAGTGCATTATATGTCAAGGTCAGTGCACCAAAGAGCTGCAGTCGATTCAGGCCTCGACAACAACCAATTTCATCCAAGCCATGAATGCTCGGCAAGATGAGGTATTTCTGAGATTGTGTCATGACACATCTTTGGAGGACTGGTTGGAAGACAATGCACCAAGATGGCACAGGAAATGTCGAAACTTGTATTTGAATGAGAAGAGCGTTAAATATGCTGAGAGGAAACTTCTGGGTGAAGCAAGTGGAGGATGCAGTTCATCACAGCATGATGCTGTCAAGGTCACCAGGCAGAATAGTGGGGTATTTGATCCAAAGACGATGTGTATCATCTGCAATAAACAGTGGTTTCAGGGAAAGCAGCCAATGTCTAAAGTCTCTACGAAAAGCAGCCAAAATGCCATAGAAGAAAAGGCAAAAAAACTGGGGAGAAATGACATATTAGTAAGACTGATTGGGCAAGGCCATGACATGATAGCAAATGATATAGCCTATCACAATTCATGCATGAACAAATTTAAGGCTCAGCGTGTTCCATCTGGAGAGTCTAAGCCAAAACCTCATGATGCTGCATTTAGTCGTCTTGTTGCAGAACTGGAGGCCCCTCTTTTCCAAGACCTGTCGGGATTCCTTGTGAAGTCACTATGTGAACACTACCGTGACATACTGAGGGAGCTTAATGTTAAAACCGCAGATCTTTACCGAACCCACACACTGAAATTAAAGTTACAGCGACACTATGGATCACGCATATCAGTCCTTGACCAGACATGGGGTTCAGGCTTCATATGTGCATCCAGTGTACCCCTTGGTGATGCTCTTGAGAAGTTAAGACGACTAGAGGGTAATATGGATGAGAAACACCACATCCTACAGAAAGCAGCTAAGATCATTCGTGCAGATTGTCATAAGTGCAAAAATCAAAGTCGTGAGAAGCACTCAACTGACATATCCTTAACATCTGCAAGTCATATGGTGCCAGACTCATTATTCAACTTTACAGCTATGCTACTCCATGACCGGGTGCTCGAACTTTCTGAAGCAGGAAGAGTCATTGTCGATCAGGCAACAACAGAGAAATCCCTCATCACCTCACAGCACATCCTGCAGAATTTCTTTGGAGTACCAACACCTTTGAGCATAGCCACTGCGTACCTTTCTGATGTCCCTGACCGACCAGCTCCTATATCAAATCAAATCAAATCAAATCACTTTATTGTCACATTACTGTGTACACGAGTGCAACAGCAGGTGAAATTCTTGTGTGCAGTTCCGTGCAACAATGCAGTAATGACAGTGACAATAACAACATATTTACACAAAACAATTTACATAACAAATGTACACATACCTACACAACAATTTACATAACAAATGTACACAATACACACAATGTAGAATACACATACACTAGATACAGGTATAAATATATATAAACACTAATTGAATGGGAGAATATATTGACAGAATGAGGATTAATAAAGTGCAGTGCTGATTGTTGATCATGAGGGATCATGTGTTCAAAAGTCTTATTGCTTGTGGGAAGAAGCTGTCATGTAGTCGGGTGGTGCGGGTCCTGATGCTGCGATACCGCCTGCCTGATGGAAGCAGTGAGAGCAGCCCATGACTCGGGTGGCTGGAGTCTTTGATAATCCTCCGAGCTTTCTTCACACACCGTCTGTTATATATATCCTGGAGGGAGGGAAGCTCACCTCCGATGATATTTCTGGCCGTTCGCACCACCCTTTGCAGGTCTTTGCGGTTGTGGGCGGTGCTATTGCCGTACCAGGCGGTGATGCAACCAGTCAGGATGCTCTCTACGGTGCTGGTGTAGAACCGTGTGAGGATGTGGTCGTTCATTCCAAACTTCCTCAGCCGTCTCAGGAAGAAGAGGCGCTGGTGAGCCTTCTTCACAACGGCCTCAGTGTGGACGGACCATGTGAGTTCCTCAGTAATGTGGACACCGAGGAACTTGAAGCTGCTGACTCTCGCCACCGGTGCTCCATTAATGGTGATGGGGCTGTGTTCTCTGTCTTTCTTCCTGAAGTCCACCACAAGCTCCTTGGTTTTACTGACGTTGAGGGAGAGGTTGTGCTCCTGACACCAGCGCGTCAGAGTGTGCACCTCCTCTCTGTAGGCTGTTTCATCATTGTCAGTGATCAGACCTACAACCGTCGTATCGTCAGCAAACTTAATGATGGCATTGGAGCTATGTGTCGCCACACAGTCATGTGTGTAAAGGGAATACAGGAGTGGGCTGAGAACACAGCCCTGCGGGGCTCCAGTGTTGAGGGTCAGTGATGAGGAGATGTTGCTGCCCATTCTAACCACCTGACGTCTGCCTGACAGGAAATCCAGGATCCAGCTGCACAGCGAGCTGTTTAAGCCCAGAGCCCGGAGTTTCTCATCAAGCTTGGAGGGCACTATGGTGTTAAATGCTGAGCTGTAGTCTACAAACAGCATTCTCACATATGTGTTCCTTTTTTCCAGGTGGGATAGAGCAGTGTGTATTGTAGATGCAATGGCATCATCAGTGGAGCGGTTGTTGCGGTAGGCAAACTGCAATGGGTCCAAAGAGGTGGGCAGAACAGAGCAGATGTGATCTCTGATCAACCTCTCAAAGCATTTGCTGATGATGGGGGTGAGGGCAACAGGACGCCAGTCATTTAAGCAGGTGATTTTGGCTTGCTTCGGTACAGGCACAATGGTTGATGTTTTGAAGCATGTGGGGACTACAGACAGGGAGAGGGACAGGTTGAAAATGTCCGTAAAAACACCAGCCAGTTGGTTCGCGCATGCTCTGATGACGCGGCCCGAAATGCCGTCTGGACCCGCGGCTTTGTGAATGTTCACCCGTCGAAAGGATCGGGTTACATCCGCAACAGAGACGGAGAGTGAACCATCATCTGTAGTATCGGCCGCGAGTGCTCTCTCCGTGAGGGCGGTGTTGTTGTTGTCCTCGAAACGAGCATAAAATGTATTAAGCTCGTCCGGGAGAGAGGCAGCGGTGATCATGGCGGAGTTTTTATTCTGTTTATAGTCCGTAATGATGTTAATTCCCTTCCACATACTTCTGGAGTCAGTGGTGTTGAACTGACCTTCAATTTTGTGCCTGTACTGGCGTTTGGCTGTGCTGATGGATTTACGGAGGGCATAACTGGCTTGTTTACGCTCCTCCGCGTTCCCGGAATTAAAAGCGGTGGTCCGCGCAGTAAGTGCCGCGCGAACATCGCCGTTAACCCAGGGTTTCTGGTTGGGGAAGATCCGTATTGTTTTGGTTGGAACAACATCCTCTGCACACTTCCTGATGAAACACGTTACGCTATCAGCGTAAACCTCGATGTCGTCATCGGAGGCAGACCGGAACATCTCCCAGTCCGCGTGATCAAAACAGTCCTGTAGCGCAGAGTCTGATTGGTCCGACCAGCACTGGATCATTCTGAGGGCGGGTGATTCCCGTTTCAGTTTCTGCCTGTAAGCGGGCAGAAGCAGAACGGAAGAGTGGTCCGATTTGCCAAATGGTGGGCGGGGGAGGGATTTGTAGCCATCCCGGAAAGGAGAATAGCAATGATCCAAAACCCGGTCCCCTCGTGTGTTAAAGTTGATGTGTTGGTGGAATTTTGGTGCTATTGTTTTAAAATTGGCTTTGTTGAAGTCCCCGGTAACAATGAACGCGGCCTCAGGGTGCGCGGTTTCATGTCACATTTCAACTAAAGACAGACAGAGATCCAGGTCACTTGAACACATTAAGAGCCTTGACAGTGTGATGACTTCCTCAGATGGCAGAGCTGAAGACCTTTTGCTTGTGTGGCGCCTAGCAAGGATAACTACAACTTCACAATTGCTGGATTCTCCTCCAGAGGCCGAAACAGTAATACCGGGCTTCTCTGCCTTCTGTGCGGATCTTCACCCACACAGAGAGGCCAGCACCATTAGTTATCTTCCTCTTATCCCAGCATCTCCAACTGATCCATCTGTCCTCAAAGAAGAGATGAAGAGGCTGGTAAAGACATCACATGCACTTGGGGATAAGTATACCATCATTACGGGAGATCAGGCCACATATGAACTAGCAGTTACAATCAGAGACAAACACAGAGAAGAGTTTTGCAATGTAGTCTTACTGCTGGGGGGATTTCACCAAGCGCACAATTACATGAAAGCTGTTTGCAAAATTATCAGGGATGCTGGTGCTGAAGATCTTCTGGTTTCAGCAGGTCTGTGTCAGGAAGGGACCATCAAGAAAATGTTTGGTGAGAAAGCTGACTATTACCAAACTATTCACGCCATGAGGATTCTCAGTGAAGCCATGTGGCGCCTGTACTGGGAAGCATTTGAGGCATGGGTCACAGAGACAGGCACAGAGCATTGGCAGTCACAGGTAGAAACAGTCATGAAGATGTTGTTTAAAAAAGACACCACGGGTACTCAGAAGCTAAAGGTCATCCAAGTGTCACACCCACACTTGTCAATCCTGCGAGAACAGATGCTGCTTTTTCAGAAATCACTGCATGGACATCCAACTGCAACCTTCTGGTCAATGTTTCTGGAGATGTCAGACATTCTGCATAGATTTATCTATTATGAGAGGGAGGGTGACTGGGTAGGACATCTCTGTGAATCAGCGCGAATGCTACCTTACCTCACTGCAGCAGGTCACTACAAATATGGGCAACAGTCTTTGCCTCTGTATTTGGCCGAGATGAAGAAACTGCCTGAAACGGCCCCAGAGGTACATGCAGCTATGATGACAGGGGCATTCGTTGGACGGAGAGCTGACGGCAGCTATAACGGCGTGTCTCCAGACATGCTTCTAGAGCAGACTTACAATGCAGATGCCAAGGAAGCGAGTGGACTAGATGGCATTACACTCAACCCTGCAGCCCGAATAAAGTGGGTCTACACCAAACCTCTCACTGCAGCTGTCTCCGCAGAGCTAAAGTCCATGTTACATCTCCATTCATCCAGCCCACACCATGAATCTGGCCATAGTCGTGTCACCAGGGATGCAGAAATGGTTATCAAGGTTATTGCAGCAGTGGAGACCAACCCATTCACAGTAGCCACACCATGCTTGATAAACATATCAACAGGACAGTGTGCGGAACCCACAGTCAAGGACAACTTAACACATGTGAAGGAATTGGGTCTACAAGCGTTGTCCGAGTCACTGTCCAATGTTCAGAAGAGAACAAGCATCGTGAAGCTCAACACTTTCCACACACAAAACAAAAAAATAAAGACATCTGGTGGAAAATCTTCAGCACCTGGCAAGAGCCAAGAAGTTACTGTCCTTCTGCGTATGACACAGATCATTGCCAGTGGTGGAGAACTCAACATTATTGACTTTATTGGCAAACATGAGTGCAGTGACTTCCCCCCATCCCTCTTCCAGGAAGATGGCAGTATGAGGACTGGTACCAAGGCGAGCTTAGTGAAGATCCTGAAAGAGGAGACCAGAGTGACCATCATTCCTGATCTGCCTCAAAGTGACAGAAAAACATCAGTTGTCATCGACGCTATGTGTGCCATACGCCACTGGTCTTTTCACAAAGGTGAAACATTTGGACACATTGCTGATAGATACAAAAAAATGCTGATGAATGATGTACCTGCTGGGACTGAGATTATACACTTCTGTTGTGACAGATACAGTGGACCAAGCCTTAAGTCTGCTGAGCAAAGCCGGAGGTATACACCAAAATCTGCAAAAGTATATGAAGTTAGTGAGCAGTACACAGCTCCAGATCCACAGGAGTTTTTTTCTGTATCAGCCAATAAAGCAAATCTCCTTCAATTCCTCTGTGAGAGGTGGTGTGAGCATGAACAACACAAGCCTCCTATTGGCCTGACTCGTATCTACCTGGGTGGTGGATTTAAAGAAGAGACAAAGACCGTTGTGCTTGCAGATGGTTCTGTCAGGGATGTTCCTGTTCTTGAGTCCACACAGAAGGAGGCAGACACAAGGATAATACTCCACACCCTCTACAGTGTCCAGAATGAAGGAGTTGGCAGAGTTGTCATCCATGCCAATGACACAGACATCATTGTCATGTGCCTGTACTATGGTTCAACATACCTCAGTACTCTCCCAGAGCTGTGGGTGAGAACAACGCAGAATGCCTATCTGCCCATACATGAAATGGTAGCAGCACTGGGACCTTCACTATGCTGTGCTATGCCGTTTGTCCACAGTCTTAGTGGAAGAGATACAACTAGTTATCCTTATTTCACTGGTAAGAAGTCTTGGTTCAAAAGCAGCATGAGAATGGACATACCTGCACTTGAAGAGTTTGGTCAAAACACAACTGATGACATAACAGATGACCTGCTTCACCAGGCACGAGGCCTCATCATAGATGTGTATACATCCTCAGCTGATCACTTTGAAGATTCTGATCTGGGGACACTGAGAGCATACAAGTTCTTGAACAACAAATCAACACTCTTAAAGCTACTTCCTCCAACTGAAAACGCATTTCTCTTCCACCTTAAACGGGCAGCTCTGGCAACCATTATTGACAAGAATGCACATATTGCCAAGCCAGAAATTCCCCCCTTCAGGAATTTTGGATGGTCTCTGGATGAGGGCCAAGCAGTTGAAGTTCCAATTCCATCTACACAGCCTGCCTGGCCTGTGTCATTGGCCATGGTAATATCATGTGGTTGTGTTAAAGGTTGTCAGAAGAACTGCTCCTGTGCAAAGAGGGCAATTCCATGCTACATAGGATGTCGTTGCCAGGGGTTGGCAACCAAATGTAGCAGGATACAGCATGCTGAAACACTAGAGAGCAGCGACAGCAGCAGTGACTCCGAAAACATCTAAACAAATTGTATAAATATTATTACAGAAATTAGTTATCACCCTGAATTGTAATCTGTTTGTCTGTTTCATTAATTATTATTTTATTTTTTTACAAATTGCTACTTAATGTAACAGTTTTAATCATTAAACACTTTAAAAACTACTCCACACATGATTCCTGTGTGTTTTAGTATTTCAACATTTAGTTGTCAGTACCTTTGTCTCACACTCCAAACACCTGGATTGAACAGTAACCAGCTTAACCCCCCAAAAATATTTTTCGATAGAATAAAGCTATGCCACTTGTGAAAGAATATTACAAATACTAGACATTGCAATACAAATAATATATATTGCATAAATATGCAAACTATATACTGTACATACATAAACAGAGCAGTATACAATTAACATCAGTTAATGGTAAACTTCTTTCTTGGAACTTGTTTGAATTGACAGGCTATTATAGGCTTGTCTATAATGTGTTATGGACCATGGGGACTGTATGGTTAGTGAAAATGATCAAAATATGATTTAATCTAGTAAAAGTTAACTTCACATGGTAATTTGTTTATTTTAACAACAACAAAGGGAAAAGAATGCTACCGATTACAAATGGAATGTTCAAATTTTATTTTTTTATTTTTTTGCCTACCTATGAATTAAGAGGCATTGTTCACTCTTACTTTCTAATTACATGTACAGTCAATGCATCAGATGCAAGCTTATCTTCCACTCTTTTGAAAGGTGTGCTCAGTTTGTTTCTAGCATAAAGTATCAGGGAGATATGGCTCAGGATTCATGAATATAATTAAACCTTTTTAGCATGTTTGGGTGATTCCGGGGAGTTAAAGCAGAATTGAGGTAGCATTGTTTTGACCCTAATTACAAGTTTCCAGCAGCTTGTTGACCGGGTTGTCCACCCAGGTTGTGATCCTCAGACATCATAGATTTCATTTTTATATGACAACCTTTTACAGCAGCCAATGTCTGCTAAACCCCCTTTGCCCCCTGGGTATCCTTATGGTGCGTTCACATACAACGCGAAGCGAGCGTTTCGCGTTGCGCGATTAAATACAATGTCAATGCAAAGATGCGAATAGACGCGAATTCTTATGAAGTGGTGCGACTCGAACACGCGAAATCGCTTGCATATTTGAGCAAGTTGAAAATTTTCAACTCAAGCGAAAAATCCGCATGACGTGTTGTCGCAAAAGCCTATCAGCATTGAGACTGTCCGGATGGCACTGACATAGTAGCAGAAGAAATCTGGAAAATGAATGAAAAAAATATTGTAGTGGTGTGTGGGCACCCAGAATTGTATGACACAACGTCATACATGTACAGAGACCGGAGGAAAAAAGACATTGCTTGCAGGAAAGTGAGCGAAGAAGTTGGACTACCTGGTAAGATTCCAGCTATTGGTTGTACTTTACTATGAACCAAGTCGTAGAAGCCCCTCCTTCTGTCGTTTTCCGGAAGAGAAGGGGGAATACTCAAGGGTTTGTGTTACCTGCGCGAACGCAAGTTCAAACACACAGTTATAATCCAGCGGTCAAAGACAAAAAAATTAATTCTTCACATTTGTATGTGAACGCACTACACGACCTAGTTGAAACCTCTCTACAATAAAGGCAATATTCTAATACTGGCTATGGTGTTTGAAACTGGGGAGAACATTTCCACTGAAGCTGTTTCAGAAAGCATTGGGATTTATGTCGGTGGCATCACCTCCTCCTATGGAGGGACCATCATCTCATCTCTCTGAGAGCGACATATGATCCAGGCTGCCTGAATTACGGTGCGGACGGTCCTACTGTTATGCCAAGAGGTGATACCAGGCGAATGGAGAATTTATCCTCAAACTATATTGAGGATTTGTGAAATATTCGGAAAAGCAGAAATGGCGACGCAGTGGCGTTTCCCCCAGTATGAATGATTGAAACGATTCAATTGGTTGTGCCGAAATAGCCCAACCAGCCATGATTTCCATAAATGACAGAGATGCTGTACAGCTCGCCATGGGAAATACAGCTGAGGAGGGTTCTGAGAAGGCACAGTCTGGCATCCCTAGCTCCAGCTCTGGAACCTGCATGTGTGGCCCCTGAACGGAGTGCGCTAAATGTGCCAGAACTGACACTTTCAGTCATGAACACTATTTTACAGGCCAGATCGCCGTCCATGAGACACCTCTACTCGCTAAAATGGAAGGTGTTCACTGATCGGTGTCTCTCACATTTCAAAGACCCAGTAAACTACCCCATACATGAAATTCTCATATTTCTTCAAAAGCGATTAGACGCAGGACTCACTCCGTCAACGCTCAAAGTGTATGTGGCAACTATATCTGCATATCACGCACATGACGCTGGCACCTCTATAGTCAAGCATGATTTAATCATAAAGTTCCTTAAAGGAGCAAGGCGATTAAACCCACCTTGCCCAGCTACAGTCCCGACTTCGGACTTAACTTTAGGCCTAAATGCTCTTGCAGGGCCCCCCTTCGAGCATTTGGTTTGTTGATTTGTGCATGCTCTCGCATAAGACCACAATTCTGCTGGCTCTGGCCTCAGTAAAGCGGGTCAATGACCTGTATGCTCTGGATGATACACAAAAAGAATGTCTGTCTCCAAGCAAAGACTTTCTCAAACTCAACTAGAGGCATGGCCTCCTCATGGGCATGGACGAAAGATAGTTTTCTCAAAACACATTTGCAAGGTTTTACAACTTAGACGTAACATCTCTCTCTTCACAAGTCCTTTCTGTTTAGAGCACTTGCTATTTATTGGCCAAATATATATACTTATGCTCCTCCCTTTAAGGATGAGCTCCCCATCATTTTACACACCTGCCAGCATTCAGGCCGTTGTAATTTAACATAAGTCACCATGCACTTGCATTATAAAATAAACTCCCTTCCCGACTGGGTTTGTGAAGGAGTATGACCATAGTTCATATATTCATTCTAAAGTGCTCCCCTTCTGGTCCAACACTAGGGTCACTATTTTGTGTAGTGTGGCGTGATGGGATTCCGTTCCACTTATGTGTTAATACGCGCAATGTCAAGTGTACTGAGTCATAAAGGAACATCTCGTCATGTACGTAAACTCGGTTCCCTGATAGGAAGGGAACAAGACATTGCGAATGCTAGCCACACTACAAGGCTCAGAGTTCTTGAGGCATGAACATTGCACTCCTTGTTCTCAATCAGAAATTCTGAGGAAATGGTGTTTGTGCATCTGTTTTTATAGCAGACAGTTTCGTGCCAAAACAGGCGGGGCTCAAACACCATAGCTAATATTAGAATATTGGCTTTATTGTAGAGAAGTTTCAACTAGGTCGTGCAAGAAGGCACTTCCTGTATGTGTTAATAAATGCAATGTCTTGCTCCCTTCATCTCAGGGAACCAAGGTTACGTACGGAACCGAGATGATCCTGCCGATGGTAGATCAGTGTGAAAAGCCCAAACGCTGCCTCAGTCTGATTTGCTTTTGGTAGATACACAGTTCAGTGGAGTAAGTGGACTGCCCCTACAGGCTTTGAGAGGCCAGATTTTCTCTGTCTGCATTGTGAATAATACAACATTATCATATATAAGGGAGTTTTCATGTGAAAGAATGTGGCTGATTACAGTCATCATTGTGATCATTATTAGTACCAAAGTCTTTCTAGCAAGTCAGTCCACTGTCGGCCATCTTTAGAATGCTCTCAGCAGGCTATTTCCAGTCATGATGGTGCAGTTCCTATCCACTTGAATAGGGAAAGACCGAAATCTTAAAAATGGTCAAGATTACGATCAAACATATATCTTAAATCAGCAATAATACATGACAATGTTGGAATCTTTAAATTGTGCTTCTTTACCTCATATTACATTTAAAAAACATAATTTTCCCATCTTGTATAGCTAATGCACGTGCACGTTCTCAAGTCGATTGACAGGCGATGTCTGTATCTAAAAGGTGATTGGCTCTTTTACCTGTCTGACTTTATCACTTTATCTGTTGACACTTGGGCGTTCCAATTTCTCCTAATCGTTTTAATAGAAGTGGCCCATCTCTGCTAAAAAGTCTCTGTTAGTACTATCATGTATCATGTGTTACATAAATGCATTTATATGTAACACCGGACACTGTATGTGTCACATTTTGGTGTCTAAATATTTTTCATATTGTTGTCCTTCAAAACATTTACTCCAAGTTCCTTGCAACAATTCAGCCTTCCAGTGACCTGGTGCTTAATTAATGTATTATTAACATGCTTACGTATTTGGCTATCACCTCGACTGGAAGCTTCTAATAATAAACAGTAGTGATAACAAGAGTTTTCTCTAGTTCTGTTTCATGCATTTCTTTGACATTATAAACAGAGTGTAACAGTCAGGATTCGGAAGTGAAAATCCCATTCATTTTTCAAAGAGAGGAATTGATTATTAACCATAACTTCTAAATCTTTAAAGAAAGATCTTCAGTGAGCTTCAAGTTTGTTATTCACTGGTATATACTTCCGTTGAATTCATCTTTCGACGTTACTTTAACTTATTTTAAATCGTGTTTAATAGTGGAATTTCTGATGTAGAACTACTTTACCAATCAGAGAATTGCAGCAATCAAAGTGCAAAATACGAGCCTTGCAGTGACGCACTGTGCATGGTGCAATAGAGTCAGTTTCCCTAACTGTCAAACTACTTACATATTGGGATATATCTGAATATTTTGTAATAAACTTCAAATGTATTTTCATATAATCAACAAATTTGAATCGATAGCTTTATATTTTCCTATTGTTTTTAATTTGATTAAGACATTCAGTGTTTCATGGGATTGCTATTTTCCTAATTAAAAACAATAAGTACCTTTGTGTTTTGTTTTTTTCTGATTTTCACATTCTTTTTTGCTTCCAATTAAAATTGTAATGTTGTGAATGTGATTCACCTCGGCGCTGTTTGGTTTTGTTTATGTGGAAAAAAATAATGGGAATACTACTTCCAAACTCAGATGGCTGAAAAAAGTGGACAGGCACTGTTGCGCTCTGTTGCAAAGTTTGGTTATCTTGGGCTGCACTGGGTTGCATAAGTGTAGCATATCTTTATTACCTTTGTAAATGGTGATATCGTACATTATTTACAAACACTGCATTATGGAGACAAGTGTCCCTTTTGTTATAAAACTACACAACTGTCATCAGTAAAACAGCTCAAGGCCTCCTCCTCTAATTTGCAGGGCCATTGCCTCTATAAACATGGTCAAAGGCTGAAGTTCTCTTTATGCCTTTTAAATGATTGCAGATGCCTTTTACCTCACATATTGTCAGTATGCTGTTGCTGAGGCTTCTCTTCTTTACAGTGCTGGCTGCAGCATTTCATGCCGTGAGTGACTGAATTTCTGTATTTAGAATTTAGACTTTAAATCTGTTACTTACAGATTATAATCTGTAATCCCTAAACCATTTGGAATTATACAGATATCTACAGTAATTCCTGTAAGAAACTGCATTGAAACTAACCCTGTTACCATGACTTTCAGATTCCAGTTTCGATTCATAATCATGGTAAGACTAATATTTTTATTTAATAAATGTATATCATTTATTTATATTTGATTATATTTGATGTACTGTATATTAATAATAAGAACAACATGTATATACTTTTGTTTGTCTACAGAAGTTGATGATGATCCCAATTTCAACCCATTCATCAATCTTGGTAACCTTAAATAACTTTCATACTTTATATTGAAAATTGTGAGCAAAAGTTCTAATGCCTTATGGAAAGCAATACAGTGCATTATAAAATATTGAGCAAATTCTTTAACACATTGGCAAATATTTTCCTTTAAATGTTTGTTAGGAGCAAAAACCCGACTTATTGAGGGAGACATAGCCCTCCCTGTAAGTAAATATAGCACATAGTTTGGTTTCACAGCTTATGCTGGAATCTTCTAAATGATACTTAGTTATATCTAGTTTTGGTTTTAAAATTGTATCTAAAATCTCTATTTCTTAACAGCCTGGTCGGGTTGGTCTTATTAACACTACATACAGATGGAAGTTCCCTATTCCGTATATACTGTCTGACAGCCTGGGTAGGTGATTTTGAAATTTATGTACCATAAAATAAAAATGTACATTTAAATTTGTAAATAATTTCTAAGTAAATTAAATACAAATCATGAAATGGCACATTTGTGTGTGTCTTTTATTACTGATTTTTAATGGTTCCCCCTTTTATACAGACCTTAACGCAAAAGGTGCTGTCCATCAGGCATTTGAAATGTACCGCTTAAAGTCATGTGTTGACTTTAAACCCTATGAGGGAGAGAAGACATACATCAAATTTGAGAAAAGAGATGGGTATGTTTGAAGCCAAGCATTGCTATCATTGCTATCCCTGTCATAACCAGCACGAGTCATCATGATCACTTTGATCATGAGTGAGAATATAATGACAAATATTCATACACTATATACAGTGAAGATCCAAAGTCCACATTAAAAATATAGGATTCAAAATGTAATTTTAACCTGAAGATAAACAGATTGTTGTAAGAATTATACAATTTTGAAAGAAAGAAACAACAATTTCTTGATCAAATAGGTTTCTAATCAAATGCAAGCAAATTTGTGACATTGACCATATTATCTTTTTTGTATGAGTCCATGCCAGCTTGAGTGCATGCTGTCATCAAAGCAAAAGGAGTACATTTTAAATCTGAAAGACATGTTATTTTTAAACTTTGCTAATAGTATAATTTTATAAGGATAAAAAAGTATTAAACTATATATTTTTTTAGCTCCACTATTTTAGTTTTGCCATAGAAACAAAGTAATGAACCCTTGTAGTCTTAAAATAACGCGATTGGAGAAAGGTGCCATCCGTTGGTCCTGGCAGGCTACTCTGCCTTACAGGCTCCATGTGGATAGGATTTGGGTGGAGATGGGGTTAGGGCATCTGCTGCCTGCTATGAATAATCCGTGGCACCTTTGTGCAATGGGCTTAAAATAATGGCACTGTTTAGGATGTAAATGGGATGTTGCAATTGGACAACAGCGGTTATATAGAAGAACTACCATATATTATAGACCTATGAAGATCACACTAATAGGACTTATAATTGCTGGTAGGTGCTGGTCTTCTGTGGGAGATCAACAAAATGGGCAGTTGCTTTCTCTGGGGCCAGGCTGTGACCATAAGGCAGTGATCGAGCATGAACTGTTGCATGCTCTGGGCTTTTACCATATGCAGTCTCGCCAGGACCGAGATGACTATGTGAAGATCTGGCTAGATCAGGTCCAAGAAGGTATGTTAATTCAAGAATTATTATTATTTGTATTTTTTTTTTTTTTTTGCTTTGCAATTAATTTGCTTCTAGATTGCAATGCAGCTTTGTGCACATTGGATCTTGTAGGTTGTACATTTATTTAGTTCATAATGTTGTCTTTTCTAGGCCTGGAGCATAATTTCAACAAATACGATGACAGTTTTGTCACAGATCTTAATACACCATATGACTATGAGTCTGTCATGCATTATCGTCCATTTGCTTTCAACAAAGATCCCAGTATTCCTACCATCACAACCAACATCCCTGAGTTCTACAACATCATAGGGCAATACCTGGACTTTAGCGAGATGGATATCATAAGACTGAATCGAATGTACAACTGCTGTAGGTGTATTTCCAATCATTAACTGATCAGAAACTTATACACATTGCAACTTCTACGTACAGTATATTAGGCTATAAAATGTGAGACAGTTCACATGAGTTACTTCACAGCATAAATCATTTTTAATTAGTAAACAGATATAGACTGTTACTTTACATAAGTGATCTGGATTCCTTCAGCCTCAACTCTTACCCTGCTGGACCAGTGTGCTTTTGAAAACATAAATATTTGTGGGATGGTACAGAGTTCAACTGATGATGCTGATTGGGTCCATCTTAAGAGCTCTCCTGGCTCTGAGGATCATACACTCATCGGAAAATGCAGAGGTTGCAAATCTCCCTCACCTCAAACTATAATTTTCCAATGTGGCTGCAGTTTGACCAATTTAAATAACGTTGTTGGCTTTTGATTTTTAGATTTAGGATATTCTATGCATTTTGACACCTCCATTGGACAGGCAGAGCAATCCGCTCTCCTTGAGTCCCGCATCCTCTACCCAAAGAGAAAGATGCAATGCCTTCAGTTTTTCTACAAAATGACAGGCAGTGTAAAGGACAGGCTCGTGATTTGGGCCAAGATGGATGATGGAACAGGAACAGTGCGTAAATTAAAGAAAGTGCACACAATATGGGGTAATTATTTTACTTTTGGAGCTACAAGTATAATCTAGTACATTCTCTATACACATTGCCTTCAGTATCAGGTTGACAGGAAATACCATACAGTTTTTAAGGGTAATATTTTAACTATAGAAACTTTTCTGTCTAAAAAAAAATGCCTTTTAAAAAATATTATTTGTAGTTTTAAAGATATAACAGCTTTAATTTTCTTATCATGTCTCATTAATTATTTCTCCTAAATTTGAAAGTATTTTAATGTTACATTTGCCAGGTGGTGAACTTCACTCTTTTGGGCTTGTCCCCAATTCAAACTTTTTAACTTCCCCTCTATAAAATTTGATCTGCTTGGCACATTTTCCTACGAACATAATTTTCCTAGGAGCATTTTCCTAAGAATATTGAAATAATAATAAAAAATGTTTTAACAAAAATGTTTTAGGAAATTTTATTTTTAAAGACTTCAAGCGCCTTTAATAGAAGAACACCCTTGTGTTCCTGGATCTAAACTTTTCTTGCATCAAAATTGCATGCTTCTGTTCCATGATGAACATACATTTATGTTTTATGAGCAATCCTATTACAAAGTAATTATTTACTGTAATCAAATTACTTCTAGTCTAAAAAGTAGTTTAAAACATTACATTTTGAATTCTTGTAATCAGATTACAGGGTAACACTTTACAATAAGGGTCCATTTGTTAACATTAGTTAATACATAAGGTATCATGAATAAACAATTAACAATAAATGTTTTAAATCATTTATTAAACTTTGTTAATGTTAGTTAATAAAAATACAATTGGTCATTGCTAGTTAATAATGCATTAACTAATGTGAATAAACACAACTTTGCATTTTAAAAATGTATTACTATATGTTGAACTTAACATTAAGATTAATAAATAGTTAATTATATATATATTTGATTATATTACTAGGGTTACACATATTTCTGGAATAATAGTATTTATATAAAATATATTATGTTCATATGCATGTCTATTTTTGTTTATGTGACATTTGAATGGCTTGCGCCCTTAACATGTCATTGTAAGAAAGAAATGTAAAGTGCTGAGAGTACGACTTGTGTGCAACAATGAACAAGGATTCAGTTTGTTGAGTGTAATTATTATTTACTTTTTTTAAGTTAAAATTAAAATAATTAGCAATGTAACTTTTTGAATTAAGTTATCATTGAAGTAATCTGATTACAATTTTAGAGAAATAATAGTTGTTTGTAGTTGATTACTTTTTAAGTAACAAAACTATAATTGAGTAGATTTACTGTAATTGTGTAATTAATCATTTATCATAGAGTGTATGTGATAATAATGAAAGACATTCTGTACCCAGCTGATGAAGACAAGTCTTGGAAGATTGCTCATGTGCCTATGGAAGTTGGAGTCAAATTCCGCTATTCCTTCCAGGCAGTGAGGGGAGACCCTACCAACTCTGCTGGAGGCATGTTCATTGATGACATGAGCATGTCAGAGACACGCTGCCCAGCCGCAGTCTGGCGCATCCAGAACTTCTCTCAGATTCTGCAGACATCTAACTATGATACAGTGCTGAACAGCCCTCGTTTCTACAGCCCTGAAGGTTACGGTTATGGCATTCAAGTGCGTCCTTTTTCTGGCTACTCTGATTACACGGGCAACTACACTGGTCTGTACTTCCATCTGGCCAGTGGTGACAGTGACGTTGTAATGCAATGGCCTGCTGTGAACCGCCAGGCCACCATAGTGGTGATGGACCAGGATCCAGACATTAAGCTGAGGATGTCTTCTGCTCGTAGTCTCACCACTGACCTAGACCCAAGTATGTCCTCAGCTTTCACTATTTGTTGCATTATAACTAAACACCTAAAGTCAAAAGTCAGATATAAATGTACAAATAAATAAAAGGCACGTTTCTCAGCATAGTTTGTCAAAACATGACCTACAGTGCATTGCATTCTTATTTTTCTTCATGTTCTCTAGTTTGGGACAACCCAAGAAAGGTTGGGACCTATGACCCGAACTGCCAGTGTTACCGTGGAGAGTCAAAGGGATGGCGCAATTTCATCAAACATTATGACTTGCGCAGGCGAAATTACCTGAAAAACGATGACCTCATCATCTTTGTTGATTTTGAGGGTAAGCTTCCATGGAGTGATTCAATCTTAAAGCATTTAAGAATGTTATTCTCTGGTGGTTGTGTTTCATGTACCATTTTTTTCTCTTCAAAGACTTAACAACCTTGGTAAATACTGAAGTTCCAGTTGCACCGAAGGTTTGAGGCCTCTTTGGGTGAGGATTTCTTTTAAATACAGTAGTTTTATTCTTTGAGACCAAAAGAGTACACATATTTTAAAGCTCATTGTTTTAACTACCTAACCGTTCTACCATTACAGTAATTAATTGGTAGTTAAAGCTGAAGAGTGTAAATCAACACATGAATTTCTAAAATGATTGTTATCAAACTGTTTTTCCCAAACTCACACCATCTTCCATCGGAGGACAAGCAGATTGTCCAACCCCAAAATCACGCCATTGGAAGAATCATTGTTGCTATGTTGGGTTGGTCAGAATGCTCAAACAAACAGAGCAATGTTTTGATTGAGCCACAGTGTTAACACTTTTCAGGGAAATCAGTCATCAAATGGCTTCTATTTAGTTAAATATTCAAAATAAGCCAGAATAGGAGAAAGTGTTTTAGCTTTTAAAATCACATTGGACACACTTCAGCTGTGCAGATTGTTTGTTTGATACTTTACAAATGAAATATTTGATAAATATCACATGACTATATATATATATATATATATATATATATATATATATATATATATATATATATATATATATATATATATAATATTATGTCTTTAAACAGGTGTCAGTGTTGAAGAGAAAAGGATATCAGTGCTGTTCATTGTGGAGAACTTCATAGTTAAAAATGGAAATATTACAATCATACCCTCCTGAGACCCGAGCGTGACTGTTGTATGCATTTTCCATTTCCCTTTTTGATTTGCACCTAATAAACATACAAAAAAAAAAAAAGAAAAAGAAAAATAAATTCTGTACAAATAGTTTTCCTTAACATTGATGTCCACATATGTGGACATTGTTTTACTAAGTAAAACTAAGACATTTTAAATAATACCAAGCAAGAAAGTTTGTTTATTATGTTTCCAGAAGTGTAGGTTATTAATGTTTTTAATAATGTACTGCTGATTTTCTGTAAAGCTGCTTTTGAACAATGTGCATTGGGAAAAGCGCACAAAAAATATAAAAATTATTTGACTTGATTTGACTCTTTTTCTACTTTGGCAACAAAATCTCAATGTTCTCTCTTTGCAAGCTCAAACAAACAAGTGATAACCAGTGCTGAAGTATTTCACCAATCAGAAATTGCATAAATAATTCTGATTCAAAGTTATGGCCAACATCATCCAATCACTGCCATCCATGTTAAAATAAATTGACACATTACAAATTCTGATTCTATGTACTGATTATCACTGTCCCATGTCTGTTAAACATGGTCCAAACATCATCTGCAGTCTGGAAATTATCTTTTAGTAGGATGTTAGTAGTGAATGCACGTAAATGCAAAGAAAGCAACAGGATACTCCCTTTCTCCATATTTAATGAATGAATTTACCAGTGTGCTGTCTGTCTTCACTGGTCTCAGATCAGTTTAAAATGCATCTTATTTTCATCCTAACTCTATATAAAGTCTCTGAAAGCAAAATTTGTCAGCTCTTGGATGAACCCACTGATTCTGATACTGATTGTGATAATGCACATGGAATATAGGATTTCTAGGGAAAAATAGAGTTAAAGTACACTATAGTGTACATTATGTTTAGCAGCATGGAGTTTCGTGATAAATCGCTCAAATCTAGCAAATGGCATATTGGATAAGACTAGAGACTCTAATATTTTGACTCATACAGGTTTCAATGTAAAAACTTGATTAGGTTTCTTACCAGATATAGTTTTGTTGGCATTTCTCCCAAAGACAAACTCTGCTCTGTTCAGCGCCATGTTGTTTTGTCACATGACTAACGTGCATTGAAAGTTTAACCCTTTTCTGACAGCCCAGAGTCTTCTGAACTGAGATCAGTCATTTTAAATTCATTTAAATTACGTGTTGCGGATAGCGAGGCCAAAATACAATGTCCACGCATGTGTACTTGGGGTCTCAAGAGGATACTGTCCCTCATTAGTTTAATGTATTGTCTCACTCAGTTTCTCTCTCTCTGTATTTGTTATTTCTTTTTAAACATTCACAATAAAGACTCACAATACATAATCTGTCATTTAAATGCAATCGCTTACAAACTGAACAGTGCATTGAATTGGCATTTGGAATCTATATGTTAATCTAATCTGAAGTCTCACTTGTTATATGATATGACTGTATTTACCTTCAGTACTGAGACCATACTCAGCATTTCACAATCTCTATACCACAGCCAGCTATAAACCCATGAACAATCTTTTCCTCCCTCCCTTTTCATTTTGAGCTTGCAGCTTATTTTCACTAAGACTTTGTTTTTGCCTATATTTATTAGAAACTGAAAAAGAACAAAAAAAGTCCCAGAAGCTGATTCTCTTATTCTCATTGCTGTTATTGAATTAAAGAGTGAGGGCAAACAATTTACTGATAATTTACTGAAACGCTAATTTAGGTGATTTAATATGAGAAATATATAACATATATAATTGCCACAGAGAGTTCTGGAGGGAATACAAGCTTTATCCTAGATAAACTTCTGACTGTAGGCTAACATGTGTTCGAATTTTAGATGTGCATGTTTGGCTCATCACTTTACGAGCAAATCACAAATATCAGAGGAGGGAACTGTGCCTAACACAAACACTACCATCATTTAAAGACAGTCACTTTTAGTAAAGCCACTGAATGTCTTTAATTTGATTTGGTAACATCAATTACATCAGATAATAAAAACAGAAGGCTATCGATGTTGATGTTTGTGCCTTGCTTTATTTTGCACAGTCCAGCCAAAAAGACTTTCTCGCCAAAGCGAACCACATTTATTAACTCACCTTTCGTGCTTAGCAAATGTTTTGGACCCTGCTTGTATATCTAAAAGTTCAACCTTTAATCAGTCATATTGTTGATGTTTGTATCTACTTATTTGTTCCAACTTATAAACTGGACCCCTAAAAAAATAAAAAAATAAAAAATCTTATCATGAAAAAAAATCTTATCATGTTATCAGGTTATCATGCATCACTGAGATTCACTAAATCAGTTTTAGTAGTTCTCTAATTGGGTTTCATTATTACATTATTTTAAGTAATTGTATGGCTATTTTACATAAAAAAAATATTTTAAGATTTTTGCATTTCAGTTACATAATAATAATAATAATAATAATAATAATAATAATAATTGCATCAAATTGAACTGAGGAATCTTTAATAAAATAAGCTAAAAACTACATATTCTAAGTTTTTATTAATTTAATTTAGTAAAAATTACACAATTAATACATTACACAAAGGTATTCAATTTTATGGGATTTTGTTATGGAATTGAAATTGAAAATATTAAAAATTGGCTAAAATAAATATTTTTAAAAGTATATTAGCTTTATTATATTCTTAGAATTTTCTAAATAAGCTAATATTTCATGCATAATGGACTATAATAAGTTATACTCAAATTTAATATCAAGTCTGGTGTTATGCTCCTCTTCAAATTGCTCATCATAGTCAAAGAGAATCGGCTTTCTGTTTTTTCGCAGTGTAACGCCTACCATTTTGACAGATTTAACCTCTGATATTGTTGTCATAAACCTTTAGAAAAAAGAAAAGGGAGATAAAGAGTTTGGAAGTGCTGATACATGCAGTATGGAAGCGTCAGAAAACACACAACTTGAAGGCCAATAAGTAACTGTCCCATCCACGTGTGTTAGTGCTCCTGGTAATTGACTCTGATTTTCAGATCAAAGTTCTACTCAAACTCTAGCTTTATTGGTAAGTTTGCGCAAGCGAACCAAATGCTGTTCTCCTGTCCTGGAGTTAACATGGGATCCTTGTGGGGAATCATACCCCTGGTAGTACTTCTCATCATCAAGGTATTTCAAACTTCATTATTAATTGTGATAGTTTTGAACTAAATCTAAAGGCCACACAGCAAGCACACCTTATGAAAAGGTATTCATTTGTTTAGGTTACCTTGCAGGCACAAGCTCTTCCAACAGAATATGGTATAGTATGATTTACATTTATATATTTACATATAATTGTTTTATTTATTTAAATATATTTTAATAATCACTTTCATTTTTATGTTAAATAACTTTAATATTCAGGAAGTGTCTTACAGGCATTTATACTTGGTTAAATATTAGGTGGGGATGCAGATGCAGATGCAGGTGAATTACGGGCGGACATTTTTGAAATTAATTTAGGTCAGTCAATTTATTTTGTTTAACATTCGTAATATGTCTTTAAAATCATGGTATATAAAATTCATATACTTATGTGTGTATATAAATGTTTTTTGATGCTTTATTTATATATATTATATACAGTATATACATATAGTATACAGTACAGTATATATATATTGTTTTTGTTTTTCAAACAATTTCAGAATTCCAAAGAAATTTGTTTGAGGGAGACATTGCTGGAGATGTAAGTTTACTTTTATATAATCTTTCTTTTTAAAACAATCAGTCCATTTTCCAAATCTGTATTGCTTTTGTCGTTATTTCTAAAATGAATTCTTATTTCATAGCCACGAAGGAATGCAATATTGGATGAAACAAAAAGATGGAAGTTTCCCATTCCATATATACTCACAGATAGTTTGGGTGAGATTGTTTGTATTTCAACTCTTGCAAATTTAAACAAACTGATTTTCAAAGAGAGAATATTCAGTCTTAATCTTTTATTTTTTAGATCTTAATGCAAAAGGAGTGATCCTTCAAGCATTAGAAATGTATCGTCTTAAGTCTTGTGTGGACTTTAAGCCCTATGAAGGAGAGAGCACCTATATATCTTTTACCAAACTGGATGGGTAAGTAATGTAAATATCGATTGCATGTGAAAACGTTCAATTCAACCTGTGTGAAAAATCTATGTCAGATTCTATTTGCAGAAATTGTGTCTTGTATATTCTAATATAACATGTTTATTTATTATTATTTTTTTATTGTTGTTACAGATGTTGGTCTTTTGTGGGAGATTTAAAGACAGGGCAGAACGTCTCCATAGGAGATAGATGTGACACCAAGGCCATTGTCGAGCATGAACTTCTCCATGCACTGGGTTTCTACCATGAGCAGTCTCGTTCAGACAGGGATGACTATGTTGAAATCTGGTGGGACCAAATACTTCCAGGTTATTTACATCTTTTATATTTAACAGTCATATAGGGCTACTGTACATCTGTCTTTTTATAGTTTAGTTGTTCACAGCACACGCAAAATAAAATGAGTTAGATTCAAAAGAAACTTGATACAAAACGATATAAAAATGATGCAAAAGGTTCATTTAAAGAAGGGATGGTGCATCGTATAAACAGATACAGCTAAATGGGCCATTTGTCTTTTGTCATCCATATATTTTCTGCAGGAAAGGAGCACAACTTCAATAAGTATGAGGATGATTTTATAACAGATTTGAACACGCCCTATGATTATGAATCCATCATGCACTACAGACCTCTTTCTTTCAACAAGGACCCTAATATTCCCACCATAACCACCAGCATCCCTGCCTTCAATAAAGTAATAGGACAGCGCTTAGACTTCAGTGCTCTTGATCTGGAAAGACTTAATCGCATGTATGACTGTGGTAAGGGATGAAATTCATGATTACATTGAGACATTAATAATTTACATTGCAATAACAACTGCCATCTTACAAACAAGAACACACAGCTTTTCTGCATTGTTATACATTGTTATCTATTTTGAGTCAAATAAAAAGTTAAGAAACAGGCATCTCTAGGACTGGAAAACATCAGGGGCTGAGGCCGAATCATGACATGGTATTTTATGCATTTGTGCTCTGTTAGTGTTTTGAATTTTTGGTTGGAAAATGTCTTTACCTGCAGTACAGAGTCATTTACAGCTGCACACGCATGTTTTTAACTTACTGAAGACCTTCTTCTTCTGTATTCTACAGTTTACTGTTAATGTTTTACAGTGTGAGTCACCACTCCAATGATTTATCTGTTCATGATCATTCAAAATGATTTAGAATTAATCGCAAGCATTTTGCCAATCCAGAGTAATTCATTGAAAAGAACTGACGCAAAATATTGATTCATTTGTGAATCGTGCATTAGTTCTGCAGGCAACAATCTTTATGAAATAGAGTCCTACCTACATTTACTTAATAGGCTAACTCCAGCTTAAGTTAGACTCAACACTTGGGCACTTCTGAACAAAAAAACATTTGTGGCTAATCATTCGGGGCTTGATTGTTTTGCCCTTGCGAAGCGTCTTTTTGCTAACATCCTGTATTTGCAGAGGTATCATTATTTTTGATGTGTTTTAGCTGCAACCCACACTCTCCTGGACCAGTGTGCCTTTGAGCAGATCAACATTTGCGGAATGATTCAGTATGATGAGGACAATGATGACTGGGTCCACACTTTGAGTTCTACTGATGTAAAGGACCACACTCTTGGAGGACAATGCAGAGGTAAAGGGAAAATAACTTTTGGCAGCTTATTTGTCATATATGCGTCATACTGTTTGGTAACAAAATTCCATCAAATTGATCTGAGAAAAAAAAAACTAAAAATGTAAGTTTTGTTAATTTAGTTTTAAGTTAAGTTAAATTAAACCTATTAAAATAGGTTAAAGTGAATTTATAATGTTCAAGCGATAAAAATTTGAACAGGCTTGTTAAAAAGAATAAATACTTTATGCAATGTTAAAATAACACAATGCTGTGGGCATAAAAGTCACATTTTTATTACAATTACAAATCATTTAAATAATTTAAATTTGTTACATTAATGTCATTGAATTGCTAAACAATAATTTGTAACAAATTTTATATAAGTTGTTATTTACATATTTATTCAAATATATTTGTTATTTTTCCCCTCATACAATTAAGTGTTCAGTATTATATTCTCTTAATAGCATGTTAAAACTGTATTCATTTGTGGTAAATGTGTCATTTTATGACTGATAGTAGAGGTTGTTTGTGTGTCCATTGATTTGTTTTGTCCATCCCATTATGCCATGCTAGTGTGAGATTTCTTTGAAGATCTATTTGTAGCCGGTGGGTTAAAAATAATCAACACAGGATACCAAAAAAATATTTTGGGGTTTAAACAGCGGTCGATGGTGCCATATTGTATTTTAAATAAGATAACATTTTTAAAACAAAATGAAACACAGTAGAATGAAAAATGGTAAAGATGAAAAACGGAAATTAAATACAACAAATTAAATATGGTACAACAAAATACAAAAATAATATACGGAAATGAAATATGATTCAACGAAATGCGGTAGAGGCTAATTTCAAAAGAAAATACAAACAGGGCATTAGCCTATCCACATGCTTCAGCATATATAACTTTAATACATGCTTAATTATGCTTAAACACTCACAGTATTTTATATTTTTAAGTACTTGCTTAAATCACTGAAAGCATTGTATGCATCTAACACATGCTTAAATCACTCAAATCATTTTATGCATTTTTAACCAGGCTTTAAGGACATGTACAACAGTTTAAAATACTATAATTCTCATTACACATATTTTCACATCAAACAAGTATTATCCTAAACTGAAAAACACTCTGGGCATCAATTTACGTATCCAGTCCTCATATGTATGCAAAAACGTGGTCAAACTCACACACATGCAATCTAGATGCATCCTTCAACACTAATCCATAACAAATACTCTATTTTAACATATGACTCTTGTGAACACATTTAATGCAATTTAGCAACAGTTTGTGTAGAATTTTTTTATTTACCCAAAGTATTATCAACCGATGAACAAAACCGGGAGCTCTCTTGCACAATGTTTGTTCTCACGTTTCTAACACAAGTGATTGCCGGAACGCAGGTTTTGCAAAACTCAGGTGTCGCAAAACTCTTGTTCTTAAAAGGACCACGTCCAATTTTTGACAAGTTAAATTACATTAAATTTCTCCACTTGGCTGCATATGTTAGGAAAGTAAGCCATTCAGCAAAAATAATGTTGGAGTTATTAGAAGTGTGTTTTTATTCTGTTTTTATTTTATGTTTTGTTTTTATTTTATGTTTTTCTTTATTTTGTGATGTTAGTTGTATGTGAATAACAGTACACCATGTTTTGGAAATATTTAGGGATAATGTATGTCATATTTAAATATCAATATATTTATGTTAACAGAAATAAATTATCACTATAAGTTTACAAATATAAACTGT
This sequence comes from Moxostoma hubbsi, assembly GCA_032164185.1. NCBI lineage: Eukaryota > Metazoa > Chordata > Actinopteri > Cypriniformes > Catostomidae > Moxostoma > Moxostoma hubbsi. Next base: position 11,001,447 of record JAVLUX010000022.1, on the reverse strand, counting down.
TATAAGGGTGGGGCCAAAAAGGCACCATATTGAGTTCTTCTGTTTGTTTTTTTCTATTATGTGACATATAAATGACACAAAAATATACATCCTCATAGAGGTTAAAAATGTCTCTGAAAATTAATTCCAGCGGGGAAAACATCAACTTTATTTCTGATATTTATGAGAGTAGCCACTAATATCAAAGTACAGTTAACCAGGTCCCATTGCCCCAAATAAACAATGTTTTTATGTTAACAGATGCAGGCTATTACATGAAATTTGACATAGTTAACAAATCTGAGGGTCACAGTGCTTTGCTGGAGTCACGGATTCTTTACCCCAAGAGGAACCAGCAATGCCTTGAGTTCTTCTACAGGATGAATGGAGGGCCTGGAGACCAGCTGGTCATTTGGCTTAGAATGGATGATGGCACTGGCACTGTTCGCAAAGTGAGGAAAGTTCACACTATCAGAGGTCAGTTATGTCCAGATTTTTCTGCGTGTTTTCTTATTTCAGGATTGTCAAGTAAAGTCATATTTATTTGTATGGTGTTTTTACAACACATCATCGTTTCAAAGCAGCTTTCCGCTTCCAGCTTCCCGTTCCTGCTTTGTTTCCACTCTGCAGCACACACATACTCTGATCTGGAAAGATCAAAATAGCACTCTTGAAATGCTGATTGTCCATACACAGCTTTCATACAACAGTTCTATAAACACGAAGTTATATTTTAGACACAATATAGTCAGCTCAGGGGCATAGACTCCAGGAGGGGTGAGGGGGAGGTAACCCCCCTAATACTCAAAACATGTTTTATACAGTGATTAATGGAAACAAGTAAATGCTTCACACTGCAACCCCCCCCCCCCCCCATCTCCCCCAATCTAAGCCAAATCTACACCCTTGAGCCAGCTATTTTGTTGATATTTGCTCTGTCAATGAGAATAGATTGAAAAGAAGCCAACTGTTAAATGTTGCCGAACAACACAGACTGACCAGCCGCAAACACAGACAAGCAGAGTGTTAAAAACACTGAAGCATTCCATTGCTTTAATATGAATGGAACACTGATTGTCTAATCAGATGAAAAGATTGGATCTAACTGTTGTATAACGCAGTTTAAATACTATGCGTAAATGATTAACTCAGTCTCTTTGATTTTAAGGGGATGGTGATGAGTCATGGAAGATTGCACATGTTTCTCTAAATGCTGAGGAGAAGTTCCGATATATCTTCCAGGGAGTTGTGGGGTCCATCAAAACATCAGGAGGGATCTTTATAGACGACATCACTGTGACTGAGACATCATGCCCAAATGCTCTCTGGAGGATCCAGAACTTTACCAACCTCTTGAATAACACCCCTTATGGTGAAAGTGTTCAGAGTGGTCGTTTTTACAACTCTGAAGGTTATGCTTATGGAATTAAAGTTTATCCAAATAGCAAGGTAAACTCATCTGAAAAGTTTGTAGGGGTCACCTTTCACCTCTTCGGCGGTGAGAATGATGCGGTATTGGAATGGCCTGCAATCAATCGGCAAGTCACGGTCACGGCTGTGGATCAAAACCCCGACACAACACTTCAAATGTCTAACAGCAGAAGCTTCACCACTGGTGAGTCTATATTTCAGGCATTACATTTGTATTGGATTCATTATGTGCAATATTTGAATTTAGCCAGTATTTTCTTTCTTTCTTTCTGTCCCCTTCTTTTTTCTCTTTTTTTATTCCTATACTTTCCATCCTTCTTTCCTTGATGTGTTTTGTAATCAGTACACATTAAATATAATAATAAATTAAATACATTCAGTTAAATCTGTTGAAAGACTGTAATTCATAGAAAAGAAAATGCAGGAATATTTATTCTGTTTTCCACACACTTATGTTTGCATAATTTAGAATATGTTCTCCCTATACACATAACGATTGACTCACTTAGATGGCGGCACAAGGTGGAGTAAGCCATCTACATCTGAACAATGGGATGAAAGTTGCGGTTGCTTCAGAGGTCCAGAGTTCGGCTGGGGCACCTTCATGTCGCATGATCAGCTACGCAGGAGGGACTTCCTCAAGAATGATGACTTAATCATCACTGTTGATTTTGATGGTGAAAATCTTTTTAATTTGACTGAGTGAAGAAAGATGTCTGAATGTCAGGCATTAACTTAGGATTCCTTTTTTACATTTTTTTTTTGACATTATTTTTATGACAGTACCAGAGTCTGAAATTAACCAGGGCTTGAGGCATGTGAAAGAATTCCTCTGTTTATGTTATACAACATTTACTATTACTTAATATTCTAGTCCCATAAAGTTGTGGGTTTAGTGCCTCTGCAGTAACTGTAGTTTTAGGCCATGAAACAAACTGTCCAGTGTAAGAATTTAAAGGAACATTCCAGGTTCATTACAAGTTATGCTCAATCAACAATATTTGTGGCATAATGCTGATTACCGCAAAAACTAATTTCTACTCATCCCTTTTTCTTTTTTTTTTTAAGTCGGATGATTTTTTGATGCTTTCAATTGAGCTTAACTTGTATTGAACCTGGAATATTTCTTTAATTTTTAATGGGATTGCAGGGGCATTTTACATTTGTGAAGGAATATTATTGCAAATAATATGAAAGCACAGTCCATTTATGTCAAATTAATTAATTAATTGAAATTAATTCTCAATCCGAACAATTATGGCTGCTACCTATAAAATCACATACAGAAGTAGCTGTTCATAATGCACAAGATATAACACAATAAATGCGCTGTTTAGGAGTTGTTTGGTGAGGGTTTATTTATTTTAACGTCACTGTTTTTACGAGCTTATTTTATTTTTTTGTATTCTTACTACCTAAACACTACAGATTTGTGTAAGTATGGGTAATTAGAGTAATTCTTTTGCGTGATAAAACATATTCAACAATGTTTATGATAAAAGTAAATCATTGTTCCACACATAACCATAATAGGAATATTTATTGCTACTGAAGAATATGTAGTATATATATATATATATATATTTGTTTAGAGTGAGTTCTTTTTTTGCTGCCAGATTTGACACATCTTGTGAAATCAGAAGTTCCATTCAAGTCCAAACCCTCGATCTACCTCAAGCCTGCAGAAGAAAGCTTTGACAGCTCAAAGAATCGGAAGCCACGTGCCATCAGCAACCCGTGTCAGCCCAACCCTTGTCAAAATGGAGGAGCTTGCGTCATAAACCAGGGGAAGGCAACATGCAGGTTAGTACACCTACATCTGATAACCATCTCTGCTCAAATCACTGTTTGTTAAATGGGTATACAGTATATCTCTATCTTGCTCAACATTGCAACTGTATTTTAGATGGTGACAGATATATGTTGTTTGCAGGTGTGCCTCTGGACAGGCCATTATGTACACAGGTGTTACCTGTGAGAACCAACGAATTGATGGTGGAATTCTTGGTATTATGATTGGTGGTGCTGCAGGCACTGTAGCTCTTACTGTTGCCATTATTGCAGTGATCTACAGAAAGCAGTAATAATGTTCAATAATGCTAGGACTGAATATTAAATGATTTCATATGTACAGTCATTATGAACATAAGAGTTGCAGCGTTAATTTGAACAATTTAGACATTTCTCTCATCAAATTGAATTTATCTGAAAAAGATTTATGGTAAGCAAAGCATTTTATTGATTAATCATCAGATTATTTTGATTAATCATCTAACAATAGTGTCCATAATTTATCTTAATTCATACTAAAATGTTCATTTATTAACAACATAATCTCTCTTTTTTTTCATATGCATTTACAAGAAAAAAGGAAATAGATTTAACAAGAGAAAGATTTAAATACATTTTATATATATATATATATATATATATATATATATATATATATATATATATATATATATATATATATAAAATGAATAAATAAACAAATAAAATAATAATTTGTCAATCTGCCTTGTAATTTTCAAATCCTAACTATCAATCTGAGTGCTTAGACATGCTACATGAACTTTGGTTCAGATATTTTGTTACATGCTTTTTTTTATAGTAAAACCATTATTGACTTATGAAAACAGTTCATGCCACAGTTTCATATGCTTTGCAAAATAGAAGCTCAGCTAAAACTAATTGTACATTGTTATTACAGCCAAAGTAGGTAAACATTAATATGATATTAAACAGCAAACAGCAAAAATTTTTACATTGCATTTAAGAGAGATAGATGATCCTTATCAGACATACAGAACTGTATGGGTAGAAAACTATGTATTATTGCTAATTATATACAGCAGCTCTTACAAAACACAAACAACATCTATTGTGAATAAGGCCACTTGGATTGTTTGTTCCTACTTTTAAACAGTAAATAAAAATAAATAGCCTTTGGACTTTCTTCCAAAGATGTTGAAGTCTTCACCAAACAGCTCCCTCTCCTATTTTTGTAGCTGCTGCTATGGTTTCAATGGTGGATCCATGTTCTTTATTGTTGTATATGCTCTATCTACAATACAGATTGGAAACAGAAAATAAATTAAAGATTGTGTTCCTTAAAGGGACGGTTCACCCAAACCTGAATGACATTCTTCCTTCCGTGGAATACAAAAGGAGATGATTTGGCAGAATGACAGCCTCAGTCACTACTCACTAACTTTGTATACAAAAAAGATGCAATGGAAGTGAATGGTGACTGAGATTAATATACTGCCTAACATCTCCTTTTGTGTTCCAAGTAAGAAAGAATGTCATTCAGGTTTGGATCAAATTGAGCATTAGAAAATGATGACAGAATTAAAAAATTTTGGGGTGAGATTTCTTGGTCGTAAATAAAACAAGGTAATTAAGCTGTGTCCAAATATTTACCTTATGTGTATTGACTTGTATGGATCATTTATTTGTGACAGTCGTTGTCGTGCTTTGAGCTTTACCTGATTTCTGAGCACAAAAAAATATCAAATTATAATTTTCAAATGAATGTAGTATTTGGAAACAATATTATTGTCACAATTTTGCTGTAAAAACAGTTGTGACCAGAAATCAAGAAATGAATTTCCATTTACCCCAAACATAACTATCCTTAATATTTCATCTCGGACCTAGAGAGAAAATAAACATGTTAGTGTTCTGTGGACTTAACCAAACTGGATAGTCTTAATCTCAATAACAATCCCAACATACCCTCTTTTCTGCGAAACATCCCGTCAACAAGATGAAGAATCCCTGGAACAGAAGGCATAAATGAATAAATCATTTTATAAAAATGTTTAAAAATATTTATATTTGTCTGGAGAGAAAGTAGAATACCTGAAGGGAGTTGAGTATGGTGAACAAGTAATGGACCACATAAGTTGTAAACTGTTTAAAGTCGTCCATCAGAAAAACGAAGAGTCCCAGAATCCAAGTTCCACCAAAAATAGGCGTGAGGAAGATAATCACTTTGATTACACTCTTTGCTGCTTCTTTGTCCCCCTTTTTGTTGGTCTCTGCCCCGGATGGCTTTAAAACTGTTACAATGACCATCACCATGGCAAACATGTTCACCAACACAATTGTCCCAACAGGTACGAGAAACGCATGGATGGATCCTACCATTGCTGACTTGTACGTAAGCCAGCATGTCTTAGTGCTGTAGTAGGGTACGTCAGTTGCTTTGTCGTAGTATACATATGTAATTGCTACAGTCAGTGTTGGACACAAATAGCCAATGGTGAACCCCAGGATCATGTAGATCTTTTTCCCAATGCGGCTGAAGACAAAAATGAGCTGGTGGACCAGCATGATGCTCAGACACAACATCCAGAAAAACATGGCCAGGAAGAAGTAATGCTTCGCCACCACCAGAACCAGGCACAAGGTGTCATTTAGCATAGATGGGAAGGAGGAAGCTAAGAAACTGATGTCAGCCAGGAGCAGACACAATGCAATGTTGAGGAGAGCGGTGTGCCGAAAGTGGGAGAGGTTGGATTTGACAACGGTACTCCAGACCAAGCACTCGATGATGATGTAAATGATTAGGGAACAGATGGAGATTCCCAGTCCGATGTAAGTGATCTGATCCAGGAAAGGCATGCTAACAGAATGCTTGGACATCAGCATGGAGAAGGAGGTGAGATGATTGCACGAACAGTAGGGAGTGTTTCCAGGGCCTTTAACAAATTCACAGCCATCGTCTGACCATCTCTGCTCTGTGACGTTCCAGAACACGCAAAGCATTTCAGCACCCTCCTCTTCATTCGGAAAAGCCAGTTTGATGTTTACATCTGGAGAAGAATTGTTCTCAACAGTGGCGGACACAACTATGCTAGGAAACGTAGCGCTTTCGTAGCCCTGTTTTGGTAGGCGGTTGGACAAGCTCTGTAACCCTACTGTTTTCACCATGTCTGCTGTGGCGTTCAGCTCCACATCCACACCAAAGACAGTATTGTTGCAGGATGGGCCGCTTCGGCACACCTGGAACTGAATGTTGGAAGTATTGTAACCTTCGCTGGCATTTATTCTGATGCTTTTGACGAGCCCTTCTACAGATGACAGATATTGCGAGGCCAGTGCACCACTTTCTTCCACGTCTCCTACATCCCAGGTTATGTTCAGCATACTGCTGGCCGATTCAAGGAAATCCTTCAAGAGATCAGATTTACTTTAATAAGAGGAATGTTTGCAAACATTTGTTTGCATCTATTTAACAGTTTTTAATCATTTAAGTATGTGACCTTTTGGATTACATAATTATGTTGCAGCCTAATTTGTGTATACCATGTTATTATAAATGAATGAATGAATGAATGTTACATTTATATATCACTTTTCTGACACTACACTCAAAGCGCTCTACACTGTGAACTGGACTCTCCTCACCCACCACCAGTGTGCAGCTTCCATCTGGATGATGCGGCGGCAGCCATAGTGTGCCAGTACGCTCTCTATACACCAGCTATTGGTGGAGCTCAGAGAGTAGAGTTATAGGGCCAATTAATGGGTGGGGATTATAAGGTCAAGTCAAGTGGTTTTTATTGTCGTTCAACCATATACAGTCAGTACAGTATACAATGAAATGAGATAACGTTCCTCCAGGACTATGGTGCTACATAGACTAAATAACATGCCTATATAAAGTGCACGTGCAAACGTGTGCAAAAAGTACGGGACAGTACAATAAATTACTAAAAATTAACAGGACAATAGGCACAGTGAGAGACAGTGCAGCGCCGACCAGTACACAGTAGTGCAAAAAGATGACAGTTTCTAAAAATGACAAATGTAAACATAACATACGATGCAATAGTGTTCTGTGCACATAGCAGTTATTGAGGTAGCAGCCAGGTATAAAGTGACAATAATTAAAGTGCAACTCAGGACACGTGTGTATGTGTCAGTGAAGTCTCTGAGTATTGAGGAGTCTGATGGCTTGGGGGAAGAAGCTGTGGGAAGCTTGGGGAAAGGAAGCCATGATTGATGAGGGCCATGGGGGGAATTCGGCCAGGCACTGGGGTTACTCCCCTACTCTTTTCGAGAAGTGTCCTGGGATTTTAAATGACCACAGAGAGTCTGGACCTCGGTTTAACGTCTCATCCGAATGAAGGTGCCTATTTACAGTATAGTGTCCCTGTCACTATACTGGGGCATTAGGACCCACACAGACAGCAGGATGAGCACTCCCTTGTGGCATCTCTCACACCTCTTACAGCAGCAACCCTAATTTCCCCAGGAGGTCTCCCAACCAGGAACTAACCAGGCTCAACACTGCTTAGCTTTAATGGGGAACCGGTCTTGAGCTACAGGGTGATATGGCTGCTGACAAATTATTACAGTATATAATTAGAGGCTAAAAAGTAAAATCATTATATTTGTTGGTTTTGTTCCAACAATAGTCATGACTATTCATGGATTTGTTACATTTTTGGTGTTTTCGGTAGATTTCTTTGCACTGGAACATAATTTTGTAATACATAAATGTGTACTGTTTAATTTAGTATAAAATTATTATTATATGAGTAATACTACAAGTCTATTTTTGCTGAAAAATAATGAAATCAAGGAAAACAGTTGGCAGCATGGCGCTGTGAAAAACTGACCCTGTAATAAAATACACATATGACATGGGTACTCAAAATATTGTACTTTCTAAAGTTTTCTATAATTACCTTTATTTACAATTATATATATTTTTTATAATGATTGAGTGCCAGAATCCAAATGTAAGCCATTATGGAGCAGATTAAATTCTTACTTCAAGAAGGTTCTCGCCCAGTGGCATGTTGACAGATGCATTATTCATAGTTTGGAAAACAGAAATTCCAGCCTTGACATCACCAAAAGTGTTTTCTGCCTCATCAGATGCTGTGTTATTTCTCAAACTTTGAAAGATTAATTGAGCGCCCTCTTGTGTTGCTCCAAGTCCTTTTTCAAAATCCTGGAGTGAGAAAATTTTTTGACTGTTTAGACTAACTGCATTCACTGTGTAACGTATGTAATTTTTATGCGTTAAAACACTTTCTACTATACCAGATTAATATGTAGAGGCAATTAATTGTCTAGAAAACTGTAAACACTGCCTCTGTGTTCTCTTGTGTTTTGAGCGACCCATCTAATGAGACACAGCAACATTGACTGCATCCAAAAGCTTGAAAATGCTGCCTTAGGAGACTGTATGTGGAGAAAATAAGGTGCTTTTATGTGAGACCAGTTTCTAAAAAACACCTAAAAAAGCCATGGGGGGGCCTAAGTAGCTCAGCGAATAATGATGCTGACTACTACCCCTGGAGTCGCAAGTTCGAATCCAGGGCATGCTGAGTGACTTAAGGCAGGTCTCCTAAGCAACCAAATTGGCCCAGTTGCTAGGGAGGGTAGAGTCACATGGGGTAACCTCCTCGTGGTTTCTATAATGTGCGTTTCTCGCTCTCTGTGTGGCGCGTGGTGAGTTGTGCGTGGATGCCGGGGAGAATAGCATGGACCTCCACACGCGCTACGTCTCTGTATTAACGTGCTCAACAAGCCACATGATAAAACGTGCGGATTGATATTCTCAGATGCGGAGGTAACTGAGCTTCGTCCTCCACCACCCAGATTGAGGCGAGTCACTACGCCACCACGAGGATTTAGAGCGCATTGGGAATTGGAAATTTCCAAATTGGGGAGAAAAGGGGAGGAGAAGAAAAAAAATGCTAAGCCATTAACTGATAAGGCAGAAAGGCAGCTCCCCAAGCTGTCAGTGCTGTCACTGACTCAACCAATGGTGTGAGTTGGGGGTGGGATCTGTGTCAGTCCTAGCATTTTGTGGGCCCAAATAAAAAATTTGAGAATTTGGGGCTCCAGTCAGTATGTTCACAACACTACTTAATATGTCTTTGACAGAGTGGGGGCCCCCTGGCGGCTCGGGGGCCCTAAGAAACTTGCTTACTTTGCCTATGAGGACCGGCACTGGGCGGGACTATTTGCGGGACTAGGGCCGAATTTGGAATGGCATACTGCCATACTACTCTTACTATTTCTTCCATAGACAGATATGGCAGAAATAGTAAGAGTAGTATGCCATTCCGAACTCGCCTTAGCTATTTTGAAAACAAGTTTTGTAATTTCAGTCAGTGGCTTAAGTGTCACTAGCTTCAGTCAGTGTCACACAATTCACTTCAGAAAAATGTCACTCTTCTATATTCACTACTGTATTCATAAATGAAATATATAATTAGTTCAAAATTTGCATACCTTTGCTTGCAAGCTCACTGTATTCAGGATTGCTTTGACACACAGAGAAACTTCTTCCCCCCATTTGCTTCCAAGGCATTTGCGTTTTAATGTTCCCTGTCTGCCTGTTTCAACACAATCTATAACTGCTGTTTCATTATTCTTTGTTTTCGGCCAGTTTTTAACACCAACTGTTTCCGCTGCACAAAACAGGTCACTGGCTGCAAAAAACAAAACAAAGAAATTTATTTCTTCTTTCATTTATTTTCATTTATTGTGTCACAAACTATGGATGTTGTAGAATCACATACATTTACAAGCATGCTGTTATTCAGTGCACAAATGAATCTTAAATGAGCGTTATTCTGTACCTTAGTTTTCAATACTTACGATATATTATCGGTATTCTTATTGTGAGATTTCGCTGCTGATTCAAACTGTTCGATATAGTACAAGCACCGTCAGTTGAACGTGGTTTGCCTTCTGCCTGACAGTCAACAGTGAACTCTGCAGTAAACTTGATTGCTCCACTGCTCTCTGCAAAAAAAAAAAAAAAAAAAAAGTCCATTACATTAACAATGCACATGTTCTACAAAGTTTGACAACCAGAGAGTATCACAAATACTTTTCTGTCTTAAAGCTACACTATGTAACTTTTGGGCCTCTAGCGGTTGAAGCATAGAATTGAAAAGTTACTTGCGGAGGCACACTGTTTTGGTAATTACGTCAGTTTTTGGCTCTGCTCTTCTGCGCGGAGGAATCTGATGGTTTGAAAACCACCGGTGTAACCATGGTTACTGGTGATCAAAAGCGAATGTCACTAACAACAACAAAACTTGCCCTCTTCCCTAAAAAAAACAAATAATAATAATAATAATGAAAGGAAGGAAAAGACGGATATCCGAAATATATGCCTTAATAGTAGGTAAGTAGTACATCTTCTGCTGTTGTTTTGACTTGTTAAAAACAATTTTTTTAAATAAATAGTGTTACAAATGTTAGGCAACGATGACATTATACATAATTATTGATAGTCATATCAGATTATGTCAAACAGTGGAAACAGTGCAAACGGTGGAATGTATAACTTAGCTTGCAGCCAAATAGACCAAGGTAGTAACTGGTTTAAAGATTGCCGTTGCTACCAGCATAAAGTAATTTTGTTTTGTTAATTATTTTTAAAAATAAATCTGCCCCAACAGCTCTAAATATAAATAATTATTATATAGGCTTACCATATAGTGAAACGCGGTAAGGTAAGTTCATGGTGTGGAAGACGGAGGGTTGGTGTACTTGCAAATTAATTAATTAATTAATTAATTAATTAATTAATTAATTATCGATCGGTTTGGGGAGTAACAGAATACATGTAACAGGATTACATATTTAAAATACAAAATATAAGTAACTGTATTCCAGTACAGCTACAATTTAAATAATTGTAATTAGAATACAGTTACATTCAAAAAGTATTTTGATTACTGAAGAGATTTTGCATTTTATTGTCATTTGTTTAATTTAATATTTAGTCCTTATAGATGGAAAACATTTATACATATAAATGATGTGATCCAAAGTGCATTAGAACAGCGGTGAAACACTTTCTTATGATGTGTTACATTCATACAAGCAGACTGAGAAGTAAGTTTAAAGTAAGTTTGGAGCAGAAGAAATAGAAATAAACCTTGTGTAAATTGTCAGCTTTATGCCAAGCTAAAATGCTATTTCTAGTGCATTTACATGCACGTTACCAGACACGATCACATTTTTTAAAGAAAATTCACGTTAGATCATAATTTCTTTCTTTCTATTAAGACCTTTGATATTAGGGCAAAAATCATATTCTTGATAATCATTTTTGTATTGTTTTCTTGTAAAAACTGTACAAGAACAGTTTGATTTTTCTTGTTTTAGAAACAACACTGCATAAGATATTTAGGTTTTTCAGAGAATGTATTTTTAACATGTGTATTTTACTTGAATCTAGTACATCACTGCTTCAACACCTTGTTAAATTGCTTTATACAAAAAGCAAAGCAAGCATATCTGTTAAACGGTGTAGACTAAGCTTTGTGACTTGAAGTATTCACATGTTCAGTGTCCATCTACTGTAACTAATTATTATTAACAATTTTGCCTTCTGTGGCAATGTGATACTATAAAATAATGTGTTATTTATAACTCTTACCTTCTCTAGTTGGTGCATTAATTTCTGTAGTTCCAACTTTTAACTGAGCTGTGTAGGTTTCAGTGCTGTTTTCAATGGAACATAAAATTTTAACTTTGGTGCTTGTTGCCTCAGTGCAGTCGGCAGTCTGTGGAGTGCTTGTCACATTAATCAACTCTGGCAAAAGTGCGATTTGAATAGGTGCCAAGGCCATGTGAGCTATGTTCCCAGTGACAAAAAGGCACATGTATGTTCCTGAAATATCAAGAAAAATTAGGACTGATAAATCAAGAGTACATAAAGTAACAATAAAGTGAATGCAATAACATTTGGATGAGCATGATGCTAGCAATGCCAATTTCATGGGGCCAAGACCCCATGAACGCATGAACTGATAAAGTGTATACCTTGAATGCACCGTAAGTCATGTATAAGTGTAGATATAATTTTATTGTACTCACCTGACCAAAATCCATTTGTCTTTAGGAGTGTGACTGTTGATGTTTCTGTACAAAGGTCTGAAAGCATTACTTCACTCCCCGGTCCCAGAATCAGAGGTGTTTCGTCCCCTCTGACCATTTGCCACACACACTTCTCCATCCGTTCTATACTGGTGCAGTTCAGTTGTTGTTTTGAATTGTAACACACCTTCCCTATAGGTGCCTCCATGTATACCATACCTGTAAATGACACAAATATAAATACGTGATGGTGAAATGATGGATAAATGGATGGATAGATAGACCAAGTGGCAAAAATATTGGTGTGGTTGCAGTGTTTTACCTAGTGACCTAACATTGAGGGAATAAACTGTTGCATTACTCCGCAAAGTATTTATTATGCTTTGAACTTTGGCGGTGGAAAACACAGAACTCAGAGACACCGAGAAATTGTGAGCGAATGTATTTAACCCCGTGTATCTTTGTGAAATAAAAGAGAAGGGAAAGATTAAGTTATTGGTTAAATAGTAAAATTAAAATAATAAAGATTAATTCAACAAGAAAGAAAAGAAAAATATCTACTCACACTGTGCTTAGGATAGTCAATGAGTTGTAGGCATTTAGCACACGGAAAGCGCTGTCCAGCTAAAAGGAATTGGACAAAAATGTTAATGTAAAATTTTTTTTGGTGAATTATCTTTCTATACAGTTTGTAAATTAGCATTAAAAGGTCTAACATTGAATTAATAACTGAGCAGTGAATTTTTTGAAAATCTCAAAATAGAACAGGCCTACATATAGATAAAAAATAGATGAAGTTCAGAAATATTTGTTTTACTATGGGGGAGCAATGGCTGCCTACAGATAGTGCATTTTAGAATTGCATTAGAAGGAGATTTACACATACCGATGTTGTGACATTTGAGGCGGAACCAGTGAGCATTCCGATGAGTGAAACTGTAAGTAAAAACAGCAGTGAATTGATCATAAATGTTCCTCGGCTGTACCGTTGTCAATGTACTGTTTAACTGATTGAAGAGATGTCTATTTTTCAACTTAATCATTTTATTTTTGTATTCTGTTGGACAACATACCATTAGTTTTGGGCAGGCACAGAGGTGTGAAATGTGATATATTTGCCACACATTTGTCCACATTGCAGCATTTATTGACAGAGTCACACACAAAGTTGCTCCAAACATAGTCTGTTCCGCACCAGCATGTTGAATTGGTGCCAATTATCTCACACTCTACACAATGATACATGATCAAAAGAAATGTAAAGCATATTTATACTGATTTGAAATGTACAGTAATCTTGCAGACTGGTCTGTATTGTATTTAGGACTTGTGATTGTTGTTTGTGGAAAAGTGGAAAAGCGGATTTAAATGTTCGAATTTTTTTATGTACATAGCTACTCAATATTTTCCATATAGATCAACTTTGGAATAGATATAACTCACCTGCGGCTATTTCAGCATTTGTAATCGTCACCCCTGTATCCAAAACAATTCCGATGATTCCAGGAAGATTGGCAGCAACATTTAAGGTCTTATTGCCCTCAATCATGACCTCTGCCCAATAGGTCACATCTGCGGACCCTGTAAATATATACAATGAACATTCTCAGAGTTATGTGCCATATTTCTTTTTTGTTTGTTTGATTGTTTTTAAATGTGATTTGTTTAGTGATATTGGTTCATGTGAATCTTCTGTGTGCCTGGGATTTCTTTGTCTCTATACCTACCAACATTTGAGGCCTGTTGGGTCACAGAAGAAGACAATTGTCAATACTTTTGTTTTGCTTGTTTATTTTAGTCAAAAATAAATTATCTTTCATGATGTGTAACTATTAAAATGATGTTCTTATATGTTATAAACAAATAATATTTGATAAAACACAGAGAATATCGCCTATGCAGAAAAAGTCAATAAACAGTATATTTATTAGAAAAAGATCATGTATAGCTGAATGATAGTGGGAATAATGAATCTATTCTATGTCATTATCATCAATAAGAAGAGAGCTAAGATAAGAAGAAATATGAATTGACATTGTGGTTGTATGAAGCAGTCAAACAACTACTATACATGACTTGTATTAACTGAGGATTACAAATGTGGATGCTACATGAAAGTCGTTATGAATATTGTATATTGTTGTAAATAACTTTACCTGGCTAAAAACTAAAAGTGCTGCAAAAAGCAGCATGCCTGCATCAGACAGTTTCTTGATCCTAAGAGGGAGATATGCCATTTAATATTTTTTTTATAATACAAATCATATACGCATTCCTACAAAGAAAACTTTAAAATTGATTTCAGTCATTTTTAAACAGTAAAATCTTTCTGTCAATCAAAGTGATTAAAAAACATATGTTCTTCACAAATAATTCAGCCTATTGTTATGATTTACGCATTTCAATTTCATAGCAAAATATGATCAAATTGAACTGTGTAATGTTGAACAAACTAAAAATTGATAAAACTTACGATATATTTGATAATTGTATTTTATTAACGATTATTCAATTCAACTTGATGGAATTTTGTTATGAAGTTAAAATGCATAAATCTTAAAATAATTGTATTGATTGTGTTTAAGATAAAGAAATAAAGAAATCAATACAAAATACATGTCCAAATCATGTCAACCTTTCTGAATTTCAAATGACACGATAAGGATGAAAATGAACACCTTATTTTTGAACACCCTCATATTTTCTTAATTAATGCTAAAAGCATACTTCAAATTCAAAGATGTTTCACTTAAAACAATGCACAACTGATAAACTAAGTAGTATAATTGTAAAACATGACCAAACTGTGAAAAGGAATAGTGTTATTTTACTGACCAAGTTCTCAAAATGTTTCTTTAAAAGATGATAGTATCTTCTTTTATCACAATCTTAACAATCCTATTAATATATATATATATATATATATATATATATATATATATATATATATATATACATACATATATCAATATACAAAACAATACTAACCTTACAATCTTCATTTTTTAAAGAGAGGATCAGCAAGTTTGAAAAGCAGTGGTATCTGTCCTAACAAACATGTTCCCTGTGAAGAAACTGTTGCCAGAGTGAAAGTGGGTGGTGAATGAGAATTGGAAAGTTGATGAGTGCAGTGGGGGTAGCAAAGGCAAATTAAAGCTCTCTCTCACATTTGCATTGTACATTCTCTAAGTTTGCAGGCCATCTGGAGAAGTTAGAGCACATAGATATAGCTCCGATTTTCCATTGAGATTTGGCTAACAAATACAACTCAGGGCACTGCATGCCTTTTCCACAACTACTTTTGGTTACATTGTAATTTGTGACTGATTTAGATACTGTAAATAATTGTAATATGACAAAACCTAGAGTGCTTTCAGAAGACGTTTACAGAAATAAGACTTTCAGAAATCATTTTGAATGTTTTAATAGATGTAATTGATATTTTGATTGTATTGAATTTTATTTGTTTAACAAATTGAATGTGTTCCATTTTTCCACTTTTTACAGTGCTGAAACAGTGTATTTTTTTTCTCAAACTGTTTTTTGTTTGCTAGCTATTTTGCTCATTATATTTATCCTTATGAAACTAAAGACTGCAGATTTAGTAGAGTAGGGGTG
This sequence comes from Moxostoma hubbsi, assembly GCA_032164185.1. Classification (NCBI taxonomy): domain Eukaryota; kingdom Metazoa; phylum Chordata; class Actinopteri; order Cypriniformes; family Catostomidae; genus Moxostoma; species Moxostoma hubbsi. The sequence continues at coordinate 10,985,550 of JAVLUX010000022.1, read as the reverse complement.
GCTAAGGAGATACACAATACCTGACATTGCCATTAACCTCAGACTGCTTCCGAGGAGACATTCTTGTTTTGGTGAAGACACTTAGCCTTATGAAGTTTGATGTTCAAAAATCAAAAATAAAATATGATTCAATCAGAAAGGTCATTTGTGCTCCCATTTCAAGAGAAAATAGTATTCTTATATTCAAACAATAAATGGACTATGTGGACTATATGTGGACTATGACCCACACACACATACACACACATACACACACACACACACACATATATATATATATATATATATATATATATATATATATATATATATATATATATATATTATGTGTGTGTGTGTATGTGTGGGTCATAGTCCAAAACACAAGTTATATTTGTCTGGCGTCATCAAAGAATTCTAGTAAAGTTGTATACATTAGTTAATGCAGTGAACAATAAAAATAAACAATATTCTTTACATTATCTATTAATTTAAGTAATGTGTCACCAATGTTAAAATGCAGTTTATCTTTACTTTTGAAAAGTGATTGAATGGCCCTAAGCCAAGTAATTGGATCTTAAAAGCTTGATATTTGCAGAAATAGCCTAATATTGCTAGGCTATATATATATATATATATATATATATATATATATATATATATATATATATATATATATATATAATATTACCTAATATTGTGTAGGTCCCCCTCCTGCCGCCAAAATAGCGCCAAACTTGTCTTTTCACCACAATTGTACAGAGTAGTTATCTGAGTTACCATAGTCTGGACATTCTCTGTCATCAACAAGATATTTCCATCTGCAGAATTGCCCCTCACTGGATGTTTTTTTGTTGTTTTTGGCATTATTTGGAGTAAATTGTAGAGACTGTGGTGTGTAAAAATCCCAGGAGATCAGCAGTTACAGAAATACTCAAACCAGCCCATCTGGCACCAACAATATCTCTCTCTCTCTCTCTCAGTGTATATACATACACTGGTGGTCAAACGTTTGGAATAATGTACAGATTTTGCTCAAATTTTTTTATTCACCAAGGTTTCATTCAACTGATCACAATAGGACATTAAAAATTTAAAAAATTACTATTACAATTGTAACCTTTTTTCAGAAATTCTTAAACTACTTCAAAATCCTCCACATGCAGCAATGACAGCTTTTTAAATTCTTGGCATTCTAGCTGTCAGTTTGTCCAGATACTCAGATGACATTTCATCCCACACTTCCTGTAGCACTTGTCATAGATGTGACTGTCGGGCACTTCTCACGCACCTTACAGTCTAGCTGATCCCACAAAATCTCAATGGGGTTAAGATCCATCATACTCTTCTCTAATTATCTGTTGTCCAATGTTTGTGTTTCTTTGTCCACTCTAACCCTTTCTTTTGTTTTTCTGTTTCAAAAGTTTTCTTTCCAATTCTTCCCATAAGGCCTGCACCCCTGTGACTTCTCTTTACTGTTGTACATGAAACTGGTGTTGAATGGGTAGAATTCAATAAAGCTGTCAGCTGAGGACATGTGAGACGTTTATTTCTCAAACTAGAGACCCTGATGTACTTATACTCTTGTTTAGTTGTACATCCGTCCTTCCACATCTCATTCTGTCCTTGTTAGAGCCAGTTGTCCTTTGTCTTTGAAGACTGAAGTGTACACCTTTGTATGAAATCTTCAGTTTTTTGTCCATTTGAAGCATTGTATTGCCTTCATTCCTCAAAACAATGATTGACTGATGAGTTTCTAGAAAGCTGTTTCTTTTTTTGCCATTTTTGACCTAATATTGACCTCAAGACATGCCAATCTATTGCATACTGTGGCAATTCAAAAACAAACACAGTGTTAGACAATGTTAAGCTTCATATAACAAACCAAATAGCTTTCACTGTGTTTGATATAATGGCAAGTGATTTTCTAGTACCAAATTAGCAATTTAGCATGATTACGCAAGGATACACATTGGAGTGATGGCTGCTGGAAATGGGGCCTTTCTTGATCAAAAATGTATTTTTTCAAATAGTGATGGTGCTGTTTTTACATCAGTAATGTCCTGTCTATACTTAGTGATCAGTTGAATGCCACTTTGGTGAATTAAAGTACCAATTTCCAAAACAGCAAAATATGTACCTTATTCCAAAGTTTTGGTCACCAGTGTGTGTGTTTATATATATATACACACACACTGCATATATAAACATCCACCCCAGTGATGTGGTAATGTGGCTGTTATACTGGCCACTACTGCTTCTAGCTCATTTAACCCAACTATGAGTATGGAAATATGTGGTAACAGACTGTGCACATAGAATCTATGCTGACAATATTTATTCAGCTTGAGGTTATCGCACAATGCTGCATCATTTGGCTCGTGCATTCCATTATTGGGTAGTTGTGGAGAACATGAACAACATCTATGCAATGTTGTTTAAAAAGGGACAGAACTATTCATAATAGTCACAGTTTAAACTTATGAATTCAAATACTAACATTAAAAGTGAAAATTTTACTAACATTCTGCTGCATTAAACCATGCTTTCTTCAGGTTCAAAAGCAACTGTCAAGTTTTTATTCTAATACATTTATTGTGAACATACTGTAATTAATTTATGTTTTTTTGATGTCTGAAGAGTTGTGAAGGATGATCTTGTCATGAAAATGGAAAGGATTTAGACAGATTTATTGTAAGGAAACTCACTTTAGTGAACGCAAATGAGTGTCTTGTTTTCTTCCAATTTATTTGTTTGTTAAATAGGTATCCATGGAAATGTGTCTGTTTTGCATGCTTATTCAAAATGAGCAAGCATGCTCATGAAGAGTTGAGGAAAATGTGTAGGGTTGGTATTTTTTTCAGACTTTTGATCTATTTCCTATTATTTTTCCTGGTCTATTACTTTTCTATTTATATAGCATTTCATTTAAATGAGCAACTCACTCGGTATCAGCACTCAGTAACAAGCACAAAGGCAGTGCTAATAGCCAGCATCTCTAGTTTCTGTTTCCAAGAATAAACAACAACTTCAAAACAACTTCAATATTTTAATTTGGGGCCCTTCTTAATTTCTATTCTCTGAGAAAATTATTTATTATTAAATCAACTTCAACTGCTCAAATCATGAGGGGGTGATTTTGGAAAAAAAAAAATTTTGGTTGGCAATGGTTTCATCAATCTCTGCATCAGGTCCACATTATAACAGCTTACACAGCAGCACCACTGTACTTATGGACACAAAATAAAAATACAATTTATTCATCATGCATAGTGAAACTTATGTTTGTTTCTGTCAAACCAATTTCCATTCTATGTCCAGTAACTGCCAGCTGCAAAGATGCATACTTGCTTACATGAAAGGGTACACAGACATAATATGCTAAATTCATACTGTGATATTCTAATGGAAAAACAACAATATAATCTGCTGTACTTTGGAGCTTAGTTACTGTAACATAGACTGTACAGGAAGGTAACATATTCACAAACAATTAATACTAATTAATTCCAATCAAATGCAATATGATTATATCACAATTATTCAAAAAATGTAATTCTAAACATGTATATAATATATTTATTAATTCATTGGAAGGTTATCAAAACATACATAGAGCCATATATCTGACCACTGATCCACAGGAGCAATTTTGAAATTTGTATAATTTTGTATTGATGCCTGAAAATGCAGCCATAGAGAGTGAGCAGTTTGTTGGGTTTGTATTGATGGTCCTCTGCAGAGGGGTTTAGGAGCTCTTAATTTACAGATGTGGAGCAGTATTTAGCAATTGCCTGTGGACAGCTTCATCTATTATCATTGTAGTCTCTCTGAATAATATAATTATCAGCAAACAGCTTGCATTAATAAAAGCAGTGGTGTAGATCTTTTCTTGACACCATAGTGATTAACATACATCGGAACTCAGCTCATGTTTTACTAACAGGCAGCACCCTCCTGGATGATGTAATAGAAGCCAGTGTGTGTGCAATGCATTTATCAATGTCTTCTCTTTATTCTCTTCTTTCAAACAATGGTTCTTCACCTTTTGTGCCCAATGTGCTTAAATCATTAAGGCCAAACACTTTATGCTGTATGAATATAAAAATGATATGTTAACTAATTATTAGTCTGTTTATCCTGCTATTGTTTGCAGTTTCATTACTGGCCTTCTGTATGCTTTCAGTGCAGTGCAATTCAGTATTGCTGAAACCATTCATAATGTGGTTGCATTTGTGTACAATATCAATATTATGTACAGTTAATATTAATAATAACAGACAAAACTGTGGAAATTGTGAAACTCATATTTTTAGTGTTAGGTTTATAGTTTTGAGAAATATTTCAAGAACAGTGTCTTGGCAATTGAAAGCAAAATTACATCAGTTTTAATTCCAGCATTTTATAAAATATAAATAAATATTTTTAAGTATTAAAGGGTTAGTTCATCCAAAAATGAAAGACCTGCCATCATTTACCCAACCTGATATTAATCCAAACCAGTATGAATTTCTCTCTTCTTTGAAACATAAATGGAAATGTTAATCTGAATGAAAACAATTATGCAAAGAAAGTGGATTCTGCCTTACTTCTCCTTTTGTGCTCCACGTTAATTTTTTTTTTTTTTAAATTAAACAAAAGAAAAAACAACATCTGATTTTAAATCTTGGCAACATTCTCATGATTTCAAGCTTGATTATACTTCCTAGAACCATCTAATGTTCCACTTATGTGTCTAGCACTAGGGAGTGTAATCAAGCTTGAAATCATGATCGTAACTAGAGACTGCATTGGCAAGATTTTGGTCATTTTGGTCTGTTCTCACCCAAATCTGATTGCATTTCTTCAGAAGAAATGGATAAACCACTGGAGTCGTATGCATTATCATGCTTTTATGCTGCCTTAATTTGCCTTTTAGAGCTTCAAATATTTGGTCACCATTCACTTGCATTGTATGGACCTACAGAACTGTAATGTTCTTCTAAAAACCTTCATTGTGTTCTGCAGAAGAAAGTCATGCAAATTTTCTAAATTGATTAAACTATTACCCAAACTTTGTAAATCATAACCATAAAATGAATGAAATGTCCAAAAAATAATTTATAAATTGTGGGAAGCTTGCTTGAAAAGAAGAAATTCCATCCATCGTCAACCGCTTATCCTGTGTGCAGGGTCGCGGGGGGCTGGAGCCTATCCCAGCTAACATTGGGCAAAAGGCGGGGGTACACCCTGGACAGGTCGCCAGTTCGTCGCAGGGCCACACATAGACAGACACACATTCACACCTAGGGCAATTTTTTTTTTTTTTTGGAGACACCAATTAACCTAGTCTGCATGTCTTTGGATGGTGGGAGGAAGCCGGAGCACCCGGAGAGAACCCACGCAGACACGGGGAGAACATGCATACTCCACATAGAAAGGCCAGGGCAACCGGGGTTTGAACCCACAACCTTCTTGCCGTGAGGAGACAGTGCTAACCGCTGCGCCACCATGCCGCCCTAAAAGAAGAAATTATCAATTGATAAACATGAAATTCTCACAAAAAGAAAAAAAAAACAAAAAAACAAAAAAACTGTGCACTTTTCTTTGTCAATTTATTTATAAAGCACAATTAAATACAATGGACAGTTGACCAGTGTGCTCTTCAATATAAAAAGACAAAAACAATAACAAACATAAGTGGATAAATAGGCAAAATAAACAAAGGGATAATCAAATCTCAACTCATGGTTTAACTCAAAGCCAGGGAGAAAAGATGGGGTCTTAAACGATAAAAATGTTGGAGCTATTCTAATACACAGGGGTAAACTTTTTCCAAAGCTTTGGGCCACTACTCAAAAGGCACGATCACCCCTCAGCTTGAGTCTGGACTTGGGGACTGTCAATATCCTCTGACCAGAAAACCTAAGAGGCTTGTGAATATGCAGAATTTCAGATAGATAAGCGACTGTGGCTCAGGTGGTAGAGCGAGTTGTCCACTAATCGCAGGGTTAGTGGTTCGATTCTGGCCCACGTGACTCCACATGCCGAAGTGTCCTTGGGCACGACACTGAACCTAAGTTGCTTCCCATGGCAGGCTAGCACCTTGCATGGCAGCTCTGCTTTCTTTGGTGTGTGTGTGTATGAATGGGTGAATGAGACAGTGTAAAGTGCTTTATAGAACCACTAAGTTTTAAAAAAATGTGCTATTTAAGTGCAAAACATATCCCATTTAATTATTTGAAGTTGCACTCAGTCATGTTTTTTGGCCAATGGCTGTCTTGGACTTATGGTGCGTTCACGTGCTATGGTAATTATGGTAAATACCAAAAGCCGACGTGGAAAATGCACATGAACACCCCCTCATGTGGTATTTTCCACTGGGCAACTCGTAGAATATTTTGATGCCCGAGTTGCCGAGATGAGATTATCTTTGACCTTTTCAAAATGGCGGAAAGCAATTACGCGAGTGTTGAATGGTAAACATTGTACAAAACCAAACCTTTTTTGCTACTGTTAGCTAGGGGTGGAACGGTACATTCGTATTGAATCGAAACGGCGCGGTCCGGTGCACGAATTTACACGGAGAATACACGTTATACAAATAAATAAAACTCTAAATAGCGATAAATTACGCTCTATTCGCGTTTGGTGTGAACGCAGCATAATGAACAGGCTGCGATGTCAAGATTGCAATTGTGTGTGTGTGTATCTCCATCTTTTTACCACATTACGACAACAAAAGCACTTGAACGCAACACACTGGTAAATACCAGTTCACAAGTGGAAAATATCATATTTACCATAGCACGTGAACGCACCATTACACTGACACCTACAGTAGGAGCATGGATGTGGCATCATTCAAACACATACGTTTTCAGTTACAGTTGCCACTGCAGAAATGTACTATTCACAGTCAACCATGATTATTTTAATTACTTTAATTCCATTGAGGGGTTTTCCTGCTGTCATTATCAGTATTATTACGAGTAGGTTGAATATTGTCAAGATTTATGAAGACTATAATGGTTATGAATGTTGTTCAGGAACATCTGGTATTACAAATGGAGTAGCTGAGTTTGATTGGTGAGATATCCATTGAATGAGTTTTCAATTGTAGTTCTATTGAACTGAATCAATATGTTTCAATAATCATTAAATTGTAATTTGAGAGATGGTCACTTATATTCTCATATAAAGCTCTACACGTTTTACTTCTCAGAGTTTGCATTTCATCTGCAGTTTTGTGCCCCTCAACGTGGGTGGGATTATAGGCTGATCATCATTGTTGAGGCGCCTCTACTGCCGTGACATCATCTTAAACACGACACAAACTGACCAAAACAATAACACAAACGCTAGCTGTTAGCTACTAGCTCATTGTGATGCAAAAAGCAGTTGTTGCTTGGTGATTTTACACAAGTGTAACAGTTAAATTGGCCTGGTTGTTTTAGAAGCAAGCTTCCAGTAGCTGGTCAACTAAATAATGTGAAGCTTTCAAGCAGAATATAGAGTTAACATAACAAAATGAAACATCCTTCGTGGCTGAGTCCAGGGCACTCTCCCTCCCATTGCGCGCCAGTTAAGAAAGCGCCCATTTGGTTGAACCACTTCCAATTTTCCTTGATGGTTCTGTAGTCATGTTTTTTTTTTTTTTTCTAACCTTTTCCCTACACTGTTGGTAGCCGTGTGCGGCCAACAGCTGAGACACTTCCTGAGAGACTGTTTTCGTCTCGCTCATAACGAGTGGACCGTCTACACCTCGTTTATTGACCACGGCATGGTTTTGCACACAGCCATTTTCTTTTTTCACTATTCGAAAATCTCGTGAACAAATGATACAGATGATTCTCCCTGACCAATCAGTGATCTGCAGGATTTTGACGTCACATTAGTATCGGCTTGGCTTGCTTGGAACCTCGACCGAGGTGGTACTAAAAAAGTATCAGGCACCAGGTAATATCCACAGTGGAAAACCACAAAAAAGAGTTGTACCATGCAGTTGGAAAAGCCCCATAAGTGGCATGGAGTCTTGTGGCATTCGGCCTCGCCCATTGTCCACGAACAGACCCATGCAAGTGACTCCGCTTATCAGATGCAATTTCTCTTATCTAAACTTTAATCCCAGAGTGGTTAATCTAAGCCTGCCTCCGTGAACGGGTGCTGCTCCGGGTTCATGGCACTTGAGTTCTATTACAGCTTAATTTGAACGTGAGGAAAACAAAATATTAACAATTTAATTCAATTATCATTCCAACACTCCTCAATCTGGTTTTCTTGCATAGGTGATTCCTTTCAGCCTCATTACCTCGCAGCGCAGCTCGTTTAGGGCAACAATGCAACCGATACTCTAATTACAACTTATTTTCAAACAAACACAGGCATTTAGCATGAGATCGCTGCCGCGCAGCACCTGCTCAGACCAATCCACAGCACACTGCAGTTATACACAGCTTCTGTCATAGCAGACAAGAGCTGAATTTGGCTCAGCAAGAAGCGGATCACGTGCTACATCACAGCTCATTCATAATCATTCCGCAAACTCATCTCGCCTCTCAGCATTTGAGCTCGTTTCACTCCGCAGTCCCGTTAACACGAAGCAAGCGCTGCTATAAATTTGCACTCATCTCTACACTATAGTATGATTTTGCCTCCTCCCGCCAGGACAAAGGCTTCACGCATGTACAATTAATATATCATTTTATTTTACAGACAGTCTTCCCTTCTTTTGCCTGAATCATTGGATTACAAATATTTATTTACAAGCTTGACCATACAACTTAATTTATTTTGGAAAATGCCCACACAATAAACCATCCCCAGATCTCATTCCTCGTCAAGGGCATTCACAAATTCCAACCCACCAGAATTGATATCAGATAACTGTGTAAGTTGTAAGTTGGTGTTGGCAAATTGAAAATCGTGAGTCGCCACGTACTAAAACCATTCAACCAGCACGGCTGAGAATGGTAGAGTATGGTTAGCTAACCATGCCAAGTATTTCGGGCTTAGAATGGTTTATAATCATGCCATGCCGAACCCTACTTAAGTGGAAACACTATTATAATCATTCCGTACCGTGCTCAGAACCGTTCGGCCCGATGGTAGATAAGCAGGTCTTGTCTTAAATAATTACTTGGGAATTTAAACATTGTTAATCACAAATTAGTATTAATTTTTGCATCGAGAATCAGCAAATTTCATTGCTAGTGGTGCGCAGCGAAGCCATTATCTGTATTTGTATCTGTTCATAGATAAAATTATCTGTATCTGTCTCTGTACAGATTATTATATATTAGGATAGAACTGGGTACCGAAATTGGGTATGGGCGTGGCTTAAACCGGTAGTGCATCAAAACTAAATGAAATGCCCATTGTTAAATCTTACTTTTACATTTACAGTTTTTATGAACAAAATATGCCTTGTATATGCCTTTTAATAATAATAGCCTAATAATAATACATGAATAGTAATAATAATAAAAATAATAATAATAATTTTTATTGTTATTATTATTTTTATTGGCCCAGTAGCCCAATTATTATTCAAACATATATATATATATATATATATATATAATTTTTATAATTTTTTGTCTTACCAGATGAAGCTGAATTTGTAGGCTACATTAACTGTGGAATATGTTGTTAACTGGGATTTTTTTCCTGGTATTTCTGATATTAATATCTGCATGAAACGTTTGTTTGTTCATGTAAAATAAACATTATTCTGGAGACAGGAGGTGTCAAGCAAAATGTGAAATTTAAAGCATACATTTTGGAGTGAATACAAAATACAATTCAGAAATTAAAATAAATTCAATATAGCCTACAAACATAAAAGTCTCATAAGTTTACCAGGAATTTTTATGATTGGATACCATTATTTAATTGAATAATAATAATAATAATAATAATAACAATAATAATAACAATAACTTTCTCAAATGTAGCACTGTTTAAAGAAGAAGATGTTTCAATTTCTGTGTTTTCTATCTGCCCATCTAATCATGTGGCTTGTTGAGCGTGTTACCGCGGAGAGTGCATGTGGAGACTTCACGCTATTTTCCGCGGCATCCACGCACAACTCACCACGCACCCAACAGAGAGCAAGAACCAAATTACAGTGACCACTAGGCGGTTACCCCACGTGACTCTACTCACCCTTGCAACTGGGCCATTTAGTTGCTTAGGAAGCCTGACTGGAATCACTCAGCATGCTCTAAAAAATATTCCAAGATTCTAAAATATGTGTAGCATCATACAGATAGAATGTAATGTGTGAATTAAGTGGAGTAGCGTGAATAAGTAATTTAAATCTGTGAATGAGTAATTCACTAGGAACTGTAACATTGTTATTATATTGAATTCTATAATTTTCAACAACTATCACAACTCCTAGAAAAAGGTGTTGTTATAGCAACTGTAATGCATTCACAAACATCTGCAACACATCCTACACAGCTTGTATTTATATAGATATTTTGGTGTATTTTTTATGAATTTTTGAAATGTTCAAACAGCGACACTAGGGGTGCAATTTGTCTTCAATTTCTGTGTTTCCACCAGAATTTTGGAGTGCAAATAGCAGTGTGGCAGGTGCTATTTACACCTAATGTAAATAGTCACTTCAAAACATTAAATACATTTGGGGAAAAAACTTTCTTCTGTGTTTCCTCTGCTCTAACTTCAGAACTACCCCAGCTACAATTATAATTAGCAGTTCAAAACTGCAGATATTCTTGACTTTTGTATGACAAATTGCTTATCTTCCTCATTTTGTCCAGCCAGATCTCACATAAATTTCAGCAAGTGTGTGCCGATATTTCTTTAGCCGAAATCTTAGACCGAATTTGAATACACTGCCTTCAGAGGCTAAAGCGGTAAGTGTTTCAGAGCATATAAACAGGATTTACATCCATTCACAGTTGTAAAAATAATTGTTTTTAGCTGAACAGGGTGTAACAGAGTGAAGAGAAATGCTTATTTTATTTAATCTACCCCCAACCAAAACCCAAATCTAACCCTAACCATTAGTAGAGACAAAATGGAATGTTAGGCATAAAAATGCAACCTCCTTTTCATGCTTGTGATTGTTTATACAAACGTGATTACCTCCTCTTTGAATGGGGATTGAACTGTGGTCTCAAATGCAACTGACAAAATGCACTATCAATCATGCCATGAGGGAAAGTAATCGTTATTGAGCTGTTCCAAATATGTCCAATGGGAGATAGGGCATGCCAGTGAGTTGGCATACTGTTGCCGATTCTAGGGTACTGGAACTTTTGGAAACAGCATGCCAACTTCCCATGTGATCATGTCAGGGGTGGAAAGAGTACTGAAAAATAATACTCAAGTAAACATACTGTTACTTCTTAAAAAATGTAGTTTGAATAGAGTAAAAGTACCTGTCCTAAAAACTACTCAAGTAAGAGTAAAAGAGTAGCTCATATAAAAGTACTCATTAGTAGTGCATATTGAGTACCGAGTTGAGAAAGCTATGCCTTTATAATAAAAACTTGATGCTGCAATTTAAAAATGTAGCACGCATACCGTAATTTACATTCCCTTTCATGTCTGTTTGCCAGAAAGAATAAAAAAACAAGTATTTTATGGGTGTTTGTTACTGACAACTTTTAAAATACATCACTTATCTATGATACTGTAAACACTACATGAATCTGATTTAAAAAAAAAATAAAAATAAAAGATGAAAAAGTTATTTTCAATATCATAATGTATGAAACAATTACATTAAAATCAGTTTATGTGCAGGGTCTAATTTCCCCTAATGCTGACTGAGAGAGTTGTTGTTGCAACTCAAAACAATGCAAGAAATGCAAAAAATGTAATGAACACCCCTGTTCTAGATGTAGAATATATAGAGTATAGAAAATTACTCAGAATTTATCATCGATATTACATTATAGACACACAGAATCTAGTATATGAAATTTACCTTGATATGTTTCTTCAAATTAGAGGCAGGATTAATGCTGATATCTGGCTTGAACAAGTTAAACTCACATAACACAGTCAAGCAATAAGCCTTTTTCACTGTGAAAAACCCTTTTAGGTGCAGCTGTGATGTTTAGAATACAAAAATAAAAAAAAAAACACCAATAAAAGGGCGACATGATTACAGAAATTAAAAGATGAAAAAGTTATTTTCAATATCATAATGTATGAAACAATTACATTAAAATCAGTTTATGTGCAGTGTCTGATTCCTCCTAATGCTGACTGAGAGAGTTGTTGTTGCAACTCAGAACAATGCAAGGAATGCAAAAAAACAAACCAAAAAAAAAAAAAAAAAAAGCAGGGTCACTTGGCACAATAGAGGCGGTAGAGCAGTTGTTTGGTACAGGGGCCACATTGGGCTTTAAAGGAATAATTCATACAAAAATTTATATTCTCTCATTATTTAGTCACCCTTATGCCATCCTGGATGTGTATGACTTATGAATTCTTTAGGGAGAAGAATTTCTATCAAAAATTGACTTAAATATTGATCTGTTTCTCACCCACACCTATCATATCACTTCTGAAGACATGGATTTAACCACTGGAGTCACATGGATTAGGCTAATTTTATGCTGCCTTTATATGCTTTTTGGAGCGTCAAAAGTTTGGCATCCATTCACTTGCAATGCATGGACCCACAGAGCTGAAATATTATTCTGAAAATCTTCATTTGTGATTCATTACTGTACACCCATGGATCATGTTGCAGTGTCACAAGTCGCTTGGATAAAAGCATCTGCTAAATGAGTAAATGTACATGTAATTTCCTAAATTGGACCTTCCTGTAAGAAAATGGACAGGTCACTGTTAAAAATTAACAGTGTTCTCATTTTTAAAGCTTTAACACCTGTATCCATTTTTAGGTAATATGGCCCTTAATGTAACATATATAAAAGGCTCTAGCATTTGATACTCCAAAAATATGACAAGAAATATTAAGGAGGTAATTTTGATGTTCATGCTTGATGTAAAAATTTAGTCTGATGAATGTCCATTATTGTTCAAGATGATGGAGGACTTGTGCCAATAATGTACAACATTAAATATGGATTAAATGTTAAAGATTATGAATACGATTCTGTAGTTAACCTTCCTAGTGACAGCTGGGAATCAATAAGTTTCCATTACAAACTAGGAAAATATTCTGACCTTCACACAAATATGAGGAAAGAATTATATTGGCTAAGCACTACAGTACAGTAATTATTGTACAGTACATTAACTTTAATTTGTTGATTTATCAGGTTACATAATAATTAACAATAACAATGTCTTGGTTACATGTGTTACATTTTAAAACAGCCATTAGAATACATATTTCTAACTTTCTGCTCCATACTTCTGAGACTAAATGCCTTTTCTTTTTGTGTTTCCAAACAGCTCATCCAACATTCTTCTCCAGGAAATCCAGAAGAGTTTTTACCAGCTGCTATTTTGTTTGACCCACATTTTCAAAGTTCAGCGGTCAAATGACCATATACACCCTGTTACTGGGATAAAATCAACCATAATCCCAAAGTTTCACATTTAGCACCAGAGTGTCTTAATTAGATTGAACAGTTAAACACAGAGACATTCTCTCTGTACCACATATCAACATCTGCAATATGAATACTCAAATGCTACATTGTATGTTGTGGAATAAATTGGAAAAAGCATGGGAAGTATAATGAATGCACATTATCCATAGTCATGAATTGCATAATAATCAGGAGGAATGATTTTTCAATGCCCTTGAAATCACATGAAACAAATTAAATAAACAAACAAACAAAAAAAAAAATCTAAAAACCTACAGTGGTCATACTTGTGAATGTAGAAAATAAGGAACAAATATGCCTTGCTGATTATGATGTTAATTTGAAAGTAATATATAAAAAATGCACATGATGCCAAAGGAATGAAAGGTTTGATTTAACAATATACAGAACTTGTTCATAAATTACATTGTGTAGCTTATGAGATCGACATCATGCCGAAGTGTGTGCAAGAATATGCTGCATGTTAGAGAGGTTATAGCATTGACACTAACTGTGTCTAGTCAAGAGCACACATAAAGCGAACACTTCATCCATGCCAATTCAATGCTAGGGCATGGAGTGGCTTCTAATGTGCAGAGAGACTCCTGTCCGAGCATTACAGAGATTTTGAAATTGCGTGCATGTTTGACTAAGACAACATGACAATGTGAAAGCACATTCGTATGTCTGTCACTATGGTTTTGTAGCTGACAATGAGTGAGATCTTACAGAGGTTTATAGGAGGTCAGGCAAGTGGCTATAGACGGAGTCAAGCAAGGTCTGGCTTGCTTCTTGACTCTTTACCCCGGCGATCTCGAACAAGCGGTCCAGTTTGTCCTCAGCCATCGAGATCTCCTCAATGACATGGAGTTCTTCTGGGTTGAGAATGTGCAACATATCATCAAAAATGGGCTGCAGGTCACAGGGGTCCAAACGCACCTGCCGTAGCACAGTGTCTTTTTTCTCTGCGGAGCAGAAGAGTGCAGTGTTAACAAAACAAATGTTTTAAATTGTATTATTCACTCAATATGACACAATAATAAAAGAAATGGTCTATTATATACAGACAGCATGGAAAAACAATTCTAGTTGCAAGAAATAAAATGCAACAGTAATTGTGCATACCTAGTGAGTTATAATAAATAGTATTATTTAAAAAGGGATGAGAAAACACTTCCCATATCTAGTAAAGGAATAGTTCACCCCAAAATTAAATGATCTCATAATTTATTCACCCTCAGGCCATCCCAGATGTGGATAACTCTCCTTCATCTAACACTAACAAATATATCTCAGCTTTGTTTGTCCTTAAAATTCAATTGAAATGTGGCCAGAAGGTCCAAAAAGCACATATAGGCAGCATAAAAGTAGTTCATAAGAATCCAGCGGTTAATACATGTCTTCAGAAGTGATATAATAGTTGTGGGTGAGAAACAGATAAATATTGAAGTCATTTTTTTTTTTAACTAAAAATCTCCACTTTCACTTCCACATTCATATTCTTTTGTTTTTTGTTGATTCGCATTCTTCATGCATATCGCCACCTACTGGTTGGGGCTGGTCAAAGTTGGAGATTTATGGTAAAAAATAACTTAAATATAAATTTGTTTCTCACCCACACATATTATATCGCTTCTGAAGATATGGATTTACCCACAAGAGTCATGATTACTTTTATGCAGTCTTTATATGCATTTTGGCACTTAAAATTAATGGCCAACATTAACTTGCATTGTATAGACCTAAAGAGCTGAGATATTCTTCTAAAAATTCTGCAGAAGAAAGAAAGTCACACACATCTGGGATGGCATGAGGGTGAGTAAATGATGAGAGAATTTTCATTTTTGGGTGAACAATCCCTTTCTGGACTCCAAAGGCTGAGCAATGCATGCAATGAAACTGTATATGGTATTTTGGTGCAAATTCATGTGTCACATTGTAATATAGCTAATACTAAAACAATACATGGTCCAGTGTTTGCGCCATATGTTAGGCTTGTAAATCACACTTTTTCTGCTGTTTGCATTTACATAATTGTCAATTCAGCCTATAACATGTTGTTTCAATGATCAACAAAAGGACATTTTGGTTATTTTTGTATGATACACAATTTTGGCACAGTGCTGGGTGGCAACAAGATCACCAGTTGACAATCATTGTTTTAAACTGTATTTATGGAACACGAGATGCAGAAACACAAAGCATCCACAAGAGGGCAATAGATACTGCTAGAAACTACTTCAACACCTATGGTGAACTGTAGAATATCTGTGCAGAATCAACACAATTTCAAAAATAAGTATGAAACTTATGTTATCACGTTTCCAACAGATAGTCCTGCCCCAAGCTCATGCCATGTGTTGAGCTAATGTTGCTAGGCTGGTCTGTTCAAACAAACAGAGCAATGTTGACGATGCCAGAAAGCCATAGTGCTTACACTGTTTGGGTGAATCAACTTACGAATAGCTTACTTATATTTGTCTCAACATATTAAACTGGAATAGGAGAAAGCATCATTTCAAATTTAAGAAGACTAAGTATGATAACTCTAAAATGAACTAAAAATTAACAATTAAATTTTTATTTACTAAGATTAATAAATGCTGTAAGTAATATATTGTTCATTGTTTGTTCATTATACCTAATGCATTAACTAAAGTTAACGTATGGAAATGATTGTAAAGTGCATTAATAATTTCAGGGGCGATTCTAGGATTTCAATCTTAGGGTGGCTCATTCACCAATGACATGATGTGCACATTTAATGTATTTCACCCTTTAGCATAGATTATGCTTTTTTAATTGTGTTTCCATCATTCAAGATATCCAGCTAATATTAATTACAAATACTTTCATTTTCTATAATAAACACATTTAAAGTAGAAAAATAATAAGAATAACTGAAACTGTTTAAAAGACACATTCAAATCATGATTTGTATTTATTTTCCATTTATTAACAAAATGTGTTTTTTTTTTTTTTCCAAAAATCTATCATTTAGCATTTTCTATAGATTCAAGTTCAATCAAATTCCACAAAAAACATTTAATACAATAAATGTCACTTTTAGCTTGGTCATTCTGTAGTGGAGTGAATTAATTTATTGAAGATATTTATATCTCTTGACTCGAGTCTTTTGAATTCGTTCAAAAGAGAAAATCACACCAAAATGAGATTTGAATTTCAATAGACTAACCCTGGTAAAATAAAGGTATAAAATAAAAAAGATTAGTTCGGATATGTTCACTTATTCGTTCAGGTAGCCTTTTTTGTAAATCAAACTTTTACACCATTAGGTGGCAACAAATGAATGTTTATGTGTTTTGAGCAACTCGTTCACGACCGAAACCATGCTAATTATACTTTATTAAAATCTGTGTGTCTACTAAGAGACTTCAGCAGCATTAAAGCATCATAAGCATTTTACCCACAATGTTGTGATCTGCACTGCATGACTATCAAGGTATACAACAAAAGACAACATTATTAGCCTAAAAGTAATTACAAGTTTTACTTTACATCCTGATATCAATGTAATGTCATTAGTCACATTTACTCTTAATTCACCAGCCTCTTTCTCTCCTTTTTAAATGAGATTACCGAACTAAACGAGCAACATTCCTCCTCCAATCCTTCAATCAGTCAAAAGAAATCCCTGTCCCTGATCCTCACTCATTCAGGAAGCGAATGAGGAAATGGGGTATGTTCATTCAGTGGGCACTCCAATGCTAATGGCTTGTGCTTTAGTCAGTCTTTACAGCAACTTAAAACAAGTGCAGCTGCCGTTTATACAATACTTTGGTGGTCTAAAGTCCTCCTAAATAGGGCCTAACAATGCCTTTGATGTTATACATGAATAATTTAAAGTGTAAATGTATTATGAGAGTATAATTTACAATATGACACAGAAATTATGCTAATTAATGACATGATTCCAGCTGTCCAGATGCAGACAGATCTTAACAAATGGGAAAAGCCAGTCAATATATCCAGTTGTTCTTTTGTTTATCCATGTATATTACCTTTGGTTATGAAAGAGCCTGTCCGGCTGAGGGCAGAGTCTTTGCTGGAAGTGGAGTCACAACGCAGCAGTGG
Organism: Moxostoma hubbsi; assembly: GCA_032164185.1. Classification (NCBI taxonomy): domain Eukaryota; kingdom Metazoa; phylum Chordata; class Actinopteri; order Cypriniformes; family Catostomidae; genus Moxostoma; species Moxostoma hubbsi. The sequence goes on along the minus strand of JAVLUX010000022.1, from coordinate 10,967,947 downwards.
CTCTGATTCATCAGCAAAGAATCCTTTGGTGCGCTCCATCGGGGACTGCACAACCACAACACCGGGTGACTCTAAAGGTTTATGGTTGGGGCTCAGACAATGGCTTACATTCACAGCCATCATTAGCACGTTCAGGTCAACCTACAGCAAAAGCAATAATATGTGTTAATTACTTTTCTGATAAAGTATAAGACACAAATATATACAGTACATGGAATATTTGTTTTGAGATAATTTTTAAAGCTACATTGGGTAATTTCTGGGCCACTAGCAAAATAATATCCTAAAAACACTCCCCCTCTCTGCTGTTGGTTGGGCAAACAGATAGTCCCACCCCCAAATTCACAACAGCCAATGTTGCTCTGTCAGGCTGGATGGGATGCTCAAAAAATGCGGAGCAATGTTTTGAAAGTGACACAGAGTCACAATATTTTCGGTTTTGGGGGAAATCAACCAAGAAATGGCTTACTTTAAGTGTCTCTGCATATTAAGCTGGGATAGAAGAACATCGAAAAAATTACACACTACAGCTTTAAAGTTGTTCTGAACCTAGAAGTATAAAGAAGCATCCTAATGTAGACACACAACATTTTCTTGGAACATCTTTTATGCGAGTAATGAATTTGAAAGAATAAGGCTCTTTGCTGCGAAGACAGCAAAGACTATTAGGCGGCTCAATGAGTGGAGACTACAAGTGTGTCACTATGTGTCCCTGGCAGAGCTAGAACAAAGGGTTCAGCCTTCATGACCCTGGACCACCCACATGAGTCCTGTCCCTGCTGCCCTTTGCGTCAAGAGAGGGTTACACGGGGTACAGATGAAAAAGATTATTTAGAGTCAGAAATTCGCTACCCACACAGCACATGGCCTGTGTTACACTCACATAGCCCCTGTACGCAAGTCATTCATCATTATGCCAATGTGTTTGAACATTAATGATGCATTTATGGGAATGAGAGCTATTTGACAACAACTTTGTACAGTTTGGAACTGTATTTTGAATATTACCACAGAGTGGTACTCTAATTAATCACTAAAGAACAACATGGGCACTATTTTTGCACACTCTGCATATTGTTTGACCTTCCCAAAAAGCATACTAAGTACTGTATAATCCATATTCTGGCACACGTCTGGAGTCATTTTGTCAGTAGGACAACATAACACTGTTGGGCACACGTCTCTTTTCTTGTCACACAAGTTACACAAGGAAGCATCTTATAAACTGGGAAGGTACCCAGACATAAGGAGTGGCAAATTCATATTACAGGAAGGACAGAAAACATCCCATTTCCTGAAAATGTCCTGTAGAATCAGAAGCAAACAATCAATTCCATGAAGAACAGCAAACCATTACTCAGTTGTACAGTGAGAAATACAATTTAGTCATTCATTAGTCACCCCACACAGAGGAAAATAGCTCTGAATTGCAATAATGCCACAAGTAAACTGGCACAGAGGTCAAGTTATTTAATATATGAGTAATGAAGCATTACAAATACAAACCTTCGACATTTCTGTCTGACAAATAGTTGCCATTGCCATTACTTGGTAATCTGATATTTTATTACACAATAAGTTAACTGTGCTAATAAAATGAACTACATTTATGCAATGATGTTGTTTATGTGATGACGTACTGTATGCCTATTTGGGGTAATTTGAGTGAGTGAGTCCCATATCCTATTTTTGTTATTTTGGCTGTTACTGTCTTTCCCCACTGTACAAAGTGTGTGAACAGATTTCCTAGGATGCTACATTGAGGATATTTTAGGTTAGGTAGATAAAGGTTTTGAGTTAGAATTACATGAACACATTTCAGTCTTATGATACAACATTTGTTCCATGCCAGGGGTTTTCAACCTTTACAGACACAGGAACCTGCTCCAAGACAGCTAACACAGAGACTAACCTAAAAACAATCTCTGAAACACTTGATAATCTTTTTTTTATTTAATTATAACTACAGGTGCTGGTCATATAATTAGAATATCATCAAAATGTTGATTTATTTCAGTAATTCCATTCAAAAAGTGAAACTTGGATATTATATTCATTCATTACACACAGACTGATATATTTCAAATGTATATTTCATTTAATTGTGATGATTAAAACAGACAACTAATGAAAATCCCAAATTCACTATCTCCGAAAATTAGAATATTACTTAAGACCAATACAAAAAAGGGATTTTTAGAAATGTTGGCCAACTGAAAAGTATGAACATGAAAAGTATGAGCATGTACAGCACTCAATACTTAGTTTGGGCTCCTTTTGCCTGAATTACTGCAGCAATGCGGCGTGGCATGGAGTCGATCAGTCTGTGGCACTGCTCAGGTGTTATGAGAGCCCAGGTTGCTCTGATAGTGGCCTTCAGCTCTTCTGCATTGTTGGGTCTGGCGTATCGCATCTTCCTCTTCACAATACCCCATAGATTTTCTATAGGGTTAAGGTCAGGCGAGTTTGCTGGCCAATTAAGAACAGGGATACCATGGTCCTTAAAGCAGGTACTGGTAGCTTTGGCACTGTGTGCAGGTGCCAAGTCCTGTTGATGAAATCAGCATCTCCATAAAATTGGTCAGCAGCAGGAAGCATGAAGTGCTCTAAAACTTCCTGGTAGACGGCTACGTTGACCTTGGACCTTAGAAAACACAGTGGACCAACACCAGCAGATGACATGGCACCCCAAACCATCACTGACTGTGGAAACTTTACACTGGACTTCAAGCAATGTGGATTCTGTGCCTCTCCTCTCTTCCTCCAGATTCTGGGACCTTGATTTCCAAAGGAAATGCAAAATTTACTTTTATCAGAGAACACAACTTTGGACCACTCAGCAGCAGTCCAGTCCTTTTTGTCTTTAGCCCAGGCGAGACGCTTCTGACGCTGTGTCTTGTTCAAGAGTGGCTTGACATAAGGAATGTGACAGCTGAAACCCATGTCTTGCATACGTCTGTCCGTGGTGGTTCTTGAAGCACTGAGTCCAGCTGCAGTCCACTCTTTGTGAATCTCCCCCACATTTTTGAATGGGTTTTGTTTCACAATCCTCTCCAGGGTGCGGTTATCCCTATTGCTTGTACACTTTTTTCTACCACATCTTTTTCTTCTCTTCGCCTCTCTATTAATGTGCTTGGACACAGAGCTCTGTGAACAGCCAGCCTCTTTAGCAATGACCTTTTGTGTCTTGCCCTCCTTGCGCAAGATGTCAATGGTCGTCTTTTGGACAGCTGTCAAGTCAGCAGTCTTCCCCATGATTGTGTAGCCTACAGAACTAGACTGAGAGACCATTTAAAGGCCTTTGCAGGTGTTTTGAGTTAATTAGCTGATTAGAGTGTGGCACCAGGTGTCTTCAATATTGAACCTTTTCACAATATTCTAATTTTCTGAGATACTGATTTTGGGGTTTTCATTAGTTGTCAGTTATAATCATCAAAATTAAAAGGAATTAACACTTGAAATATATCAGTCTGTGTGGAATGAATGTATACATTATACAAGTCTCACTTTTTGAATGGAATTACTGAAATAAATAAACTTTTTGATGATATTCTAATTATATGACCAGCACCTGTATAATTAGTGTTGGGTTCGAGTCAAAACCTTAGTCGAGTCAACATCAAGACTATGATGCCCCTTAATGAAAAGTTCACCAAAAAGTGACAATTCTTTCATCATTTACACACTCTCAATTCATCCCAGATGTGTAAGCAGAACAAAAATTAAGATTTTTAGCAGAATAGCTCTGTAGGTCCACAGAATGCAAGTGAATGTGTCCAAAACTTTGAAGCTCAAAAAAGGACAGAAAAGGCAGAATAAATGTAAACCATAAAACTCCAGTGGTTTAATCCATGTCTTCTGAAGTGATCCAATCGGTTTTGGGTAAGAACAGACCAAAATATAACTCCTTTTTCACAATAAATCTTGACAGCAGTCTCCTTGGCTATCATGATTTCATGCTGGATTACACTTCCTAGCACCATCTAACGCTCTGCACGTGTCAAGCACTAGAAAGTGTATTTGAGCTTGAAATCATGATTATGCCTTGAGACTGCATTGGCAAGATGTACAGTAAAAAAGGAGTTATAGTCTGTTCTCACCCTAAACCGATTTGATCACTTCAAACGCCATGGATTAAACCACTGGAGTAATATGGATCTCTATTGTAAATATTTATATTTTGATGTGCTTTTTGGAGCTTAAAAGATTTGATCACCATTTACTTGTGTTGTATGGACCTACAGAGCTGACAAATTCTTCTAAAAATCTTTGTTTGTGTTCTGCAGATGAAAGAAAGTCATAAACATCTGGGATGGCATGAGGTTAGAGTAAATTAATTTTTGGGTGAACTATTCCTTTAAAAAACACCTAGTGACAATATACTTACAATTATGGCAAACGGTTTTATTAAGGCATTTCTTGCTACTGGGCATTGGTATTTGACCAATCAAGTTTGAGTCAAGGCTGAGACCAAAGGAAGTAGGGTTGGACTCAAGATAAGAGTCCAGAACAGCCGAGTTTGAGTCAAGTCCATGTCTGATCAAGTAATATGTGTGTAATATGAGTCAATTCACCCAATATTTCAAGCTTATTTTAACCTTCTCAACTAAGAAAAACAATGTGTCAGGGTTGCAATTATCCATTTGTGTATATTGTTGGACCAGACTCATATAACCCAACTCTAATTGCAGTAACTTCCTATTTCATCATCTTATACATCATATTTGCCACCACTGAACTGTACTATATAATACCGTATATATGTACACATATGCATATTTTATCAGCCTTGAATAACCCATATTGGTCAACTACAACTACTAGTCTACATAGGGTCCAACATCACTGACAAAATCAAACAAAAGCATTGTTCCAACCACACAGGCCATGGTTCAGACAATGCATGCCACAGGATGAAGCACATTCAACGAGTCTGAGGACAGACTGTGCCGCCCTAAAGAATTCTGCACCGTCACCCACCAGGACACAACCCACAGATCTGGAAAATTTTCTGTGAACTGTCATTTCCACACTGGTTTTATTAGCCACAGCCTGAAACCGCTCCAGACTCAACAAGACCACCTACTGCACACAACGCACGGTCAACATCTGACCTAAGAAAGCTTTATAGTTATACTCTTGACATAATAAATAAACAACCTAATATTGCCAGAGTGGTGGCCTTGTGGTAATTGCGAGTGCTTTGACATATCACCTTGGTTCTAATGTGGCCCAGGTCATGTCCCCATCCTGGTCCGTTCTCTATCAACCATTGTTTTACTGTCTACCAATAAAGAAATGGAAACATGTCCAAAAAATATAGGTACAGCCAACAAAAGCCTTTGTTCCTTTCATCATGACTAGCTGGAAAAACTGTAGAAATACTGTAAATGAAAATATTTATAAAAATAAGTCAGATTGAGTGCTGGTGACAGCTTTCTGACAGCATCTAAAAGTCCTCAGGCTGTTTGGCAGGATTCCACAACAAGTGGAGCATTGGGTGTGTTATAACCTGTTGTCACACACACACACACACACACACACAAACACACTGTTGGGTTTCCATGTTTTATGGGGACTTTCCATAGACATAATGGTTTTTATACTGAACAAACTATATATTCTATCCCCTAACCCTACCCCTAAATCTAACCCTCACAGAAAACTTTCTGACTGATGAGTTTCTAGAGAAAGCAGTTTATTTTTTGCCATTTTTGATCTAATATTGACCTTAAGATATGTCAGTCTATTGTATACAGTGACAACTCCAACACAAAGACAATGTTAAGCTTCTTTTAATGAACCAAATAGCTTTCAGCTGTGTTTGATATAATGGCAAGTGATTTTCTAGTACCAAATTAGCAATGTAGCATGATTACTCAAGGATAAAGTGTTGGAGTGATTGCTGGAATTGGCCTGTCTAGATTTGATCAAAAATGACTTTTTTTCAAATAGTGATGGTGCTATTTTTTACATCAGTAATGTCCTGACTATACTTTGTGATCAGTTGAATGCCACTTTGGTGAATTAAAGTACAAATTTCCTTCAAGAAACAGCTAAATCTGTACATTATTCCAAACTTTTGGCTGCCAGTACATATATATATATATATATATATATATATATATATATATATATATATATATATGATTTACGGACAGCTGTCCAACACCTGTGTGTGTGTGTGTGTGTGTGTGTGTGTGTGTTTTTGGTTAAGTTTATTATTAAAATATTATTTATATTGTGAAGCCGGTTCTCTGATATGCCGTAGCTTATTCCTCGGCCACTCCTCTAACCTCCAACGGACGACATCCACACCTCCCTAGGCGATTGGGGCGCCCCACCGCGTTCTCGGGAAACAGAAGGGGGTCTCCCCTGCCCCTGGCAGCAGATCTCCCGCTCCAAGCAGTCGGCCGGGAGCCCCTCCCCACTAGCGGTCATCATGACCCTGCAGCGTTTAGCAGCTGGTAGGGGTCTCCCCCCGCCCCTGGCAGCGGCCTTGACCGCTCCAGGCGTTCGGGTAGGAGCCCCTTCTCACTTCGCGTTCAGCGGCCATTCATCCGCTCTCAGGCGGACAGGCTCCTCCGTCCCCCGGCAGATGGCCGCGGCTGCTCCGTTGGGATGGATGGTAGTGGCGAGGACTCTACTACGGCGCATCCATCCTCCTTCCAGGGTTTCAGCACCAGTGTAAAGGGGTTAAAGGGAAAGGAGCAGGGCGAGAACCGGCTTGACAATATAAATAATATTTTAATAATAAACTTAACCAAAATGACAAACAAACAAACACACACACACACACACACACACACACACACACACACACACACACAATTTTGCTGAATGTCTGAGCTGCTGTTTTAAATACAATGTGAATGTGGGCAAAGCCTGATAAGCTCCTTAAATGACAGAACAGCACCATGATTGCACAATTAATGTAGCCCCAACAACTGGTTTGCAAATATTCAAATATAGCTTGAACTCTCCCATTCACTTTTATTGAATGAAAAAGAGAAATGTTGAAAGAATTTTCATTTTTGGACAAATTCTTATTTTAATGTACCCCACATCCCACACCAAATATTTTCTATGCTGACAGTTGCAGAAATGTGTTCTATCATACATACAACAGTGAACATTGTTGGCTGTCAGACCCACAGGCCTATAGACCTAGAAGACAGATGTTTGTAAGACTGAATTTAAGTTTAAGAAGTAACTTTCTTAAAAATCTAAAACCAGCGTCTGCTTTTGTCTTTCCATGTGTAATTCATTCACCTTGTCTGAGGGTACAGTATGCATGCTCTGGCACTGCAGAGCAAGGAATACATGTGATTACATCTGGAACATGTAGCTCTGATGAGCAAATTGAGCTCTTCCTACTACTAGTAATGTTTCACCCACATTAAGGTATCATTGTTGTTTAGCATTGCTAATTCAATATCAGATCTCGTGAGTAAACAGTCCCGTCTTGCATCATACTTTTCATAATTAATAACAGGCCCGTCTAATTGTCACGTTCTTTGGTTCACCACTCATGACAGTTGCAACTCTTAAAAGAATAGTTCACCCATAATGAGGATTCTGTCATTTGTTACTTACCCTCATGTCATCCCAAACTTCTATTACTTTCTTTCTTCCATGCAACAAAAAAAAAAGAGAGACTTTGAGGATTTTATTCATTAAGGCCATTTATATACAATGAAAGCTGTTAAGCTTCAAAAATGCATAAAAACCTGCACAATAAATAAATAAATAATTAAAGTAGTCTCTATGAATTATGTGCTATATTCTAAGTCTACTGAAGCCACATGACAGCGTTCATGGAGTTTAATGACTTAATTCTGGAACTCACACAAAGTTACTATATGGCTTTTATTTGACTTGCAATATAGAGTCATATGGATTACTTAAATTGTACTGCTTTAGTGTTTTTTCTCCTTTTTGGAGATTAACCTCCAGAGTAACTACAAACTGTTGTTGTATGGATAAGACCTGCATAAAGATTCTTTGAAATTTGACTGAGTAAATAATGACAGAACTTTCAATTCTAGGTGATCCATCACTCCAACACTTAAACTTAAACACTTGATTTCAAAACATGATGAAATCAGGAAGTGCTATGTAACAGTGGACAGGATGTACTGTCCAGAAATGAATTTACTGTACCTTCATATACACAAGTTTAATGAAAGTCAACACCCGCACTGGCAATTAGTGATTATTAGGTGGTGCTGACAGACAGATATACAAAACAGGTATATGAGGGGTTTTTTTTCTCCAATATATCTTGTTGATATCAGTGGTATCAAAATTTGTCAAAAAGCCTTAACTTCACTATCTTCTTCAACCTTGAGACAAGGGCAGTGCATAAAGTGGCCTTTATACAGACTACACAAACACTGGAAGGGCTTTAATGAAAACTCTTAAAATGAAAGCTGATGATTGATTCTCTACCTCCGGTAGCTTATCAAACCTTAGTCATTAGTAATGTAGCTCAATTGGATGCAGCCAGGAGTCATGAGCAAATCATGTGGTTTGTGTTATCGTTCTGCATATGTACCATCCAAACTGTGTGTTATTGGTGTGAGTGTTATGTGAGAATATACACATGGCTACTTTATCCATGGCTTGACTTATAGCTTATGGCTTGACCATGACAGGACAAGTTGTAGTCTGTTCGCAAATATACAGACATTTCTACTATATGGTGTCATTTAAAAAGGTATTTAAATTGCACACTGTATGTTAAAGGTGAGGTGAGTAATTTTTTGGGTGAACTATTCCTTTAAAAAAAACACCTAGCGACAGTATACATACAATTATGGCAAACGGTTTTCTTAAGGCATTTCTTGCTACTGGGCCTTGGTATTTGACCAATCAAGTTTGAGTCAAGGCTGAGACCAAAGGAAGTAGGGTTGGACTCAAGATAAGAGTCCAGAACAGCCGAGTTCACCCAAAATGAGGGTGGGTAAATAATTACACAATACAATCACCTATCCTAGGTTAATGTGTAACAAGTGCAAGTACACTACAAATGCTACAAGTTAGCCATTTGTAGGTTGACATCCCGATGAGTATCAACACTCAGTAGCCCTTTCAAAACATTAATTATTGTTAGAGGAGTCCAGCATGTCAACTACCTGTTTGTCCAAACCATGGCAATTTCAGAAACTAGTTTGGAAATACTTTTTATTTTTGCAATTCTGTGTAGTCCTGCTACTGATGCATATATATGTATATATGCATAATTACAAACTTCAACTCCAACCTAAAACTAGGTTGTAGCTCACCTGAGGATTGTCTTCCATGACACTACGGATCTTGTCCACCACGTCAATACGCCGCTGGCGGTGAAGGGCATTGATCAGCTTGGCCAGGTTGGCATCATTGTCACGTATGGTCCAGTGCTGCAGAGCAGCGTATGCCCTCTCGTGATCGGCTGAGTAGCCATTAGAAAAGGCAGCCACTTCTCGCTCTGTGGCACTGGCCAAAGACTTGTACATATCAATCCACTGACTGCCAATCTGCGCGGCTACCAGCTTCAGAATGTCAACACCTGGTGAATGAAATGAAAGGTCAATTATATGAACTGTACTATACTGTACCCCACAGTAACCCCATACACAAGTAAAACACTTGTGAAACAGCATGCAATTGTTATGGACTCAACAAGTTTGTGCAAAACATGATGATTCATGTTATCCCAGCATTCAATTCCCAGTTTTAATGGCAGCAAGGAAATCTGAGCTTTTGCACAAAGGAGTTAACACAGTCCCCGTCACATATATGCTCATGTTTGATTAGTGAGCTAGAAATAGTGCAGAATCTTAAATATTTATTTTCCATCGAAAACCATTTTTCCATCAAAAAGTAATCAACCAAAACTTTGTTTATTTCCAGTTTTAAATCAGATTTTCAATCAAACACTTACAATGTGGAATCAGACATTTATTATTGATATATGCCATGTATTACAGAATGGTAACTATTGTACCTACTGTATCTAAAAACATTCATGTGTCTTTATTTTTGTATTGCAGTTAGCATGTTCTGCTGTTGGAACAGTTCTATAGACACAGTCAGGGAATGGAATCATAAAGTGCAGGAGGGTGGTGCTCTAGTGTTACAATACATCAGCGGTTGCTGCGGGACATACTGTCCCATGGTTAAGGTTACATCAATGCCCTAAAAGTAATACCGGTGTTGATAAACTTGGGTGTAGTGTGACAAACAGTTGCCTCCTGGGGAATACTTCTATGAAAGTACCCTATTAGCAGACCTACAAGAACCTTAAATTCAATTGCAGAAATTGTGTTAAAAAGTAATTTGTCCCAGTTTTAACCTATCATTTTAATTCAAACTACTTCAAGGCTACTACGCAGAATGCTCCCTCTTGATTCTTGTTTTACTTTACTGCGTCTTTGCAGTAAACTTGAATAAGTTTGAAAACGTATTGTATGGAAAATAGGACATTGAAATGTGAAAAATAAATAAAGATCAAGTAAATTATGTCATTTGATGGGGATAAAGAGTGAGGGATACAAAATACATAAAATATATTTAAAATACAACTGTAAAACAAAAAACAAAACACAAAAATCACTCATTAAAAAAAAGCAAGACAAAAGAAAGGAAAGCAACAGAAAACAAATCACCAGAACCTAACCTTATACACAGAAAAGGCTCTGGTTTTGGCAAATAACAAAGTGCAAAATATAAATTGTGTAAATGCCATCTAATCTACCTAATGAATAACAACATGTTGGATCAATGCAATCCATGTTAATTTATCTCTAATGAAGATAAACTTGTTTGAAACAAGTGTAACAGAATGATTGTGGGGGACAACCGCAGCTGGAAGGTATAAAGCATCTAAGCCCAATCTGTACTGTTTGTGATCTGTACATCTGTAGCAAATTCACTGGAGCTCTCTAGAGGATAGCGTGCCACAGATCTACAAATGCCAGGGCCTGCAGGCTGTCCATCTGCTCGTCTGTCATTTCCAGTAATTTCTATGGCATGACAGAGCACTAAAGGAGGACACTCTCTGTCTAAGTGATGTAGGCCGACTTCGATGGGTCGCATGATGCTTTCCCTTGACTGATAACCTGGTTGCCCTAGTCCTGAAGGCAACTCTGCTAGAATACTGGGAAAACATCTGCAGCTACTATCCTAATGCAGACAGTGTTTACAATACATACACATGTTTAAACGTTTTCATGTTCTCAATTAGCAAGAACAATGCCATTATACAACGTTGTCCTATTTAGTGTACACAACGTTTTTTTATGATCATATAATAGAGTGTCTAGCTGTAGACAGGGCTGGTTGTATGTTTTCAAAAATTAAATTTTGGACTGCTAAACAGTAATTATCAAATCATATCATAAGCCATTTTTACACTGCAAAGGTGGCAAACAAGCTGCATTTGAAGTGGTATTTTGGTGTATTTACACAGACTGTTCAATGCTGCTCAGAGTTGGCATACATGCATTTACACAGCAATTACAGCTGCATGAATAATTTTATAAGATTAATGTTTTAAATGTAATATAGAAATATCAAATTAATACAAATGTGAAATATGAACACAGAAAGCAGCATCAGAATTGCCTTTTACTAGGGGCTGAAATGGGTCAGAACAGGCATAATTTCGTCTGGTTTTTATAATATATTTATTATATAATGGGAGCAGGCTCAGAGCAACCTTAACTCTGCAGTGTAAAGACACCTATAGTGTCTATAACCCAGGTTTGGGTCAGAAATGTCATAGAAAGTAACAAAATAGCACAAAAATTACAAGAGAGGGGGCAAAAATTCCCTGTAATGTTATTTATTGATAACATTAGGTATAGTTCTAAAAAATATTATATTCTAGTCCTAAACATTATTAAGAGTAGAATATGTTGAGTTGGTGTTGTTTTAATTGAATGGCAAATAGGTGATAAATTCGCAAACAAATTGATAAAAATGTAAGTGACTTGAAGGATGAGACTCTAGATTTTTATATGGTTGAATAAAAAGGCCTCATAATGGTAAAAATTGCCACTTAATGAAAAAGTTAATTTATCAGAGACCGGCCACTTCTATTAAAATGAATGGGAGAACAAGAATGCCCAACCAAGGAGCTCTAAGTGCCCAACGGTCATCAGACACAGAAAGGAAGCCCCGTCTTACAGGTAAAAGAGCCAATCACTGCTTAGATACAGACATCACCTGTCAATCAACCCGATAACGCACATGCGCATTAGCTATACAACCCTGGAAAATAGCTGTTTTTTTGTGTAATATGAGGTAAAGAAGCACAACTTATGATCCCAGTGTTGTAAAATTGTATTGCTGATTTGAAATATGTGCTTTGATAATAATCTTGACCAACTGTTTTTGAGATTTTGGTGTTTCCTCATTCAAGTAGATCTGCACCGTCTTGACTGGAAATAGCCTCCTGAGAGCATTCCAAAGATCATCAACCAGTGGACTGACTTGCTAGAAAGACTTTGTTTCTGATGCTGGTCTATAATATTGCCATTCTGATGTTTTCATATTAGGTACAATTTAGTTGTTTTAAATGGTGCAAAAAAGTTGAAATGTAAGTCTGAACGTATATACAAAGATATTTAGTGAAAGTGGAGAAACACGTTCTTGCATGTGTAAAGACAAAAGCTTATGAGCCACAGACTCTCACAACGGAACAAAGCCTTTAACGTCTTCATATGAGAATTCAAATGAAGTCGCAAACCAGCTGCAACAGGTCTAGGTTGGCTGCAAAACAAAGAAATCCTCAAAGGCAGTCAGGACTTCCCCTTTTAGTAGAGTCGCTGTGGTGGCTTTGCAAGAATGTCTCCCATAAATCCCTGACATCTCATACACAATACTAGCCACAGTAATTACCACTTCCCCATCAAACCAATGAAACTGCTCTCCCATTAAACTATTAGACATAGACCGAGGGAGGCTTACTAGCAAGGAGGGGATCCTACAAGCTTCCCGCGAGCTTCCCTGACTCTTACACAAAATGCTGACAGAGTTGAGCTCACCCATGAAGTTCCTAATCATCTCTTATAAAACCCCCCAGCCCACCCTGATTCTGGGCAGTGGGCTTTTAATAGATAACACCTATTGCAGAGATTGTTATATGGGGTGTACGTGCAGGTGGTTCTATGTCTTTGATCTCCGCTATGCGTGCTTTGTTATACCATACGAGGTACTTCCTGGCCTCCAATGAAAGAATTCATTATTTGTAAGATGGCTCCTTCATCTTTATATACGTTTCCCATGCGGCCCTTTATGACCATTATTTCACTAATGTAGTAAACGGACACACATGCCTTCAGGCCGTCCAATTACACACCTTGAATGAATTAGGGAAATATTTTGTGTTGTGTTCGTGGAGGCAACCAGCGGTATAAAAGTGTACCTGTGTTTTCTAACCCATATGTTCACATGCTTGATGAGGCTCTAGTATCTGAATTTTATTTAAGAGTTTAGCATCTTTTAGAAAAAAAAAACAAAAAAAAAACAAAACTAATAAATTCTTTTTACTCTGAAGTCAATAAAGAATGAAATTGTTCATGTTTAAAAGTACAAGGAAGAAAAACATCACAGTGAAAATAATGCAAGAGTTGTTTTGCACCTGGTGGACGTGTTTAAAATGTTAGTTTTTTTTATTTTGTTTTTCACATTTTATGATTGTGAGTAGACCATTGCTTTTCCATTTCTCTGATATTTTCAAGGGCAAATTACTTTTTGAATATCATAAAACGACTCCTAATCTGTTGGAGTCTTACTTATATTGCTAATATAGAATAACAAATAAAATAAAAAGACTGATTGACAAATGACATTCTCCAAAGAAAATATGAGTGGTGCTTGCCCATGCAAAACCAGTGCGATGCCATGGTAAGGTGTTCTGAATACATTTTGCCATGAGGTTACTACAGGTGTTGCTACAGTATTCTGGGTTGTTGCTAGGTGTTTTTTTTTTTTTTTTACCCATGTCACATTATTTCGTAATTTTCAAATGTAATCATAAATCTGATTGTGTAGCACACTACTCCTCAGCAAGCAAAAAAAAAAAAAAAATAGACATTGTGCATGTCTGTAGCACAAATAATAAGGGACAAATTGCACACAAAGTAGGGTTAGGAGTTTGTTTAAATCCCCAAATCTGAGAAATTTAATAGAGATGCTTGCCTTAGTAAGTACCACTAAAAAAAAATTTAATTCTTGAGTACTGTGTATATTTGAAAAAAATCTTTGGTTATATTCAGGAAGCTACATTATAATGGCTTCTCACATATTGCTTTCAATTCCTTTAAGGCTGGCTCTTACATGAGCTCCCATCAGCAGATACAGTGGGGACCCTGATTTCAGACATCTCTCATGACATGTAAGTCAGTCCCTCCTCCCATCTCCAACCAAGACTTGTCCACTAATAAACTCCTCTAGCTCTAAAAGTTCTCAAACCACAGAGAACTGGAATATTCTGGTTCCAACTGCTCAGGGTTGAAGCAAAGTCAAATATGGGCAGATATCTGAAGCAGATATAAGCCGGTGTGAAGCACCACAGAGTTGTACGTCTCATGGATATAACCTAGAAGCCACTGATACAGTAACATCCAAGAGGGGTAGAGAGAGTGAAAAAAATATTAATAGAGAAAGAGAATCAATCCGTGGAGCAGAATGAGAAAAAGGAGGAGATCAGTTTCTGTATGAGCATGTGACTGGACACTGATCTTGTTTGTATAACTGTTCGATTTCTCTATACAGTATTGTGTTCTCTAGAGCGGAATGAATGGGATTAACAGCGCTGGTGTGATGACAGAGCCACAGATGGTCTACTGCATTGGAATTCCTTTGCGACTGATACCACTGAGATTGCAAAGCACTGGGTGTTAGTGTTGGTGTCTGGTATCCGCCAGAGCATATATTCATTAACACATTTTCATAAACCCAAATATGGTATGCATTAAAATTCTAAATTGTTCCAAACACATATGACTTTCTTCATGGAACACAAAAGGAATTGTTAGGCAGAATGTTAGGGACAGACATCCTCAGTTCCCATTCACTTTTATTTTAGAAAAAAGAGCAACGTCAATATACTTAAAATTTTTCCACAGAAGAAAGTTCTATGAGTTTGGAGTTGTATCACCTTTACTGGTAATTTAACTCTCTTTCATTTAGATTGGCAGTTCACTTTATGTCTGAATCTTCATAACAAAAAAGATGCACAAGATTTAAACAACTCCATCTCATGACAACTTGTAATAATTAAGTATGAGATAGTATGAGATCAGTATGGTTTATACGAAAAGGTACAACTTTTATTTCCAAAGAAACCAACCAAACAACAAACAAAACTTCAAAATGATTTAATACAGGCATCAAATAAAAAAATTAAAACCTAATCATGGTTAGATTAGGGTTTGGGGTTACACTTTATGGTTAGGATAATGTTTTGGTTAGGGGTTAAACTTTTTGTCTATGGGAATAGAAGTTGCACATTGTTGTACAAGCCACCTCGATTTATCAATGTTTTCGCCATCATTTTTATGACTTCTTATGAGATGGGTTGGATTTAAAATGAAATGATGCATATCTACAAACTCTACAGCAAGTCTAAAATAATGTACTGTGATGATTTGTTGTTTTCTTTTTTTATTTGAGGTTTTTCAATATTTTAATGGTGTGGACACCAAACAAATTAGTCTGGTATTTTCACACAACTTTTGCTGAACGTTTTGGAGGTTAAGTCTATATTATAATTTTCTGGATACCAGAGTTTAGTCAGGTTTGCCGAAATTTCTGACAAAAAAATCAAAACCTCTCAAACTCATGTGAATAGCTTTGTTGTGATGATGAAAAATATTTAATAAATATTCACTTTCTTATTGTTTGGTTGCATCAGACTTGGTACAAACAGACCACCATGCAGTTTCAACTCACCCTGGCCATTTGAGTGGTAAATCCACTTCTCCTTGGTGTGCGTTGGAAAGCTGGGATTCTTGTGGATGGCTTTCTCCATGATGCTGCTTGGATCCTGTCTGGGACCCTTCTTTAGCACCCGCGAACTGCGTTTTATGCTGCATACTACGATGACCACCAGCACCAGCAAAAGCAGCAGGACTATCATCCAGGGCAGGTGCTCATTGATGTCAAAGTGCTTGTGCGTGCTGGGCCTCGGCGCACCCCTGCGGATGGTCCGGTAGCCTAATCCCTGGATCTTGTCCTCAGATAGAGTCACCATGGCCTTCTGGTTGGCCAGCTGGTGGTCCCGCGATAAAGAGAGCGTGTGGTGCCTTTTAGGTAGGTCCTGAGTTGTAGCAATTAGGAGTTCTCCATCCTCAGTACTTTCCTTTGAGGAAGCTGTGGTGGTAGGAATGTCTGCAGAGTTGAGGACAGTCTCAGTGCTATTGAAAACCAGTCCTACTACATCCTCAATCTCTGCTGCTGGTGAGACTGCAGTATTAGCTGCGTGCAGATTGGATCATGTAACAACAGACAAAAAAACAGAGAGAGAAAGAGAGGGAGTGTGAGAGAGGGAGAATTAAGTGCAGTTAAAGATGAACTTAACCCAGACAACAAAGCAGAAGGGAGAATATCTAAAACTCGAATCCAGAATCAAGCTGGCATGTGTAGACACTAGCAGAGTGGAGTTATTCTGACGCAAGCTGTGCTGACCCAACATAATCTTTGATCATGGATTTCTCGTCTTAACTGCACAGATTTGACCCAATATAAGTAAGGATAGGAATAAGTATAAGACATGGGACCACATAAAGTTCAATACTACTGCCAAATAAACACTGATTCAATAAGCTTTCATTCATTTCTACACTCACCAAGCACATTATTAGGAGCACTATGGTCCTAATAAATTTCCCAACGTGGTCTTCTGCTGCTGTAGCCCATCTGCCTCAAGCTTCGATGTGTTGTGCATTCTGATATGCTATTCTGCTCATTACAATTGTATAGAGTGTTTATCTGAGTTACCATAGCCTTTCTGTCAGCTCGAACCAGTTTGGCTATTCTCCATTGACCTCTCTCATCAATAAGGTGCTTCCATCGGTAGAACTGCCGCTCACTGGATGTTTTTTGTTTTTGGCACCATTCTGAGTAAACTCTGGAGACTGTTGTGTGAGAAAATCCCAGGAGATCAGCAGTTTCATAAATACTCAAACCAGCCTGTCTGGCACCAACAATCATGCCACGGTCCAAATCACCAAGATCAAAAATTTTCCCCATTCTAATGGTTGATGTGAATATTAACTGAAGCTCCTGACCTGCATCTGTATGATTGTATGCATTGCACTGATGCCATATGATTGGTTGATAAGATAATCGTATGAATAAGTAGGTGTATGGTGTTTCTAATAAAGTGCTCGATAAGTATATATATTTGCACATTTGGTATTAAGATTCATATGCATTTATTCCAACTACAACTACTAACAACAGCTATGCCTTTACATGTCTAAAGAAGTTTCTTTTAAAGCATCCCTGCTGAAATGCAACCCATATATTCACATTGTATACCAATACTATATTTAAACATCAGTCTGAAAGAGTTGGCTTAACAGTGTTGAGAAATCATGAAAGAGGAAGCCCTGTAACAGCAGAACTATTGGATGAAAACACTAGTTCAGCTAACAGCGGAAATCTAACAGAGAAAGAAATCACCAGCTCAACAATAGAAACAACTTTACCAAGTTTTCAGAATTGATATTCTGCTATGAACAAAAAAGCAACTCTTTTTGGCAATTCTGTAGAAAAGTAAAAAAAAAAAAAAAAAAAATTTAAAAAGCGCCTTGAAACTACTGATGGATACACATGGTGCAATACATAAGCAATACATTGGGTCATCACAATTATAAAAGTTATTTAATCATAATGGTAAAAAAAAATGGACTGCATAAATAATTTAATATGAAAATTTTGGGGAAGTCAAAGTGAACTTTACCAAAGTGTAAAGGTTTTCCAAATTTTTATGTGGCTGGAGATACAAACTTATCTAATGAGACTAAAGTTTTTTAAGATAATAATGGCATAAGTACATTTGAGTAGTTTATATGCCATGCTATTCTCCATCTACAACTATTTTAAACAGCATTTTTTTCTAGCATGTTATTTAATTTAAATGTCCAAGTTGCTCTGTCCATGGTCACTTTCTTTGTATAGAAAATAACTCGAATGAAATTAAATGCTGAAAATGGACAGAACAACTTGGACTTTTGGTTTGGAATGAAATGAAAGTGAGTAAATGATGCCATCATTTTCATTTTTGGGTGAACTATCACTTTAAAAGAAATGGTAAGCAGCCACAGGACCTCAGATATACACTCACCTTTATTAAATTTATACAAATTTCAACATAAATCCAAAAATACGTAACAAATAACTGCTACAAATTTACATCAGATTGTAAAAAGACAGTAACTGCTCTTATGTTAGAGCTCTGCTGATAGAGCTTTTCATTCTTACCTCTATGTGCTGACTCCGTGCTTGAGGCCTGTACAAGTAGGACAGAGACCGAACTTGCTGGAATTAAGCCACACACATTGTCAGTTGAATCGTTGCCCTTGATAAGCAATGTTAAGCCCAGAGACTGGCAATCTGTGTGAGTTCGGCACCTCAGAACATCTGAGGCCACATCAGAGAAGGTGCCACGCTGACATGGGCGGCAACGCACATCCTCTGTCTCACTTCCCCGCTTTCTAACGCCCCATCCGTGTGGACATAACGAGTGGCTCTGACACTTTTCACCCTGAGAGAAGGTGCCCGGTGGGCACAGGCACACCCGATTGGTGGTGGACGTACAGGGTGTCTTCTCGATAAAAGGGTCTTGGCAGTGTCTTTGGCAGCGGTGGCACTGCTCCACCCCGTTCTCACCCCGAGTGAAGGTGCCCTCCGGGCAGGGGCTGCACTCACGCACACTGGCCTTGGTGCAGTGAGAGGTCACATAGGTGCCCGCTGGACACTTGTCACACACTAGCTTGTTCCCAGTGTTGGGATCGACGTGGCGGTAATGTCGAGGAGACAAGGGCTTCTCTGTGATTGGGCTAGGGGTCAGTGCGAGGGTTAAGACGTCACCGACCACAGTGCACAGCAGCTAACAGAAGAAAAACAAACAACAAGCACACTGTTATGCCAATGACAATCACAACACACAATAAATACAAATTATGAATGTACACTGTGAAATCGGTTTATGTAAGCAGTATCAACCATCTATAATTATAAAACAGCAGAAATATGTATTCCCTTCCTTTTGGAAAAGGCTCTTCTCTTAATGAGTAGAGAGAATTCCAGATGACCTCAAGAACCTAATGATACTGTGACATCATAATGGCATTCCATCTATACAAGCAAGTTATTCAGTTATTCAGTTTGTTCTATTGTCATCAATCCCTCAATCTTAGGAAAACTATAGAAACTATATTTATTTTAATAAAGACCCCATGAAATTGCTTAACAAGTACAGTTTCTTTCCCATGTTTCTGTATTTCCTATTAAAACAGGATGTTCATTTTCAAGGGACATATTGAAGGACATACTGAGGCAATATGCTATACTTACGTTTACATCCATGAATCACAAATTGCTATTTTAGTGGAAGGGACATTCTCATTTTTAATGAGTATTTGCTTGGACAACAATCTGTGTAGGGCAAGATGCTTCATAAATATTTCAACAGAGTCATCAGAGAAAGACTGGAAATTTGAAAAACTAACTTGGAAAAGAAAACTTGGAAGACAAAATTGTTTGGTGTAGTGGAAATAACACCACAACTCTGGGTCAAAATAAAAAAGTTTAAATCTGTTTGTTAAAAAACAAAAATTAAACAAAAAAACAAAAACAAAACAACCAACCCTTAGGGTATGAAATTGCCCTAAGTTTAAGGAACACCCAAATGTGCTTAAAGGGATAGTTTACCCCAAACTGAAAATTCTCTCATCATTTACTCACCCTCATGTCATCCCAGATATGTATTACTTTTTTTTTCTTCAGCAGAACACAAACAAAAAATTTTTGGTAGAATATTTCAGCTCTGTAGGTCCATACAATGCAAGTGGATGGTGATCAGACATTTGTAGCTCCAAAAATAACATAAATGTAAGTAATCCATAAGACTCCAGTGGTTAAATTCATATCTTCACAAGGGATATAATAAGTGTGGGTGAGAAACAGATCCAAATTTAAGTCCTTTTTTTACTCTATATCTCTTTTTTTAATGAATATGTTATATTCCTGTTTCAATGAATCTGTCCTTACATTTTCTTTTGTCAGCTGGTGCGGATCACTTAACAACGAAACAGATTGCATGGTATTGTTAAAGTGTACAGCAAAATTACAGGCACGACTTTGAATGGCAACTCATCTGTACAAGGTCAGGGTTTTAAAGAAAGCCAGTCAATTTTGGCTGATTCTAGCCACCGCCTGTCGAAGGATTTTAAGTTGCTACCGTCTGGCCGCAGATATAATCTGCCAAAATGTAGGACAAATAGACTTAAGAACTCATTTGTTCCAGTGGTCATTGGCTTTTTAAATAATTCAATGTGATTTTTTGTTTATGTTGTATCTATTGTCCATTTATTAATGCTTGTGTGTTTACTGCTGACTGTACAACAAATTGCCCCTTGTGGACAATAAAGATATCCTTGACCTTTCACTTTTACATCTGAAAGTCACATTTGGTGCCTGTTTAGTTTCAATTTCAGAAAATGAAATTAAAGTTAAGATTTGCAGTAAAAAGCACTTAAATGTTGTTCTGTTTCTCACCCATACCTATTATATTGCTTCTATAGAGATGGATTTAAAGTTACATGGATTATATGTTTCCTTCATGTGATTTGTAGAGCAACAAAGGTGTGGTCACCATTCACTTGCATTGTATCGACCTACAGAGCTGAGATAGTTTTCTAAAAATACACATCTGGGATGGCATGAGGGTGAATAAATTATAATAGAATTTAGATTTTTGGGTGAACTATCCCTTTAAGATGCACCAACCTTTAGGAATACACAAGCATATAGATGAGCTCAAAGCTAAAATGTGTGGGCTAAAATCTTTCCCCAACTTTCATAGGATCTTTAAACACAATGAATGCACATAGCAAAACAAGTCTGAACAACAGTTATACAGTTTGCAAGAAATCACTCATGCAATCAACAGTTTAAAGACCAAAAACAGGATCCTTGGAATATGCTGACAGCACTTTTAAAGGCTGATGACCTTCAAAATGAGTTTTAATGACAAAACGGCCGTAAACACGGCAACTCTAAAGTTAGTACAGATTGAAAGTGATCCACGAATACCAGATTCCAATAATAACAGTCCCCTCCTTCAAACACTCCTGACTGCACAGCATGATAACAGCACCTAAACATCTTTATGATGTTAGCTCACATATTAATTCTTAACTCTTTTGCCATGATAGACAGCTTTATTCTCTGCATATTGGCAATGGTATAAAAGTCATCACCAAAAATATGATGCTGGAAAGCAATAAGCTCTAATATCTAGAACACAAGGGCCCCACTGCATCAACACTTTGAAACACAAAGTTCTATCAACTGCTGATCACGAAACCCCTGGAGTTTTATTATGGTTCCTCTACAACAGACCGCACAGAAGACTAGAATAAAAGCACAGAAGACTTAATTTCCTTGCTAATAAGGGGAAGGCTGACTGAATGGGCTGAATGGACTGTGCAGCTTCAAAACGTCATGGTTACTGATGTAACCTTCGTTCCCCAAGGGAAGGAATGAGACGTTGTGTCGAATGAAGTGACACAAGGGGTCTTCCTGGGACGCCAAACGTACCTCTGAACCTGAGAAAAGGCCAATGTCAAATTGGCTGACAGAATTTGCATGCCCCGCCCCGGATATACGGGTATAAAGGAAAGCGGGGCAGCGAGTGCCAGTCAGGATTTTGCACTGAGGAGCTGAAAATAAGGTACGGCCGTTTACAGTGGTAGGTCTAGTGCTGTGGCAGGAGGGACACAATGTCTCGTCCTTCCCTCGAGGAACGGAGGTTACAACAATAACCATGGCGTTCCCCTTCTGTCACTCACTCGACATTGTGTCGAATTAAGTGACACAAGGGGTCCCATATAAAAATGCCACGCACTGACCGTGTTACATGAACTGTCGAGACAGGTGCCTGTGTCGGCTGTACATAGCCCTCCCCAATGCCCCCAAAGAGATGTCACATACAGACCTTAGGTTCCCCGCACACCTGAGGGGGGGACAAGTGCTAAATGACTAGCATGGGAGCAAGCCCAGCAGCCGCGGCCTTCTCTCTCACTATGTCTCTCACATAGGACAGTACAGAGCACCTGTGACTCGTAGTGGGTCTGGATGCGAATTGCTCCGCTGAATTCGCAGGCCAGAATTCGCAGGCCAGAAGGCTAGGGAGGAGAACATCCAGGGAGTGACGCTTAGTGGCTAACCTGGGATAGAAGGCGCACTGGATCAACTTGGTGAAGGGTGCTGTGTACAAGCGGACACCCGGTCGGTTGTGCCGCATTACCGAGTTCTACCGGCTACAAAACACAGGACGAGACCGACTCATCCCTGAGATTTTAAAATCTGGCAAAGGTATTGGGTGTTGCCCAGCCCACTGCTCTGCAGATGTCTGCTAAGGAGGTGCCATGGGCCAGTGCCCATGAGGATGCCACACTTCTTGTAGAGTGTGCTCGAACCCGCAAGGGGGCGGGCACGGCCTGGGTGTGATAAGCTAAATAAATAGCATCAATGACCCAGTGAGCTAACCTCTGTTTGAAGACAGCGTTCCCTTTCTCTGTCCGCCGTCCGCCGAAGCAGACAAAGAGCTGCTCAGAACATCTAAAGCTCTACATGCGGTCCAAATAGATAAGCAAAGCACATACCAAACATGGCAATTAAAGGGCTGGGTCTGCCTCCTCCCCGAGCAGTGCTTGCAGGTTCACGACCTATGCTCTGAAGGGGGTTGTAGAAACCTTGGGCATGTAGCCCGGTTGTGGCCTTAGGATAACGTGAGAATGTGCCGGTCCGAACTCCAGGCAGGTGTCGATGACAGAGAATGCTTGCAGGTCACCAACCCTCTTGATGGAGGCTAGCGTGATCAGGAGGGCCGTTTTCAGGGAGAGGGCCTTGAGCTCAACTGAATCAAGCAGGATATGAGCAGCGCCCTGATCCAAGGAACCGATCGAGTAGCCATAAAGGGGGGACGGAGGTTTAAAGTGTGCCGTGGGGTGGGTGGATCGTGGGGATTTACCCGGCGAAACCGAGCCCGTCGTCATCCCCAAATCGCCTTCATCGCCAGCCAGGTCATCCTCAATCCCGTGGGAAGAAGGAACAACACGGGGAGGTGGCTGAAGTGGCTTTCCCTCGTGAGAAAAGAAAGCCGCAACCGCAATGTTGCCATGGCTATGTTCTCACACTGAGAACATGAACCATTCATAAAACACTGCCTGCGTGTGATCGCAGCCCAGGCACGCGAGGCAGCTTTTATGACCGTCAGAAGAGGAGAGAAATCAACCGCACACAGGAACTACACAGAGGCGGAAAGACATCTCTAAAAAGACACGTCCTCAAATGGACATTCAACGCCTGCTGTGTATTCCTCTTTTATGAGTGGAAACTCAAACTCTTTTAGAGGAAATAAACTCTTTTTAGAAGGAGAAACACTCTTTCAGGCAATGAAACCGCTGTTGAAGCAACCAGGGGCGAAGACTGCACAGCTCAGAGATAGAGAACTCCAGCTGGAAACGCGCCATATATCTAACAGCAGTGCTCATCGCCAGTAGAGGTAAGTGAAACAGTGGTGAACTCAGCTTGCTGTTGCACAACCGTTTGGCTCCGAAGAAAAATTCTCACTGGCACTCACTGCTCCGCTTCCCTTTATACCCGTATGTCCGGGGTGACGCATGCAAATTCTGTCTGCCAACTTGACATTGGCCTTTTCTCAGGTTCAGAGGTACATTTGGCGTCCCAGGAAGACCCCTTGTGTCACTTCATTCAACACAGTGTCGAGTGAGTGACAGAAGGGGAACAAACATGACATTAATATTCTCTAGTCAACACATACTGACATACTAAGAACTGGGAATGGGTTTTAGTAAATTTTAGTCATCTACTCGACAATATCACACTATGTCAATCACAAAATTAAAGGTAATTTTTCCAATATTAAAATACTTCTTCCTACTCCAGCATAATATGCAAAGACAACTAGTAAGCCATCTGTAGGTTGACAGGGACTGTTTTAGGGCAGCCTGGTAGGACAACTGACTAAAGCTTCTGCTGAACATGAATAGGGATTAGACAAAACTCTGCTTTCCCACCGGCCCTAGCTGTAGAGGAGGCCAATGGAGCAAGCCAACAGTGAGCTAAGAGACGAGGGTTTGAAGTAGGGCAGTGAGGGGGACAATTTCACTGATGACAGGACAATGCTGGTAGGGTTAGTGGTCTACAAAAGCTCTTCCCACAAACTCCTTTCCTGAATAAGTACACTGTTGCATCAAGAGACATGCTTCAGAAGTCTGTTTTCTCTGAACCGGCTCTTGAAAGAAAAACTTACAGCCAAAGATAAAAGTAACATCTTTTCAAGCATTCTTACTTTCGATAACCACCACAGAATACATGATGTACAAAACAAAGACATGTTCCAACTCCACCAACTATCCACCTTCTCAACCCACCCGAAACTAGGGTAAAAAGGCACTCCTATGTAGTTGAATATTTACTCTTTAACAATTTTGTGAAGACTGTGGTGGACAGGTTTTGCATATATAGTGGAGACCAAATGTCAGCCACATGTAAACCAAAAGGAAAACAGCTTCATTAACATCCTTAAAAAAAAAAGCATAAAGATTTAGGGGTAGGGAATAAAAAATATCCTTAGCCAGTATAAAACAATATAAGTCAATGAAAAGTCCCTACCATGACAGACAAACAACAGTTTGTGAAAGTGAGTATATTCACATACTAACCGTCCCTGTCTGTTAATAAAAGAAATCGACTACAAGTCGCAACTTTGGAAAAAATATGCATTACTGGCAGCTTTTCAAAACGTTGCTGCTGCCTTTTAAAGCTGTAACTTTCAAAGTGCCTTAGCATTGGCTCAGCTACAAAAACATCTTCAGGCACTTAATATTTTTAGAAATAATTCCAAGTGTTTCAGCATAAATATTATTAGTCATAACGCCACAGGGAATTGCAAGCATGCAAAACGTTAGCCTCAATTGACAGCATTTGTGGCATAATGTTGATTACCAAAACAATAATTTTGTCCCTCAATTTTAAGAAAAGCAAAACTTTAGGTTACAGTGAGGCACTTACAATGGAAGTAAATGGGGCCAATTTTCTCTTGCTTTTATGGTCGTTAAAGGGATTCAGGGTTTACGGAATTACGTGGTCATGGCAACAATGTTTGGGTATAATTGGGTATAAATTTAAACAGAAAAGGTTTTTAAGCGATTTTATACCACTAAAATCATGACAATATGCATTTTGTTGTGTTGTGGCTATACTTTTGAAACAGTGAGTATTTAAACATTAAAGGATTAACCCATGCATAAATTGTGGCACTATTAAAACATTTCTCAACCTGGCAGAGCACCATTGGTTTAACCAATCATGGGGTTGATTTAGAGCGGAACCGTTTGAAAACAATAATTATTTTTGCTATTCTGTTTGGTGCCGATACTGATGGAGATACACAAATATTCCTAAAAAAAGATGAATTAATTTAAAGAAGTTGTCATTTGCTTGATTGTTGATTCAGCCGCTCTTATGAGTTTGAGTAGAAGAATGTCAATGATGGTGCTGATTTCCTAACTAACCTGTGAGTGAATGGACCTGACAATTCACAACCGGACTTCATGAGCTTGTAACCTGTGTATACACTTTAAATAATTCTACAATTATATGTACTTAATAGTGACTAACTTCCAGGAGCTCATAGGAACAACAGTGGTATCTTCTACAGATGCACAAAGGCGGCTAAAAGTTTGGAACAATGTAAAGATTTTGCTCTTGTGGAAATAAATGGGTACTTTTATTCACCAAAGTGGCATTCATCTTATCACAATGTATAGTCATGACATTAATAATATGAAAAATTACTATAGCAATTTGAAAATAAACTGCTTTAAGGATTTCTCATCAAAAAATCCTCCAAGTGCAGCAATGACAGCTATGCAGATTCTTTAGCATTCTAGCTGTCAGTTTGTCCAGATACTAAGGTGACATTTCACCCCACGCTTCCTGTAGCACTTGTCATAGATGTGGCTGTCTTGTCGGGCACTTCTCATGTACCTTACAGTCTATCTGATCCCACAAAAGCTCAATGGGATTAAGATCCATAACACTTTAGATCAATCTGCTGTCCAATTTCTGTGTTTCTTTGTCCACTCTAACCCTTCCTTTTTGTTTTTCATTTTTCAAAATGGGCTTTTTCTTTGCAATTCGTCCCATAAGGCCTGCACCCCTGAGTCTTCTCTTTACTGTTGTACATGAAACTGGTGTTGAATGTGAACAATTCAATTAAGCTGTCAGCTGAGGACATGTGAGGCATCTATTTCTCAAACTAGAGGCTCTGATGTACTTATCCTCTTGTTTAGTTGTACATCTGTCCTTCCACATCTCTTTCTGTCCTTGTTAGAGCCAGTTGTCTTTTGTCTTTGAAGACTGTAGTGTACACCTTTGTATGAAATCTTCAGTTTTTTGGCAATTTCAAGCATTGTATTCATATATTAACTGCCTTCATTCCTCAAAACAATGATTGACTGACAAGTTTCTAGAGAAAACTGTTTCTTTTAGCCACTTTTGGCCTAATATTGACCTTAAAATATGCCAGTCTATTACATACTGTGGCAATATAAAAACAAAGACAAAGACAATGTTAAGCTTCATTTAATGAACCAAATAGCTTTCAACAGTGTTTGATATAATGGCAAGAAAATTAGCAATTTAGCATGATTACTCAAGGATAAGGTGTTGGATTGATGGCTGCTAGAAATGGGGCCTGTCTAGATTTGATCAAAAATGACTTTTTTTAAATAGTGATGGTGCTGTTTTTTTTAACATCAGTAATGTCCTGTCTATACTTTGTGATCAGGTGAATGCCACTTTGGTTAATTCAAGTACCAATTTCTTTCCGAAACAGCAAAATCTGTACATTATTCCAAACTTTTGGCCACAAGTATAGATGCTGTAACATAGTGCTTCAGGACATGTAGCTAGGCTTTAGGATTATTTAGCTCTCTAAATGTTTGTTGATTCATGGGAAAGAATGGTGTGCGAATCTGCAGGAACAGCCATGGGGACAGATGTGATATCATCAGGACTCCATGTGCCAAAGCATTTAGACAAACAGGAACACCTGTTAAACCTGAGATACATCATAACCGAAAACTGCAGAGCAAGAACAAACACTCCCTGTCTGGAGGCATTCATGCCCATTTATACTAGATAATGGCCAATGACTCTGCAGGCTCAATGAATGAGCAAGGAGTATTCCTGCAAATGCCAGAGCACTTGCCAAGCACACATTGGCATCACTGCCAACAAATATGTTTTTCACAGGCACATGGATGTTTCAAATTGAAAAAAAAAGAAAAGAAAACTGCTGAACCTTCTGGTGCTCCGAGACTAATAATTTATTGGCCGACATGTGTATTAAACAACTAAAGCCGATTTTGGAGTGCATTATGTGATTTGATGGTCCATTGATAAAGACCTGCTAACAGATAAACCAGTTTGATATGATATACCAAATTAACTTGACCTCCTACAGCATTGGGATATTAAATTATGAACATGTTTCAACAAAAACAATACAGGCATGTCAAGTCACATAGATTTCTTTTAAACAATACAGTCAGTGTATATAAAACAATGACTACAGGCATACTAAGACATGTAGTGTCTTCAAATCAATAACTACATTAATACATTAAGTCATGTATATATCTATTTAATACAATAAAAAAATGTCAAAACGACATAGGGATATTAAGTCCATTATATATATGTATAAATAGTTAATAAATGTACTATTAAATTAATTTATTATTGAAAAGTGATTATAAATAAAAACGATCCCACAAACAATACAATAAGAATATCTACAATTAGGTTTCTCAAACAATAGGTGTGTCTCAATAAATAGTAACAATAAATTGTTTATGATATATATTACACATAAATATTAATATAACAAAATATTTTAGATTTTTTAGAAGTTGTTTTTGAAAATATGTCATCTTTTGTTTGGAGCAAGGCTTCTATCCTCACTACAGCAGCACTCACAAAGAGCGTCACCAGGTAGAGCTACTGTCCCTTTAAATCTAACAAAAGCCAGAATATTGGGGAGGATAGATGATAAAGAAGAAAAAAAAAACATAAAAAATTAATTAATCCTTGACTTACCATCAGCAACACAGTCATGGACATTTTCCCAGGCATTGTCCAAGTTGAATCAGTCTTCTTTATATATATCCAGAATCACATCTGTTACTTTTGAGCTTCATAGGTGGAGCATCACCATCTCCGCATCAACAGGACACCCACACTGTGTAAGGTCCCTTCGCTAGATCTCTCCTTTCAGTGCACAAATTCCGTCCACTGACGGCTTTTTATAGTCTGTGCCCCTGAGTGCACGGGTTTCAAGTAGTAGGGGATAAGCGCTCCGTTTTGGAAGAAAAACTGTATAATTCCCATAGCGATGATAGAAGGATTTGTGGACTGAAGTCTGGCTTCTGTTTGTCCAGGTTACGGATTATCTGTGCCGCAAAGACAGGCTGCTGCTGACTAGGAGGGCGGGTGCTGGCGACATACGTCACGAGCGAAACTGGCCACTGACAGGCTTGATGCGAGACAGTTTCCGGGAAGATACTGGTACTGAGAGCAGTGCAGTGTAGTTTAGTTTAACATACATGGCGCTAAAGGCCGTATCTATTTATCTGTCTATCTGTCTGTCTGTCTGTCTGTCTATTGTGCATATGCACAGGTTTTGGCAAAGTATATTCTCCAATAAACAATCAGACACACAAAAAGCAATCTATCTATCTATCTATCTATCTATCTATCTATCTATCTATCTATCTATCTATCTATCTATCTATCTATCTATCTATCTATCTGTCTATCTGTCTGTCTGTCTGTCTGTCTGTCTGTCTGTATGTTTATCTATCTATCTGTCTGTCTGTCTGTCTGTTGTGCATATGCACAGGTTTTGGCAAAGTATATTCTCCAATAAACAATCAAACACACAAAAAACAACCTATCTATCTATCTATCTATCTATCTATCTATCTATCTATCTATCTATCTATCTATCTATCTATCTATCTATCTATCTATCTATCTATCTATCTATCTGTCTGTCTGTCTGTCTGTCTGTTGTGCATATGCACAGGATTTGGCAAAGTATATTCTCCAATAAACAATCAAACACACAAAAAACAACCTATCTATCTATCTATCTATCTATCTATCTATCTATCTATCTATCTATCTATCTATCTATCTATCTATCTATCTATCTATCTATCTATCTATCTATCTATCTATCTATCTATCTATCTGTCTGTCTGTCTGTCTGTCTGTCTGTCTGTCTGTCTGTCTATCTATCTATCTATCTATCTATCTATTTATCTATCTGTCTATCTGTCTGTCTGTCTGTTGTGCATATGCACAGGTTTTGGCAAAGTATATTCTCCAATAAACAATCAAACACACAAAAAACAATCTATCTATCTATCTATCTATCTATCTATCTATCTATCTATCTATCTATCTATCTATCTATCTATCTATCTATCTATCTATCTATACAGTACATGGCCAGTACTGTCCAGTCTCATTTCTATTACGATTTGTAAGAAGGTCTTCCATACAGTCATTCTCAGGCCTCAGACATATGTAAACAGATTAATGCTCTTTTGTGTCACTGGCACAATGACCAGAGATAATTTCCAGTGACTCTAAAACAGACAAACATCAGAGCCCACTGGCAGATGAGGAATACACCATCTGGCATAGGCCTACATGTGCAACTGGGAGCTAAAAGGATGAAACGGAGGAATGCTCTCACGTGCCACACAATTTTCTGCCGCAGGAAAACACTCTAAGTGGGTTAATGACTCAGACTATGGTTGCATCCATGATATGTGCAACAATATGGCAATTGTGCCACTGGAGGACTACACACTACCTAGTGCTGTACTGTGGACTGAAAAGATCTGTAACACGTTTAAACAAATATTTCTAGATTTACTCGTTTGTCAGTTGTGTTAACACCAGATTCTATTTTTCTCAGCATACAGGATGTACGGAGAGCATCCAGAATTCACACAGCTAAATGGTTCAGAACTTGTCTGTAAATTAATTATAGGGATTGAGTTGAACTGGTCGGCTTTATTTACAATTTATTTATCAATTAACTGAAATCCACGTCCCCCACTATTTAAATCGGCATTCTTCCAATACTTCAAAGACGGTATTTTCACCATGTAAACATTACGAAGTTTGATTATTTTGTTCAACCTTCATCTTTAGGACTTTTTAGATTATTTGCATTGAAAACACTTTCTTTTTACTTTTCTTTCTGTTTTTTTTTTTTTTTTTTCAGTTTATAAGAAGTACACAGACATTGTGTTACCTAGGCTGCATATTTCTCTTCATGTTATAGCATGTAAGAAGGGCACCTACAATTTTAACAGCAGTAGTAGAGCTGCTTGTCAAAATCACCTTTAGTTTCAGGTGATACTGCACCTTCCACTCATATGCAAATGTGAAAAGCTTGATAATAGATTTTAGCATATAAAATTATTTGCAATAAGTTTTAGGCTTTGTGGAGGAAATGTATTTATTTTATTGGCTTAATCCAAATGTAATTCGGTTTAAAGTCATCCATACATAACAGAAAATATATTGTAGTAAATTAATGCATTGTCCAAGAAAATAATGTGTATTCCCACACTGCCTTACAGAATTTTCGTATACTGTTCATATTCTGCCCTCTGCTGATTGAAAATGAAAGTGCCATCAACTCCCCGCCTTTCAGCACATGAAAAGAAATGAGTATTTTACAAACATGACTATTATTAAGTTGAGAGTCTTATTTGGTTAATTAATCTCACATAAAACAAGCAGAGTTTAAAGCACAAATAATGAGACCCCTTGTATGTAGTCAATTAGTCATTTGAGCCATTGTCTCATGAGTGTCTTTGTCACATTCACCTTTAATGCTGTTCCTTATGCTAGAAGACAATTTTATTTAATTGTTGCAAAGGAATTTACTATGCAGCTACATTTAGTGCTAAAAGTGCCATAGCACCAGGCGACCCAAGTTACTGGGGTTCCATCCCTTGAATACTGAATGTGGTCTATAATGCAATTGATCTTATATCACAGTAATTAATCCTAGTAATGTATTGGCTTGTGGTTGTTCTGTATAGGCAGATAATATGTTAATCCCAAACACTCCATAAAAAAGTTCAGGGAAAAAACTTTTTTGATTGGGACGATTTCAGATCACCGTTAACAGCTTAATAGCCAAATTTAATGCAAATACTCCAGGCACGACATCATCCTAGAAGTGACTCACAGAGATTTCACAGCTACTGCGCCGCCTGCATGGGAAATGACACATAACAAGCGATTGCAGAACGAATAGAAGGCTAATTCTCACACTCCAAAGTAAATAATTTATTTGGGCTTTATAACACTAAATAAACAAAAAGGAAGAGATTTTTTGATTTTCAATATACTTTAATAGGAATTCAGTTTTATGTCTGTGATCCAAAGTAAAACGAGCCAATAAAGGAAGTTTATTGACGCTTCAATTCACGCACTAAATTATCAATATCTGAGACAGTATAATAATAAAAACAATATATAATAAGATATTTATTATCTATGTATATAAATACATCACTGCATTATTTGCGTTGATTTTCGCGTGGGTCTTCTCAGAATAAAGCTCTGCTATGCCCAGTTTACATCACAATGACATACTTCAACCTCTTGCATTCCAGTGAGGAAATCTCACTTCTCGCGGGATCCTCCCGATGAAATATCGCGGAGGCAAATCTAAGAAAGGTGGAGACTTCTGGATAACTTCCTGCACAGTACTCTAAAAAAAAAAAAAATCATACCTCACACTTCAACAACAGGCCGACATTAAAAAAGTGGAATGGATTAATATCGCAAATACACGCGCAAACAAGCACTTCACCAACACGGTTCCACGCACAAGTAGGATTTACCGCTAGCATCCAGCCTGCTAGCTTACATCAGCCACCAGGACGGGAGATTGTACACATCAGATCAAGACGGTCTCGTATCGAAGGACAGTATGGGTGAGTTCAACTCGGTTGTAATGGAACAGTTGCGGTGTCACTCCGCGTTCCAGTTTCCAAGGAAACATTCGAAGCGCCATTCAAGCGTCGTTTAAAAAAGAAACATTGTATCCAAGAAGAATGAAAAAAACAAACTTATTAATAGATGAATATATGACTAGGCGCCACTGTCGCAAACTGGCTCGGCTTGTCCAAACCAGTACATTCCAGGCGTTTTGCGTCAGGATGAATAACTCCCTGCATCGTCACTTCTGTATTATTGTTTTTAAGGGTGTTTGACGTTATTTTATTATCGTCTAAGCAGTTTGTAAAATCTGTGGCTCAGTTCTAAGAAAGTCCCCTTAAGGTGGCTGTGGCTTTAATAAGAAGCACATCCCTCCTTTCTAAATCCAGTAGTACAATCAAAGTAATAATAGATAAGAATGCAGAAAGTTCAATTGGTGTCAACAACTGAAATTGAGAGTAGTAAATATGGAAATGAAGCTAACCCAAAAGAGGATTTGCAGATAACTCAAAATTTGCATTAATTCAAAACCAGTCTAGTCGTCCACTTGAGCATGACGGAACAGAGCAGTACAAGGTGTCAACCTAACGTTGTCCACTATTACATTTGTTTACCTAATACCTTCCTATCTTCTAGAAAGGAGTCAGTGATGTGTTTGTTTTATTGGCTTGTTTTTATTGGCAGTCATGTGGTCGAGCCTTTGGGTCATGCTTATATTGGTAGTTGCCAGATGTGAATTTTGTTTGCGTGCACATTCAAAAGTACAATTTTATGTCTGCTAAAGGAATGTTTCAGGTTCAATAAAAAGTTAAGCTCAATCCACAGCATTTGGGGCATAATGTTGATCACCACGCGGACTCGACCCTCGCTTATAAAACACAAATAAGTGGTTACAATATGGCACTTACATTGGAAGTGAATGGAGCCAGTCCATTAATGTTAAAATACACACAGTTTCAAAATTATAGCCACAAGATGTTACTGTTATGCATGTTAACATTATTTTAGTGTGATAAAATGAGGGATTTACTGCTATTATTGGACATAACTTTACACATATAAGTTAGTAAGCTGTTTACATGTATAATGTTTGCGTCCTGTGGCTGTACTTTTGAAACAGTGTGTAGTTAAAAGTTTATAGACTGGCCCCATTCACTTCCATTCTAAGTGCCTCACTATAACCACAATATTTGCTTTATTTTTTGTGGTAATCAACATTATGCCATAAATTCTGTCAATTGAGCTCAACTTGTATTGAACCTGGATCATTCTTTTTAAAGCTGGTAAGGTTGTTGGTAAGAGTTCTCCCTCTGAATTGCGATCTTATGTAAATTCAGCTGCTGGTTTTCCTCTCTTGAGCCGAGATTTTGTTCTCTAACACAACATACTTAAGATGTAATATTCTGGAGTGGAAGATGTGTTAGAACACGTCCCCTTGAACATTTTCTCTTTCGTGTGTAAAGCACTGTGACGGAGACCCAAAGGAATAAAAGTGATTTTGTTTACATGTATGTTACATGGGTCATAACAATCATTTATTTTCCCAGATGTAGGCTGGAGTAATTCTGTTGCGTGGACTGGTTGGGGTAAGATCTGTTGTAAAGAGTGGCTGGCAGGCAGGCTGCTTTCGTGGCCTAGAGTGCCTCCCCCCTCTCTTTAGTAATACATCATGTTGTCACAAAGTTATGTAAGAACTGGATTGGAAACTGAGCCCATCATGAAGTGTGGAAGTGTGTTAGAGTAATATGAAAGTAGTCTGCACGGGTGCAAGTGGACATTGCTTGGTCATGTCAGGTCTTGACATCAAACTAAGTAAGTTCAGGCAACTTTAAAAGTTGTGAATATTTCTCACTGATCTCAGGTTTCATGGGATGTTTAACCCTGATCTGTCCTTCCTCTCATGTGGGAATCTTACTGCTCTACATATTTTATTTTCATTTTGTTAAACAGCTAAAGGGTGGTCTTATGACTGTTAAAATGGATGTGTGCACCTTATAGTCTTTGATTGCTTTTATCTTAATGCAAAGGATTGTAATAGACATGAACAGAAATTGTTGCGGTATAGAGTATAGACCATTTCAAGGATGTAAACAAAGAATTAGAACGTGACTGCACAGGTCTTGATAAAATGGCTAGCTTGTACTTCTAGAGTCTAGGTCAGAGATGCCCAAACTAGGGCATTTTATATGGCCTGCCATGAAATATATGACAAGATTAAAAAAAATAAAAAATAATGCTATTGATGCAGCTTTTCATTGCATTCATTTTAATGACATAATGGCATTTTAAAGGAGGGGAGCCAGGGCAACTTTAATATTTTGATATCAAACAGTTTTCAGAGCCTGAAATTTAACACAGGATTGTGGCTATTGCACACAATTTTAATATTACCCATATTCATAATGCAGGAAATTCTCGCACACTTTTATTCACTTTATAGTGCAGCTGCATATTAGTAAAGCAATAGATACAGATGAACAAATCAATAAACTTGTTTTTGTATCAAAGCTGTATCGAAGCTGTGCAAATAAATCCGCTCTGTCTCTCCCTCTCTTGCAGCTGTAAGCAGTGTGAGCGCACAAACTGACAAAGTGCTTTGTTGCATAGATACTGAACTTAAGATGTTACATATGTATAAACCTTTCTAAGCCTGTTAATTCGACATGCAAATGGTGTTATACCACGTCTTCGTAAGCTAGTGATGCAATACAAATATATTGTTCCAGTTTATAACCAACAAAGCTGTTAACATTGCAAGTGCATTGGCCTTTCATATCTTTGCGCTCCCTCATTATTCATAATGCAGCACATTTGCAAGAAAGGCAGAATTAGCAAAAATACTTTGTGTAATGTACCAGCTGCATGATGAAGAGATATACTTAAACACCTGTTACGTCTCTCATCTCCATTTCTAGTTCTATCCAGGGTAGGAAATTAATGGAGGCTCTGGGCAAAAACAATCTCCCTACTTTCTGATATAGTTCCAAATTTATTTATCCATCACGTTCTTCATTTGAATTTTTGCTGAACATTATTGTTTCTTGCCGTCTGTTGTGCAGATGTTGCCATGTCAGTGGCAGATGCTCGCACCATGAACGTGCACAGAGGGGCACTCCGCTTCTCATGCTTTGCATCAGTTCGGTGTCATGCTCGCATGCTAAAATTATCAATCATTTTGATCATCATTTACAGAAATAAGTTAGTTTGTTATAATGCAATGTTATCGTTTCTCTCAGGGTTTATTTTTGGCCCTTTGTAGGAAAAAGTTTTGGCACCTCTGGCCTAGAACAGAACAAACGAAATATGTACAAAAACAATGATCAGTGAAAATAAACAATGATGTGTCATTACTGGATCCTTTAGATAAGTCAAATATTTTCTCGAACTTCAAACCTGAAGTGAAACCTGTTTACCTGAAATGATATATACAGATGTGTGGTCGATACTGAGCTTGTCTATGCAAGAGAGGCAATGGAAGTGTATCATAGTTTAAATGCTCACATTTATTTCCTCAGCGGCAAGGTTGAGAATGTTGGAACACTCCTGTTATAATCAATAAAGCTGTTAACACTGTAAGCATTTCACTTGAAGACAAGGCTGACATGTTCGTCAGTTCTCACGTGAACACAGCAATTTGAATATGTTACAACACGCATTCTGCTGCTGACCGGAAGCAATGATTTGTTGTTAAAAAGTATTTAAATATTGTTCTTTTCACACCAAAAGCGATCATGGCACTTAAGAAGACATAAATTTAACTGCTGGAGTCCTATCAATAATGTTTATACTGACTATCTGTGACTTTTGGAGCTTCAAATGTCTGATCACATCCACTTGCATTTTAAGGACCTATTAAGCCCTTGAAATGGTCTATAAAGCTAAAGGGATTTGCCTTCAAATTGAAAAGCTTCAGCCATTAGTGACTATATGATGAATATAGATTCCATCTGAGTGAAATTAAATGACTGCACATTGAGGAGCTCAGCTGCAGGATCCTCCCAACGTGTCGAACCCAGCTCTTGACAGTAGGCTATACAAAAAACCCAAAGCTGAAAATATGTGAGGAATATATCTCAGTAGCGTCTCCCTACTACACAATGTGCAGTGTGATTCTACAGAAAAGAACTATGCTCAAGATCTGACAAGGAAAAGGATAATAATAGGGCCTAAGTGGTTTGATTTTGTTTGACTGACATATAAGTCCAGGAATGCTTGAAGTGTGAAGAGGCTCTTTGGTAAAATCTTAAATATTAGCATAATATTTTATTTGTTAGTGTACACAGCTAGCTTAGATAAGCGTTTCAGAACCTTTTTTGCTGTAACTACCCCCACAGCACCATCAGTAAGTATTGACAGAAAATCAAAGATTTGTACTAAAGGCTAAATATTAAAAATAAATATTATACACAGTTGATGTCAGAAATTTACATACACCTAGTAGAAAGAATGATTTATTTCAGCTTTTATTACTTTCATCACATTCCCTGTGGGTCAGAAGTTTATGTACACTTGGTTAGTATTTGGTAGCATTGCCTTTAAATTGTTTAATTTGGGTAAAATATTTTGGGTAGCCTTCCACAAGCTTCTCACTATAAGTTGCTGGAATCTTGGCCGTTTCCTCCAGAAAGAATGTGGTGAAACTGCATTTTGTTTGTAGGTCTCCATTCTCGCACATGCTTTTTCAGTTCTGCCCACAAATTTTCACAAGTCAGATTGAGGTCAGCGCTTTGTGATGGCCACTCCAATACCTTGACTTTGTTGTCCTTAAGCCATTTTTCCACAACTTTGGAGGTATGCTTGGGGCCATTGTCCATTTGGAAGACCCATTTGCTTTAACTTCACGGCTGAAGTCTTGTGATGTTGCTTCAATATATCCACATAATTTTCCTTCCTCATGATGCCATCTATTTTGTGAAGTGCTCCAGTCCTCTAACAGCAAAGCACCTCCACAGCAGTATGCTGCCACCCCCATGCTTCACGTTTGGGATGGTGTTTTTCGGCTTGCAAGCCTCACCCTTTTTCCTACAAACATAAAGATGGTCATTATGGCCAAAAAGTTCCATTTTTGTTTCATCAGACAATAGGAAATTTCTCCAAAAAGTAAGATCTTTGTCCCCATGTGCACTTGCAAACTCACTTGCAGTTTTGGAGCATTGGCTTGTTCTTTGCTGAGCAGACTTTCAGGTTGTCAATATAGGATTAATTCTTCTGTGGATATAGATACTTTCCTACAGCATCTTCACTAGGTCCTTTGCTGATGATCTAGGATTGATTTGCACTTCACATCAAACTACTTCATCTCTAGGAGACAGAATGCACCTTCTTCCTGAGCAGTATGATGGCTGCGTGGTCCCATGGGGTCTTGCATAATATTTTTTTGTACAGATGAACGTGCTACATTCAGGCATTTGGAAATTTCTCCCAAGGATGAACCAGACTTGTAGAATTCCACAATTGTTTTTTCTGAAGTCTTGGATGATTTCTTGTGATTTTCCCATGTTGTCAAGCAAAGAGGCACTGATTTTGAAGTTAGGCCTTACACCTCCTATCAGAAACTAATTGGCTAATTGTCTAAAGGATTGACATAATTTTCCATAAATCTCCTTGACAAAATCGACATTTCAAGCAGAATTATCCATTATTTTCGTGGATTAGTTGAATTAACCTCAGCTGCAGATGTTCGTGCTTCTCATAAGTGTCCCTGCA
This sequence comes from Moxostoma hubbsi, assembly GCA_032164185.1. Lineage (NCBI taxonomy): Eukaryota > Metazoa > Chordata > Actinopteri > Cypriniformes > Catostomidae > Moxostoma > Moxostoma hubbsi. The sequence goes on along the minus strand of JAVLUX010000022.1, from coordinate 10,929,886 downwards.
TGTTGATTTCAGACACATTGGAGAGGATCTGTGAAGTTCTCATGCTTGTGTATATATATCTGCTTTTTCAATTTTTCTGATCGGACGGTAATTTACTTTTAAACTGCTTGTAACCGGCAAACTTTTTTACTCGTTTTAGCGCAGTGGTTGATTGACAGGTGAGGGGTGGCACTTCGCTGATGCCAGGATGCATACAGGACAGATTAGTGTTTACACCTCAAATGTGATGAGTTCAGATGCGTTTTAGACCCCTTTTAGACAGGTATTTAATGCTGACCTCATGTGATCCACTCACAAAAAAATCACACACACACACACACATATATATATATATATATATATATATATATATATATATATATATATATATATATATATATATATATATATAAATACAGTGTGTATGTAAGTATATATAATTTATATCTATATATATATGTATATATATAGATATAAATTATATATACTTACATACACACTGTATTTATATATATATATATATATATATATACACACACACATACATATATGTGTGTGTGTGTGTGTGTATGTGTGTATATATATATATATATATATATATATATATATGCAATGTATGAAGTTTATAAAAATAAAGAGGTCAAATTGAGCTGTGAAATGCGCAATTAGAACAATTAATTAAACACACGGGATCTTCTAATTTTTAAATGAGTTTGGCAAGCTTTAGAGTTTGCTCCTATTAGATGACCTGTTTCTTCATTGTTGAACTGTAGGACATGATATGAATACACAAATAGATCAATAAAAAAATTATACAGTGATCTAAAGTATCAATAAACAATAGTGTTGCGACATGGTAATGTATGATATTATATGTATTGCCAATGCTCCATAATGAATGGGATCAGCATCATTATTACATTTTTTTCCAGAGTACATGCACAACAATTAATATGGCATTACAGAGCTGACTGAAGATTGCCTTGGCTAGAAATGGTCACTACAAGAAAATTATTCTAGACAGCCCTAAATTAGCAGCATTGTGTTTTTTTTTTTTTTTTTTCAAAATATGTACTTGGAAAAGTGTTCATTGTAGAGGGATGTTTTAAAAGATGTCTTAGATGAGGAGCAGACTTGTTGAAAATGGGCACAAATAATGCTTTTTCTTGAAAGACTAATTTTAAGTTTGGCTTCTTGTTTCATGTTTTCCGATATACTAAAAATGAAGTTATATTCTTGAAAATGCTGCAGGAGCTTCCTCTCTGGTTGACCTGAGTTCTGCTTTGTGTGTGTGTGGGTGTGTGTGTGTGTGTATATTTATTTTTAAATCTCAGACATCTTTAAATGATTAAATGCAAGAATTTACTCTATGTATGTGTCAGCTAGGGTCTTGATTAGCTGATTAGAGTCCAAAGTGCCAGAGGACACCGTGAAGTGTCCCATATTAGGGGCACTCTCTGCTCTATTTTTCCAAGCTCTAGCCATTATTGATTTTTTTTTTTTTTTTACGTTTTTGTTCAGTGTAGTTATTTTATGATGCCACTGACCCATTTAATGTCTGACCTCTCTCTGGTCCACCGCACACACAACTAGTTTGGCTTGCACTTCAACAGTGAACATATGCCATGAAAAATGTGTCTGTGGAGGTGGCGATGGCTTTGTTGCGATTCCAGCCCTGGTACATTGGTATCGATACTATAATCAACAAATAAAAACCCTCAGTTTTTTATATATGATATAATTTTTATTTTTTTTTAAATTGCAATTTTATTTTTGGTAAAATAAAATGCTGCACAACAGAGTTTCACAGTATTAATGAAAAAATAATAAAAAAACTAATTCTGATTAACTGTGGCACAAGGCTGCTTGTGTATGTGTTATTGCTTACAGATAGTAATAATAATAATAATACAACCATTTAATACTACATAATTGTTATTATGAGTATTATTGCTACTTTTCGAATATCAAATTTTTACACAGTTGTTATATTTTTCTGTCTTCAATTTCACGCATCCATTTTAATAGAGCTTTCATGTTAGCGGGAATTTTATTTTGACAGACCTTTGAGTTTGTCCTGTTTTTACATGTTAGTTATTTCAAGCTTCCCATTAATTCTGGGATAATCCCGTCACAACTCTCTAGCTGAAATCTCTGAGCTGCACCCAAGGAGTTAATTTAATTGTTAACAGCCATTTATACTCTAAACACACTGCATGAAAATTGAGCGCCAGTAGTGTGTGTGTGTGCGCACGCATGCGCCCATCTGTCTGTCTGTGTGACTCATGACAGAGCAGAGCAGCACCTCTTGTTCATTCTGTAGCATGCTGCGGATGTGACTGTATATTATTGAATTAAATTACATCCTTCTGCTGTTTAATGATCACACGTGGCCATATCCAGAGTTTTTTTTTAATTTAATCTCAAATTTGTCACTTCTCATATCATTTTGCTAATGACAGCATAGTGTACTATGTTACCGAAATTAGCAACAAGAGGATATAGTACCATTTACATTTTTTTGGTATTGCGATACTTCATTATCACCGGATAACAGCACAACCCTAGTCGGACGTATGGTTGGTGATTTAAATTTTATTTAATTTTTTTAAATTTATACTTTGTCATGATCTACATTTAATTTACAATTACAAGTTCTCATAATGTGTTTATACTGTTTATTTGTCATTAATATGGTAAAAATTGTGTTCAGTGATAGCATTAATAAGAGCACAAATAGGCCGTGCTTGTTTCACAGGTCCTTGAGCCAACTATGAGCTACAACTGCTTTTTTTTTTTGTAAAGGAGCACTTTCGTCAGCTCCACCTCTGGAATTACTATGTGATTTTCAACATGAGTAGACTAAGTTCAATAAGGGTGTACGACAAGTAATTTCAAAGATTGCGGTTGGATAAAGTTTAAAGTAGTCTTTAATCAGGCCCGATTTCTTGGAATCAAGTAAAGCTATTTCCTACTCCCTTCAGCCTTTTGTATAACCCAGTCATCCAGTCTTTTCCTGTAGTTACAGAATGGAAAAATCTGGGATGTGTAAATAATATTTTGAGAAAAGCATTTAGAAATGTTGGTAATCGGAACACTGAGAAGTAAATTACCTTATCTGTTTCCTTTCTCAAAGGCTGTACTGGGAATAAGGGACATAATGAAAGTAAATTAATAGGATCTGGTTCCGCGCCCCACTCGCGACATTCTCGCCAAGACGCCACAGTCAGCCAACCTTGTCATTCTGTCAGGATTCATGTGCTAGACAATTCCTGTAAATCTCTCTTAACTTTCCATTTCTTAAAGCCTGACCTCAGTGACCAATGTTCTTAATTATAAGAGCACAGCATACAGAACAATTGAATTCAAGGAGAAGAGCATATTTTGTGTGCTCAATGAAGGGTTAATCAAGTCCTTGGAAACCCCCTTTTCCACCACAATGGTTCAGGTCAGCAAACTCCACCAACTGGAAGAGGAAGAGACCATAACCGTGAGTCAACTGGCCTTCATACAGACACACAAAGCCTAAAATGAGTATTTAAAACAGATAGTGACTGCAGAGATCCATCCAAGGAGAGATGATGATCTAGTTAGGCATTCGCTGAAAAGGCCAGTTTATGGGTTGTATATGCTCTGTTATCCATTGATTCATCTTTTGTCCCAGTGCTGTAAGAGATTTCTTATAGCCCATTTCCACCAAAATTGCTATTGTTCTCGTGCCGAGCCTGTGCTCCACTGGTTGACAGCTGGGGCAATCTGGAGCCTATTGTAAATTGGCCAGACTTTTCCACTGATCTGAGAGCTGAACGGTGAAGTTACGGGTTACTGTTTATGTGGTAGTTTCACGTGACTACCTCAAACATAAACAAACATGGCATGTTACAGTGAGTTTGTATACAGCTTTTACTCTTGTTTTTGAGGACATATATAAGCATACGGATAAATGCATTCCATCGTTATTACATTGCTCAGCACGATTGTCAGAGAGGACATCTATGCCAAAGATGACAGATAATGCAATTACATTGTATTAACTATGGCTTAACTTGTTAAGTCCTGTAAACTGTGACAGTGGAATCATTATTAAGATTGGGGAAGCAGATGTTTGTATTTGGATTTTTGCCATAGCATCATATTATTGATTTAGATTACTACCATTTTACTTAACAGATAGCCCTAATATTCCAAACTTAGTGAGTAGCTGGTAGGGCTGGGTGATATGTTGAATATTAACAAATACAATATCGTGAATATCGCAATGATTTTAATGTGCTTTCATTTGGCCGTTCATTTTCATAAAGTGTGCATCGTAGCACATTTTCACGATCCTTCAGGGCTGCACAATTAATCAAAATAACAATAACATCTCGTTAATTCATAAAAATGCATTAGTAAAAACATTTGAAGGTTTGTGTAGGAAATATAAATATAAAGTGCATATCAATGAAAATTATTTGATTTCATTCTCCCTTGTGTTTATTTAATGAAAAACTAATTGTTTTAAAATAGATTTTTGTTTAATGTCTTTAAAATGGTTACATTTGTGCAATTTCAGAGTAAATACAAATATATAAATATATATAAAAATATACATATAGAATATCGACAATAGGCTGAATAATATTGAGATATAATTTAAGATATATTGCCCAGCCCTAGTAGCTGCTAAAAAACCCCCTTGCAGAACAAAACATAAAAAAAATAAAAAAAATAAGATGATAACATTGTAAGAAAATATAACAAACTTGGCAAATATAACAACTTACTGAGATCAGCTGCAGATAGGGTTGCCACCCATCCTGTAAAATACGGGGTCGTTCCATATTTAAAGATAAAATTATGTATCCCTTATTGAATCAATGCTGGTCAGATGGTGTCACTGTGAAATTATTCTAGATCGGCAATTTAACATTGATATAAGTTGGAAATTTTGCATACTGTGGGTAAGGGACCGTCTGAAAAGTCCACAAATGGTGGTAAAACTGAATTTTTTTTTCTGTATAAATGTTCAATAAGATCAAACAATGTATGAATACAATCATATAGACAAGTACAGGTGAAGGAAAAAATAAACATAAAATAAATAAAAATGATAAAAAAAAATGTATAAACCATCCGAACTGTATACATAAATAAGATAATGGAAACAAATAATTGAAAAAATAATCTAAATCAATATATTTTTATCATATAAATGATGTATTTTTTTTATATGTCAGGGGTCAGGAAAGTTCTAATTTTAGCATATAAGAAAGGATATACAATGTTTATTAATAACGCATATTAACTCTAGTATTGCTAAAAATGTGGAGGATGTGGAGCCATGAATTCCCCCTTTTAAGTGCCCCTTATTTTAAAACTTCAAAAGTTGCAACCCTAGCTGCAGAGGACAATGTAGATTCACTGTTTATCATGAGTGTTACTTGCTTATTTCAATGCCCTGTTAGTTAGCAGGCTGGTCGGTGTCCAAGTCCAAAACATCATTGCTCTGTCCACTGTTGCTTTTGCTTATGTCCTTCTTATTCCCTCTACTCCCTAAGGTGGTGCCAGTGGACTCTACGATCAACTTAAACTTGCGATGCTTTTGGGAAACGCAGCCCTGTTCTTTCACAACTTACAATAACGCAACTTACAATATAGTGGCTTATATATGACTACTTAATTCAGTCACTATGGTTACAGGTGTTACTCAAGGCTATCAGGAGGATAAAATATGGTTATGATGGTTATTCGTTTAAAGATAATGACATCCAAAACTCTAGAAAATTTATTACAACTGCCACTGCATTATTAATTAAACAAGTGCAATCAAGGTGCGAGTTCACCCATCAGATCATAATTAATCGGCAGTGGCATTGAATGCGTTTTACCAAGTGCTGAGCTCAGCGTTTGGGTTGCGCGGCACGCAAGCAGCTAAGTTTTGGGTGACACGCAGCTCATCTTTGTCTTTGTTGTGAGTTAACAAAACACATGAAACACGCAAGACACACTTTTCAGAGCACCATGCCTCATACATTATATAACATGACAGACATCTAGTTGTCTCGTGCTGTTCCGTTCACACCACACGTCCACGTTTGCTGTAAATGGAGTATGTTTGCACTACCTTCTTGCACAAACAGTTAAAATGGTTCAACAAACAATTAAATTAAAAAATAAAATGAGGAAAAACGAAGGAACGTCACTAAAAATGTACTTGTGCATAGAAATACTTTCTTATGCCACAGATCAGGATCTGCCATTGCTAGTTCTAAAGATGCGCACGAGCCCCCTTTACTATTTCGAAAATGTCACTTTAGGACTAGAACTGACTTTGGGATGTTCCTAACAAGTCATTCGGGAAACAAGGATGTGTGTTTGAGAGAGTGTGCGATTACCTTTTTCTGTCACGACTCCCAAGCAGTGATGAACAGAAAAGCTAGCTGTTTAACTATTCCACAGCTGTAGTTTGGTGTAAGCTTGCTGAAGATAATGGAAATTTGGTCAAATACATCCTATTTTCTCTGTGTAAAAATATTTCACAGTAGCCATTGTATACTCTCCTTCGCCATCTTGAATGTTTACACTTCCTAGTGCAGACAGTCCGGTATCCAGTAGTATCAGATAAGTGTCAGTTGTGTCTCTCTGCTGTGATATCCCTTAGTGTTTAAGCTGTTAGTTTAACTGTATTTCCCAGCCTGGATGTTGTTGAAGTAGTAAGTAATCCAAGCGATCATGCAGTGAGAGACAATGGCGATGACTTAAAAGAAATCGCTCACTCACTAACGTACACTGATTCAATGAACGTCAAACTTGACTGGCTCATAACACATAAAAATGGGCTTTTGTTGCCACCTTTAAAGGCTCAAACCGTTCCCTGTCACAGGGATAAATGAAAAGACACTCATCTTGCTGCTTATATCTGTGCTACCCTCTTACTCTTTACTTTAGAATGCCACAAACACAAGCAAAGTGATACAAACAGTGAAGTGTCAGAGTGCTGATGTTCTGAGACATCAGTACTGATGGAATGTCTCTCATTCATTCAAATTCGAGGACCGAAGTAACTGTTGTATAAAATGCATTTTAAAATGTATAAGTAAACATTTTAAGATTTCAAAAGTAGATATTGGCACCAATTAATCAGCAAATCCAATAAATAGGTTAACTTCTAATTTAGTTTCCTGAACATGCATGTGCCGTAGAACATAAATGTGCACACCAAGAGCAAGACGAATATTCAACGGGCTGATTGAAATGCAATTTCATGTTGTACAATAGGTGGATAAATCATATTTCTCACACAGGGATTTTTGCTAATTTTACTTGCTAATTTCAAAATACTTGAATTGTAGTAATGTACTTTAACTCTTTTTCTTTAACTGTTACAATTGGGTAAAACAAAATTACTGTCTATTAGACACTAGAGAGGGTTATGCCTCAAGCACACTGTATTCAAACTCTTCCCAAATGCCCTATGTTTTCCATGAGAAGTCTCTGGACTACCCAAGCTATCTCTGACATCACTGTGTAAATAACCTCTGTTAACAGAGATAGTGTATGCACATGTGCCTGATCGCATTCTTCACAGACTCATGCACAACTCTCACAGCCAAATTTAGTGCTTCTCCTAAGGCATTGTTTATCACGCTCCACTTTCCAAATACCCTGGCTGAGCGAATTGGATAGTTGTATGTGTGTGTCCGTGCTAATGATTTGGTAGCAGAGAACAACGCATCGCACAAACATTTGTCATTTTTTGTTTGTCCATATGCTTGATGAATAGAGAAGCCAACAGTTCACCATTATGCTTGGATTCTGTCATTACAAACCACTTGAAATGGAATCTAAAGTGCTCCGTCATTCAAATTATGATCTTTCATTTTTGGGCTTAGTCCTGGTGACCATACCTAGTAGTTTTGAGAAAAGCATTGTTTATAGGCTGTGCTTTACTGGCTCTTGGCCCAATCGTTTGGAAGGTTACGCTCAACAAAGAGGTCAAACAATAGTGGCTGAAAAGGACTAGATCTTGTGTAGAATGTATGCTATTAAGTTTTTAAATGTCAGAATAGAAATGTCAACTATAGGGCTCAACAGTAAGAATCTTTTCTTGTTCTGATTTTACTTTCCATGCCAACATTTTCACTGAATCCACCACAAAAAAAATGCATTTTATTTTTTAGCAATCTGTATAGATGTCTGGAAAATATATTTAGAATTGCCATTAAACAATTAAGGTTACAATTTACATCAAATATTATACAGTAATACATTTATAAACACTCAAATCATATAGATTAACCATGAGAAAACATATTGGGATAAAATAAAAAGAAATACCTTCAATTTGTTATTATTATTATTATTATTATTTATTAATTGTTTTCTAATTTTCTCCCCTTTTCTCCCCAAGTTGACATGCCCAATTCCCACTACTTACTAGGTACTCATGGTGGCATGGTTATCCACCTCAATCCGGGTGGTGAAGGACAAGTATCAGTTTTCTCTGCTTCTGAGACAGTCAATCCACACATGTGTCACGTGGCTCGCTGTGGATGACACTTCAGAGTTTCACTGCATGTGGAGGCTTATGCTATTCTCGGCGATCCACGCATAACTTACCATGTGCCCCATGGAGAGCGAGAACCACTAATCGTGAACACAAGGAGTTATCCCATGTGACTCTACCCCCCTAGCAACCGGGCCAATTTGGTTGCTTAGGAGACCTGGCTGGAGTCACTCGGCACACCCTGGATTTGAACTTGCGACTCCAGGGGTTGTAGTCAGCGTCAGTACTCGCTGAGCTACCCAGGCCCCCCCCTCCATTTAATTTTTCATTTTTTTTATTATTTATTAATTAATTTTATAATAAAAAAAAAAATGTGAAAAGTACACTACATTTAGTCTCAAAACCCACCTGGCCAATTGCTGCATGAATTGTTGTGGGAGTCACCTAACTTTTGTTGATGGATGCAACTGCCAGGAAGTGACAGTCTGACGCATTAAAGAAGCTCTTAAAACTTTTGTTTAATTTTAAATGTGAAGACAATAAAAAATTGCATTTATCATTTTAATGATAACTGAACTGTGTTCTTTCTTTGTAGTTGAGGTGGTGGTGGAGTACGAGTACACAGCCCTCCACGAAGATGAGTTGACCCTCAAGCTTGGCGACATAATCAAAAACGTAAGAAGAATCGAGGAGGAGGGATGGATGGAGGGAGATCTCAACGGAAGACGAGGCCTCTTCCCTGACAACTTTGTAAAGGTAATTCCAAGGAATGCTGCTACTCCATGATTTTGTTTATTGTCTGTTTAAGGTTAATTAATTTTGATAGCCCATATTGAGATATTGTAAGGAAACAATGGAGGATGAAAAAATAAAATTAGGAATGTCAGAGTAGCGATTCGCACATGTGCTCCGACAAGTTGAGACAAGGTGCTCGTTGCCGTATTTTGTCAGTATGTAAGACAAAACATTTTACCTCCTGTTTAAAACTTGAACATCGTGTCTCTGAAGTCATTGCAATCTCATCTCCAATTTTTGTAACAGCCATGTGATACAACAAATATTAAAGCAGTGGTAATGCCCCATTTAGTCAGAGGCAGGAAATTATTGCTTTCGTTTCCTTGTGAAGATCCTTTAGCAGTGAATGAGATAATCTTCCACTCCCTTGACTGAACTCTGATCCCGGAAAGATTTGATAGTCGGCAATTAGGTAGTTACAGAAGAGAACAATGGAATGTGAGCAGATAATGAACTCGTTTTAGACTGTGTGACAGTTTGCATCTAAATAAGATCTGGTTTTGTCTGCAGGATGTGTGTTATTAGAAATGTTTTGTCTTAGGGTGTTTCTTGTAGGCTATTCATTTAATTTCTCACAATGTGGCATTTGATTGCTCCCTGTCGTTGAATCACCAGATAGAACACGGATAGCATTGGATATAAAGGGCAATTACAGCCAAAGAATAACCAGTATAGACCTACAAAATAGAATAGAGCTACAGCACTATTTCTTTGTGTTTTTAATGTTCCAATGCATTGTGTTTGTTGTGTTTAAGAATTTGTAAAATATTTTAAATATTTTATTTTCTGGGTGTATTACAACTGGAGATGCACCGATTGCAAATTTTCTTGGCCGATTCCGATTTTTTTTTCCCCAAGTGTGACCTGCCGATACCAATTTTTCCGATTTTCTTTCTAAGAACTATTGACCGCATATACAAACAAAATCAATCTACCTTTCTTCAATGCAAAATTTAATTTTCATAATAAAATAAATTATTAAACATTACAATTTCCCCCAAACAAAGTTACAGGATCTTCTCTGACTTCTGATATATAAAGTGCTCTGTGACTGGAAAGAGGTAGAAATAACAATTAACAGCAAATGAGTTGCTTTATATAACAAAACAGATGTCATTTTCCACTATTTTTATAAATGGACCTTTTTCTATTTTATACTCGTCTAACAAAACAATTCCAAATATTATAAGCCTATGAACAAAACTGAAGTGTCCAACACTCTCAACATTGACATTAAGCTTACGTTAGATACCAAATATCAGAGGTAAAACTGATTGCTGCTTCGGGATCGGCTTGTAACCACACCTGTCGTCACTCACCCCCGTTTTTCACGGGAGTCTCCCGTATTTCACACCCATCTCCCACCCCCCTCCCGTTTTGTTATTTCTCCTGGGAAACTCCCGTAATTTGTATGGCCCAAACCACGTTATATGAATAATCACATCAATATATTATTCCAAGGTTGTCCAGTTGCCAGATCTTGTATGAAACGCATCCAACTCACACAATCGACGCACCATACACATTTCTGCTCTGTTGAAATTTGCGCAGGCAGTAGACACGAGAAGTTCTATGGAGAATGGCTGGTCATAAATTCCATGATTTTCTTAGTAATTCCTTTGGTCTTTTCGCTTCTCATACCAAGGAAAGATAGGAGAGGATGCTGACTTGTGGCTGGCTCTGAGCTCTGGCTAGCTTTAGCTGCTTAACTTTTTTAGCTTCTTTTTTAAAAGCGGTATTTTCAGCTGGGTGAGGGTGTTTTAAGTGTCTTATTAGGTTTGTTGTTCCGAACGTTATCGTGGTGGTTCCCCCACGGTTTACTTTAGCCTTACAAATATTACAAATTGCAAACTTTATGTATTTTTCACTCACAGTGAAGATCTTCCACGCCAATGACATGTTTCCATGTGGCTGTGATGTTATTGCCTGCACTGCTGGCAACAAAACGGACCGGCTCGGAATCGGAAAGACGTGAGACTGACCGGTCGGTTACCGGTCCGGGCCGAGCATGCGGAAAACCAGCTGATTCCGGTCCCTGGCCGGTCGATCAGTGCATCTCTAATTACTACCTTTTACTGATAAGGGGGGGGGGGGGGGGGGTTTCCAAGCAATGCACCCCCTTGTACCCGACCATGGTTGTAAATATAAACATTTTGCCCTATGACAGGGCATTACGTCAGCGCTGAAAGAAGGCATGGAGTGGTGGTGGTGTAGTGGGCTAAAGCACATAACTGTTAATCAGAAGGTTGCTGGGTCGATCCCCACAGCCACCACCATTGTGTCCTTGAGCAAGACACTTAACTCCAGGTTGCTCCGGGGGGATTGTCCCTGTAATAAGTGCACTGTAAGTCGCTTTGGATAAAAGCGTCTGCCAAATGCATACATGTAAATGTAATGTTATTGTCTTATGGATGTGGATGCAGTAAAAAGGGAAAAATAAAATATCTCTGTAATGTAGGGCTGCAACTAATTCATATTTTGATAATCGATTAATCTAATGATTATTAGAACGATTATTTGACTATTAATCGATTATGGCAAAGATTAATCTTTCGCTCTTAACCGATTATTCAGCTTGTGGCCTGATTTAAAAGGTTGGATTAAACGTGCTTACTAACAATAAAAAGGACAAAATATATATTTTTTTAAATACCTCTAAAAGACATTCACTGAATTAATGGGGAAAAAACAACAACTTTTTATTAAGTTTAATTCATTAAAGAAATTCACGGCAAAAAAAAATCCTATTGTTATCACATTTTTTTTCTCTTTTTTTCGATTTAAAATTGTCTAAAAATCTACATATATTTACTTGAGAAGCAACATATTATATATTTAGACTTGCTTTAAGAGAATGTATCTTAAATATAAGTGTATTTTGTATACAAGTGTATTGTTTCACTTTGCGAGAGTCTTTTGTAAAGACAAAATATACTTATATTCAAGATCTATTCTCTAAAAGCAAGTCTAAATATATTTTATGCTGCTTCTCAGGTGAATGCATCTTCTTTTTGACATTTTCAAATATTAGAATTTTTTTTATATAATATTCAACATTCTCTGATAACAATTTTTTCTTCCGCATAATAGCTGCTAAATTAAATGTGCATTGTTTTAAAGGAGTTTTAGATATTTATATCAGATAACAAGCCAAAACAAAATCAAATCAAAGACATATTTTGTTGCAGTGCATAATGGGGCAAACTCTACCCTCTATCACCTTTCTGTTCACTTCAATCCATCTTTAACTCACTAAAAAACAAACACCCTCTTAATTATAAAGCTGCATATTGCCGATTTTCTTCACGATAAGAAATGCACAGTGACATATATTATGATTCAATAAGTCGCGAGCCATCACGTTATAATCTTGCTGCAGCAAGCGTGCGCACTCGACAGATGAGCGTCCCCCGTGATAGAGTTTGCATCAGCCGGGTGCAGTTTCAATCTCTCCCCCTTAGATCGGGACATTTTCGCAACTCATAGAAGAGGCACTGACCACACAGAGAAATATCAGTTTTGGAGTTTGTAGTTATTTACATGAGCTGCTTCTGTATTATTTGAACTTTAATAAAGCTATAATGCATTAAATATAACTGCATTTATGATGTAACGCTGGAGTTTTTCCTTTAAAGAGCTCCGCCTCCACTTATTCCACAACGAGAGTGCTTCTGTATTTACTTTTTTTTTTTTTTTTTTGTATAATTCCCCCATATTTTAGGATCTACATCACCTGAAGCTGTTTGGAAAGTTTAGTGCGCATCTGGACTGTGAGCTGATTAATTATTTGTCTCCTCAGTCTTGCAAGAACTGCAGTGCTGCTCTCGCTCGCCATAATTACAGTTTAATGTGATCCCATGTTGCGTTAAATTAGATCAAAGGACTATTCGACAACGAAAAGTTTTGTAGACAATTTTTTTTTTTATCGTCGATTATGTCAACTAATCGTTTCAACCCACTAGTAATAGTATCTTATTATTTAGATTTTTTTTTTAGTTTTAAGAAAATCAGGAGCTTGAAAAGGCTGACCTCAAATTAGCTCTTGAGGAGCAGGGAGTAACAAGAAAAACATTTCTTTGTCAGCATCTCAGACAGGAAGTTTGGAGCGGATGCAGCCTGTGGCATTCTCCATTCTGCAGCAGTGCCTCCAGGAAACAAGAGCACTGCTCCACATGCCTCTGTATAAAACCCAAACGCTATCAGTATCAAGTCAGGACAGGGGGCAGACCTTGGGTTCATTTAAAGAAAACGTTAGAGTCAATTCAAAGTGTTTTTAAGTGGAATAGCCCTTACAAAAAAGTACTCTACACGATGGTATCAGATGGTAATACCATGGTATTTTGATATACAGTGGTACTGAAAGATCAATGTGTTCATACACAATTGTATTACATGGTACTCCAGAGCACTTCAAAGAATGGTCAGACAAACAGATAGTCCACTCCATGGCACCATGGTCAGACAAACCGATTGTCAGCTCCATACTCAAGTCAGTGGTTGAGCTATTGTTGCTATGTTAGGCTGGCTGGGATGCCCAAACAGAGCAATGTTAAATAGTTCTGCCTTATTTACACTTTTGGGGGGGATCAACCAAAAATTACTTCCTTGTAGTTGTCTCTGCATATTAAGTATTTGAAGGTGCACTCAGTATTTTTTTTCCTCATTAATAAGGATTTACTTCTAAAAATAAATTGTAGTTTTGAAATTCTACTATAAATAAGCATACTTACGGAGATTATATGTCACCTTAAACATATTTTTTACAAACCATGGCAGTTTACTAAGTAAAATAGATAGAAGTAATGACACCAAAATAAGCTTATATTAGATGGGAAAAATATGACCAGTAATAGGAATCCATCAGCAAATATTAATGGCTATTCCAGCTCTGTAATCAATGTTTTTGTTTATAGATTTAAGTGTTATATTTAAGATCATCTTGTATTCATTCACATTTCAAAGATTAATCATTGCAGAAATAACATTCTTTGAAACAGAGAAGCCCTGAGCAAGTTTCAACAAGACAATTTGAAAACTCACTTCTCAGGGCATAGAACAACACTACTTTCTGTAATCACTGTAGAGCCTCTCTCTGTCTCTCACTCCCCACCTTTTTCTGAATATGTAAGAGAGGCTGTGGTTTGAAAACTTTGAATGTAGGTACAATGTGAGGGTGACATGTACCAAAGTACCAAATGTAAAAACCAAACAAAGAATTAAAACTTAACCATAGTAGGGCTGCAACTAATGATTATTTTGATAATCGATTAATCCAACAAGTATTAGATTGATTATTCAACTACTTAGTTGATTATTGCAATGACTTATCATTAGCTCTTCAATCATTTATGTTGTACTAAACGTGCTTACTAAAAAAAAAAAAGTGTTTCATATGATCTCATGTTACGAAGATAAAATCCATTGCTGGGATAACCTGGTCATTCATACATTCAGGTTATCAGCTGACTACTTTTTATTGCCACATAATGTTGCTGAGCCTAGACCTGACCAATTGAAGCAAACCCAGATTATAACACTGCTTTAAAACCAAATGGCGACTTTTTCTTTTTTGCCACGCAGTGTAAATATGATAATTCATATAATTAAAATGCATTCCATTATTGTGGCAGACGAGTAAAGCATAGATAAGACAATAAAATAATGGCTTTAGAAGGCAATATTTTGTTTATTTCCATATTATTGAACTTAAGCCAATCATTGACCTATACTGCACAGCAATCCATTTTACAATTGAATTTGTCAATTTATTTTATGGGCTTGTCTAAGGATGCGTCAACGTAGTCACATGCAACAGACGGACACTTTTTAGCGTCTCACTGATTGTCATGTCATAAACACAGTGTTTTTAGGTTACTGTCAAGTTAAATGTTTTTTGAAACTTGGAAAAAGACATCTCGAGAGACCTTCATTCGAAATTGCTCTCCAGCCAGCTGTTTGAACACAAGAACGCATTCTCAATTCTCATCTTGTGCTGTTGCTAGTGTCTAGCAATCCTGAATGTGGTTTGTTTTCTGTCTGGACAGCTGCACATTGACTGGTCAGCTGGAGTTTCGTTTACTGTCCCCTTCTTAAAACAGGTGGTACTTCAAGCTTGAATTGCTCTGATGGTTGAAATATTATTGGTCTCAGGACATGATCAATTGCATAATTTTTTTTTTTATTATGCATTCTTTTTTTATAGAATTAATCACACTGAATTAACACATTAAATTGACAAAGGCCTAAATTATTGTTTTGCATTTTTTGTAACCCAGGAGGTGAAAAAAGAAGAGCCTAAGTCCAAGGAGGAGAAAAAGGAGGCTAAAGAATCAAAGGAGGTAAAAGAACAGTCTCCAATACAGCGGCGATTGCCAGGGAATGTAGCAAGCCTGGTGCAGAGGATCAGTACCTATGGAATCCCGGCAGGAGGAGTGGGCTTCCAGCCCCACTCTCAACCCCGTGCCTCAAAAAAGAGTGCGTTCCATTTAAAATTGAATAGTTTTTAACCCTTTTTAACTTAAAGGTGCATTCAGTAATTTTTTCCTAATTAAAAATGTTTAACTCCTAAAGAAATGAATTGTAATTTTGCAATATATGTGGGAAAACATGACCACTCACATTAAAATGAAGACTCCAGTCATATCAGTAACCTTATAAAAGCTGTTTTATTCTACATGGAGATGGACCGCACATGGGGCCTGCCATGTTAGAATCACTTGACCAGTCAATTACTTTTCGCTTAATCTCAGTAACTACCCTGTTATTTTACACTATCTCTTATTGACTAAAATAATCATGGCTGACTGTGAACACTAAATTTCTACAATGGCTTCTGAAACTGAAAACTATTGATTTTAAATGATGCTACATCCAAGCCACTTAGTGTCGGTGTAAGTTCAAGAGGACACAAAGACAAAAGCTACTTAGTGCACCTTTAAAGGGACAGTTCACTCACCCTCAAGTTGTTCAAAACTCTTATGACTTTCTTCCTTCCATGGGATGCAATGGGAAATGTTTTAAGTGTTAGGGACTGACAGCCTCAATCAATATTCACTTTCATTGCAAGGAAAAAATATGTAATGAGAGTGAATGTTGACTGAGGTTGTCATTCTGCCTAACATCTCCTTTTATGTTCTGCTGAAGAAAGTCATTTGGGTTTGGAACAACATGAGGGTGAGTAAATGAAGACAGAATTTACATTTTGAACTATATCCCTTTTTGTCTCTTGAGATAACACATACATACATATACATATGTTATGCGTAAGTATTTTATTTAGTTTATTACAATAAATTCTTTCTCTACTAAAAGTTTTTGGTCTTGGCTTACTTTGAATCAGTGAGTTTAGCAGAAAACAGGTTTGGCCAGCAGTGGGCAGCAGTAGCTTTGCCTGTTGTCATGAAAAATCCCTGTTTTAATTTCCTCAGTCTGAGTTTTGAGTGAAGGGCTGTCTGAGATTTTTGAGGAAGTCCCCTTTATCAGCTCCAGCTGTATATGAACGTTATCGCAGAACACAGTGTGATTGGAGGCTGTCCTAAATTCAAGGTTTCTGGTTAAAAAAATAATTTAAAACAGTGATAACATTGGAATGTAGTTCTGTTAACACTCCCTGGACTCTTGTATATCAACTTGACCAGGATGATAATATTTTGATCAGCTTTATCAGACTGTGCCCTTGAGGTAATGGTGCATATGCTGTTTTTGTGTATTCTATGCTAAATTCAGCTATTATTTCAAGCTTGCATAGACTGTGTTCTATAGCCTTAAAAATGTATCAGAATGTATCAGATGGTAATACCACAGTACTTTGAGATTATATGGATATGTGTGTGTGTACAGATATAGATATATATATATATATATATATACACACACACACACACACACACACACACACACACACACACACACTGTACATGCATACACCAATCAGCCACAATATTTAAACCACCTGCCTAATATTGTGTAGGTCCCTTCTTGCCACCAAAACAGCGTCAACCTGCATCTCAGAATATCATTCTGAGATGCTATTCTTCTCACCACAATTGTACAGCGCGGTTATTTCAGTTACCGTCAGTTCGAACCAGTCTGGCCATTCTCTGTTGACCTCTCTCAGCAACAAGGCATTTCCATCCACAGAACTGCCCCTCACTGGCTGTTTTTTGTTTTTGGCACCATTCAGAGTAAACTCTAAAGTCTGTTTTGTGAGAAAGTCCAAGGAGATGAGCAGTCACTGAAATCACATTTTCCCCCCATTCTGATGGTTGATGTGAATATTAACTGAAGCTCCTGACCCGTATCTGAATGGTTTTATGCACTGCTGCCACGTGATTGGCTTTTTAAATAATTACATGATTTTTGGTCCCATTCTGGCTGGTTTGAGTATTTCTGTAACTGCTGATCTCCTGGGATTTTCACGCACAACAGTCTCTAAAATTTACTCCTAATGGTGCCAAAAAAGAAAATCCAGTGAGTGGCAGTTCTGTGAATGGAAACACCTTGTTGCTGAGAGAGGTCAACAGAGAATGGCCAAACTGGTTCGAAATAACTGCTCTGTTATTGTGGTGAGAAGAATAGCATCTCAGAATGGTGTTCTGAGGTGCAGGTTGGTGCTGTTTTAGCAGCATGAGGGGGGGACCTACACAATATCAGGCAGGTTGTATTAAAGCTGTCAATCAATTAACATTTTTAATCGAATTAATTACATGGTGTCCCGATTAATTAATCGTGATTAATCGCATATACAAATATTTGCTGAGAAAGCCCCTCATATAACAATAATTCAATATATAATGATTACACATATTTATATCAATATATAATTATACATAGTTATCTTTATATATATATATATAATATATATATATATATATATATATATAAAATTCAGATAATTAAAATGTATATTCTTGTGGCAGATGAGTAATCATTAAGACTATACAAAAAGTGGCTTTAGAATACAATGTATTGTTTACTACCATATTATTGATCATAAGTCAATCATTGACATACAGTTCACAGCAATCCATTTCACAAGTGAATTTGACAATCAGTTGCAGATTTATTATGAGGGCTTGTTTAAGGACCCGTAAATTTACACCTGCTTCAGACATTTTTTTTTATTAATGCTTACAAAACTTTTACATCTAGAACCAAGAGGTATATTAAAACAAACAACAACAAAAAGGAATATAAATAAACAGTTTAATAAAAATATTAAATTGTTTACATATTTCAGTACACTTTATAGCTTTCTTGTTACTAAAATTGGAAATTGTTCTTGGGTATTGCTGAACCTCTGAATGAAAAATTTAAACTAATGGTTTATAACCACCATACTTACATTTATGAATACTAAACTTTGCCAACAAAAGCAGAACATTAATCAAATAATATTCCTTATGAAGAGACATGTCATAGCTAAAAAAAAACAGAATAAAACATTTTCAAAACAAAGTTGAAAGCTGGGAATAATATGATCTCTAACAATCTTGCAGAAATCAGACCAAAAACAAGTCGAGTAGGGACAACTCCATATATTACCCTGCAGCACTTACACCCTGCAGCGTGGTTCATCATATCACCCTGCAGCTCTTGCCTGGTTGCCCACTAAAGCTAAAAAGGGTTGAGCCTGGCCAGTACCTGGATGGTAGACCTCCAGGGGGAAACTAAGGTTGCTTCTGGAAGAGGTATTAGGGAGGCCAGCAGGGGGTACTCACCTCCGTGGGTCCTAATCCCCCAGTATTGTGACGGGACAGTATACTGTAAAAAGGCTCCATCCTTCAGATGAGACATTAAACCGAGGTCCTGACTCTCTGTGGCAATTAAAAATCCCAGGGCACTTCTTGTAAAGAGTAGGGGTATTACCCCGGTGTCCTGGCCAGATTCCCCCCATCGGCCCTTATCTATCATGGCCTCCTAATAATCCCCATCCCTGAATTGTCTATATCACTCTCCTCTCCATCAATAGCTGGAGTGTGGTGGGTGTACTGGGGCACTATGGCTGCCGTTGCATCATCCAGGTTGATGCTTCATACTGGTGGTGGTTGAGGAGGTTCCCACTATTCAATGTAAAGCACTTTGATTGCCTAGAAAAGTGCTATATATATATGTAAGGAATTATTATTAATAATGCAATTAATTTTTTTTTTTTATTTATCAATTAACTTCATACAAAGTGCAATAAACATAAAAAAGCAAACATCAGGACCAGCTCGTAGGTTTACTTGCACACGGTTTGTCAAGGTTGTTGGCAGAATTCTCAGTTCTCAGTCTCTTCATGTAATCCCAGACTGACTCAATGATGTTGAGATCCGGGCTCTGTGGGAGCCATACCAACTGTTACATGACTCTTTGTTCTACGTTTGTTCTATTGCAAAATGATGATTGGAAATATATAATAAAATATATAATTGCCATTGAAACGCTGTAGAACAAGGTATAAAATTACCATCTTAAAGGGATAGTTCACCCAAAAATGAAAATTCTCTCGTCATTTACTCACCCTCATGCCACCCCAGATCTGTATGACTTTCTTTCGCAAAACTGAAAACCAAGATTATAAGAAGAATATATTAGCTCTGTTGGTCCATACAGTGCAATAGAATGGGTATCAAAATTTTGAATCTTCAAAATGCACATAAAGGCAGCATAAAACTCCAGTGGTTAAATCCATATCTTCAGAGGTGACGTGAGAAACAGATCAATATTTAAGTCTTTTTTTACTATAAATTCTCCTCCCTGGCCAGTAGTTGGCAATATACACGAAGTATGTGGAAAAACAAAATAAGAAGAATGTGAAAGTTGAGATTTATTGGAAAAAAAGACTAAAATATTGATCTGTTTCTCACCCACACCTATCATATTGCTTCTGAAGATATGGACCACTAGAGACATATAGATTACTTTTATTCTGCTTGTATATGATTTTGGAGCTTCAGCATTTTGATCTCAATTCACTTGCATTTTGAGGACCTGCTGAGCTCAGATATTTTCTAGAAATCTTTGTTTGTGTTCAGCAGAAGATATGAAGTCATACACATCTGTGAATGCATGAGGGTGAGTGAATAATGTGAGAATTTCAATTTCTGGGTGAACGATTCCTTTAAGACAAAGGTATTTTGTGAGATATCTAATGTAACAAAGACTTTTGCACAGTGCTATAAATGCTATATAATATATAAATACCATTCTGTACATACACAATATACAATATGTTTGTCCAGGAAGCCTTATCATGGGGCCTTGTCCAAAAGAGTATGATAATACCGTAGTGCAAAACAATGCTGGATAGTTGTGTGGATCATGCTGTAAAAACATTCATGCCTTTTCACTTACTCTACACAATACCATGATAATACAGTCATTTCATGGTAATTTCAACATGCAATCAAAATAAGAGTAGATAAATTGGGTTCCTTGTGATTTTCTATGCCTCGTACTTTTTGCGATTGCCATAAGCAGTGAAGGATGCTTTTTGGAGTGACAATTAATGTGTCTCAGTTGGAATACAATACAACAGGAGAGCAAAGGGAGCTATCTACTATTTTTCTTTGTAAAGGGCACATGAATCATCTCAGAGAAAATGTGTCCAGACAAAATGCTTTGTGTGTGTAAGCAGATATTTAAAGAGTCTACTCTACTTCCTGATTGTGGCAGTCCTTGAGCCCTCTACAGGTAGCTGTGGGAGAAACAGTTCCCTCACATACTGGTTGAACATGTCTGGCCAGATCCTGAGGTAATGTGTTGTGTTTTCATTACAGAGCCCAAGAAGCGTCAGTGCAAAGTCTTGTTTGAATATGTGCCTCAGAATGAAGACGAGCTGGAACTGAAGATTGGAGACATCATTGACATCATCGAGGAGGTGAGCAGCTTTGTCATTTATCATGCAGTTTGGTTCATCTGTATTCACTGTCAATACTGTGGATGTTGAATTCGAAATCAATGGAAAACTCATGCCACAGATTTAGTTCTGCACAAGATAAGATTTGGCATGCAGTGTGACAGATGTTGTTTGCAGAGAAGATCGATTAATCAACTGTCAACCATCTCCTCCTGACACTTTTAACTGATTACATGAAAATGGAACACAGTCTGTTTCTTTCACTCATCCTAACTGTTTATCACCTTCTTGTCAGAAATGTCTTCTCTTAGCTTTATTTTGCAATGTTTTTGGCTGTATTCGCATACAATTGCAAATCGCAGGATCATAATTTTTTTCTGATTTGTTACAAATTAGGTGTCATTTGCATTTCCTATAATTATCTCTATCTTTTCATTCGTCTCAGCTTTTTATAATGGGCTCATTCTTTGTTTCAAAAGTTTGGACACTGAATTTTTGCTTCCATGGCCTGTATGATGAATGTTTTGATCTAAAGGCTTATGCATAAATGCTTGAAATGAGTCTTGCAGACAAATAAAATTTGTGCCTTTGCGTGATTTTCTAACCCAATAGGACATTGTAGTAAATGAAAAGCAGCTGACAAGTGCCCACCCTACGTGCAATCTGCAATACTGTTTAAAAAGTATCCAACGTGGATACCGGAAGCTAAAATATATTTTGTAGATGTGTGGTAATTTGTGTACTTTTATTCTAAAATGTGGAATGTAGTACTAATAGAGAATGCATGAGTGTGCGCAAGCTTTTGATGGGTAGTGTACCGTTTTAATATTGTTTTCCTCCAAACGTTCATTCTTCTTTTTCCTATATAAATTTATGAACATGTTGCATTTAGATAATGAGACTTGGACTGTGTTTTGTAGGTTGAGGAGGGCTGGTGGAGTGGAGCCATGAATGGGAAGTCCGGACTCTTTCCCTCCAACTTTGTGAAAGAAATCGAATCAGTCGAAGACACAGAGACCACTGACATTACAGATGAGCCAGGTACTGCTCAGTTGATCGTGTGAGACGTTCTCAGTGAGAGCATGTCCTTACAAGAAAACACTCAACAGAAGACTTTGTTGCCTAATGGTTCATTTGAGGCTATGTGTGGTGTAGAGCTGCACGATTCATGATAATTTGAGAATCACAATTTTTTTTTCAATAATAAAGATCATGATTCTGAAGAAATGTTTTTGTGATTTACAAAACCTGGACATAAGGGTACTAAACAAAGTAATATGTAATTTACTTGAGGTTCTGACAAAATATTCTCTGCTTCAATCTATGCAAAAATGCAATAAAGTTGTAAATCAAATATGTACATTTAAAATGTCCCAAGCCCACAAGGGTGCTTATTTGGAATTTGTCCTGTCTGATTATAGATGAACAGCTGTGTTTGATTTAATATCTCGTCAAGACATTGCAGATTTAATCTTGTCTGTTTACACTCTCGTAATTAATTAACAGCTGTGTTAACATTAATATTGCCTAAAGAGGTGTCTTCTGATAAAAAAACAGTGCAGAGTCTTGTGCAGGAGCGCTGCATTCATCTTGAGACACAAGCGTACGGGCAGACACACACATGTGAGCGCTTGAGAGCAGCCAGCTGTAATCAAACAGTGCATGGGAAGTGAATATAGTCAGATCTTGGTTATGGCGTCATTTTTTAGCATCGGTGGCTATTAAAATATTAAACTGAACAGAGATTCTGTCACACGCCAAGCTAATCATGACTGCACCCTGCAGTTTGTAAAGCACTGTGCTAGGCAAACTTCTTTGGCCGTTGCATTTTAGTTTATTCAGCATCTTGTGCATGAGCACTGGGTTTTGTAGATGCCATATAAAGTTAAAAGTGAATTTCGAATGGAAATTTGACCGCCTTACAAATTCATGTCACTGGAACGCTAATTTACATTGCAGAATCATTGTCATTTAGAAATGAGATTGTGTGAGTGTCTGAATCGAGATCGCAATCTTTTAACGATTAATCATGCAGCTTTAGTGTGGTGTATGTTTTAGTGTGCAGTTTTAGTCTTCGTTATGGCATTTGAACTTTTGTAAGTTTTATGGGGGGTGGGGGTGAGATACCAGCTGGAGTGGCCTGACAGCAGCTGCTAAAAGAATAATTAACCCCAAAAATAAAAAATTATGTCACATTTACTCCCCCTCATGTTTGTCTTTTCAATACAATGGCAGTTGATATAGGGACTCACTTTAAAGTCCAAAAAAGGTGCTTAATGGATTAGTTCACCCAAAAATGAAAATTGTCCCATGATTTACTTTTAAGTAATTCCAGATGTGTATGAATTTCTTTCTTCAACACAACCGAATCGAAGATGTTTATAAGCAAATTTGAGCTCCGTTTGTTCATACAATGCATGTTTGTCGGTCCAAAAGGGATATTTAGGCAGTGTGAAAGTAATCCACAGGACTCCAGTCGATCAATTAATCTTCAGAAACAAATCAATAATTAAAATGTTTTTAGCTTTAAATCATTGCTTCCGGCCAGTGCTCTATTTCTGTTTGAAATGACTATCGCGTGGCGTTCGTTCCTGTGATGCGTACAAAGCGCATACTTCTGACTTCTCGGGTGAACGCGCCGTTGCGCTTAAGTCGCTGATGCTTCGACTGCTGTCAGGAAGCTAATGAAGTTAATAAAGTTTTAATGATCAATTCATGTTTTACACAAACCCATCTATTTGCTTTAGAAGACATTATTTGATTGACTGGAATAATTCAATAATTAAAAAACAGTGTGGATTACTTTTATGCTGCCTAAATATGCCTTTTGGACAATAAAACGGACAGCAGCCTGATGGAACCCGTTTACATGCATTGAGAGGACAAACTGAGCTAATATCTGTTCATGAAAATCTTTGGTTCTGCTGAAGAAGGAAAGTCATGCACATCTGGAATGGCTTAAAGGTAAGTAAACTATGAGAGGATTTTCATTTTTGGGTGTACTAACCCTTTAAAGTCTCAAAGGTAGTCTATGCAACTCATGTATTACAATTTAAGTCATCTCAAGGCATTCATTTATGGCGAGAACCAATCTGAAAAGTCATTTTTCAATGAAAACCTTGACATCTGTTACACATTCATTAGATAAACTTGCATGTTCACATTGAGAACTTGTGATAGTTTAGCACTAAAAACAGTGCAATTTCTTCACCCAATTTTACACTGTTTACTATGCAAATAGCTTGATTTTTGATATTATGACATCTTGACTTGCATCATCAAAAAATAAAAATAAAGGTGTGTGTTCACAGATAACAGAGATGGCACCTCTAGCCCCACATCCCCTCACCCAGGTAACGGGGTCATGGCACAACCAAAGAAAGTTAAAGGCATCGGCTTTGGTGACATCTTCAGAGAGGGCTCTGTAAAACTTCACAAAGTCCAAAAAGCGCCTTCTGAAAGCGAGGAAAAGAAAGAAAAAGTAAGTTCGGTTTCTGCAACTGACCAGGTCTTGTATGACTTCCTAAAAGCCAATAATCAGAGATATACCACTGGACCAAGAGCAATATTTACAGTAATGACAGCAAACACTTTACTGCCAAAAAAGAATCCTGATAGTCACAGCCAAAATTAATATGTGAAGTTTCCCTTTAATGGAAACCCATAGTTGGATGAGATGTATTAGTATTAATGATGCTGGAACTTTAATATAAAGTAATTTAGCACATAATGACGGCTTATAAAATTAGATCATTTTCTTGGCATGTTTGAAAATCAGTGCTGCCCATTCCCCGCAGCCACAACCAATGGAGCGTTGAAGGGTGATTACATGTCTAACTGCTCAATAAGCCTTGCCAGTGATTGCTCAAGTCCTTGCTGTAGAGCACAAGGCAGACAGTCTCATTATAAGACCTTCCTTATTGGGCAATATGCCTCTATTTTTGGATTTGATTATTGAGGGTGGCTGTTGCCATGCTTTCTGACATGGGCCAGTTCTCTTAATATCATTTCTGTTCTAGATGGCTCAAACCGACAGCAGAACATCCCTCTCTGTGCCTGATTCTGTTATGTCTACACAGAGTAAACCCAGCTGAGTGTTACGATTTAGCAGATTTTGTTTGCCAGCTGTATCAGTGAAATGTTTAGCTGTATTTCTAGAAGCTGGATGTGCCTTTGTTTCGCATTAGTTTTAAATGCAGTTGATTAAAACTTTAAGGACTGTTCCATGTTCAATACAATTTAAGCTCAATTGTCAGCATTTAGGGCATAATATTGATTAAAACAAAATTATTTTGCCTTTTTATTATTTTAAAAAAATAAAAAATAAATAAAGGTTACATTAAGGATCATACAATGAAAGTGAAAGGTGCCAGTCCATGAATGTGTAGACATAATTTTAGTGTAATAAAAATGCTTACGTTATTAGTGTAAAGTTATATGCAAAATTACAACTTTGCTTAATGACACTAAAAATATGCTAATGTGTATAATGTTCACATCTTGTGGCTATACTTTTGGAACAGTGCCTGACTAACCCTAATTACTTCCACTGTGAATGCCTTACTGTAACCGTGATTTTAGCTTAAAAAAAGCAAAGTGAATCAAATCTAAAAATGCCATCCTTAAAAGGGACATATAATAAGAGAGCACTTTTCCTTGATCTTTTGAAAAATAAAAAAAAGTTTATGTACTATGAAAATGTACTTTAAGTTTCAGAACTGAAATCTTCCTCTCCAGTCTATCTGTTGAAACTAAGCTTTTAAAACGGAAATAAGGAGGAAGTAGGATGGATAAGTACTGTTATTACTAGAAGAACTAAAAATAAGGGTAAAATGTGGAAACATAATCTGAGCTGTTCCTGTCTGTGTGTAGCACATGTCTCTTTGCATATCCTAATGTTAGAAACAAGTGGCTGAAGTTAATTTCTAACAAGGTCCCTGATCATTTCAGTTAGACCTTAAAAGTTTGAATGGTCATTTCTTTTGTGAAGAGGGCATTTACATACTCATCTTTAGGCTCTGTTCACACCTGGTATTAAGATGCACTTCGGGTGATCCAAACACAAGTGGTCAGCGATAAATATAGGTCTAAAAGAGGTTTAAAATATTTTGTGATCGGATCACAAAAAACGCATACAAAGTTAGTCAAAAATGCATGTGACCCCATCGCATTTGAGGCCCAATTAAGTGACCAGGTGTAAACAGCCATGTGTCTCGCCTGACCACATGTGATCGCAGATCAGGTGTAAACAGGTTCTAAATGTACAGCTGCAAAATGCCCTTTTTTAGTTCCAAGTTAATAGAGAGGTGGAAAATAGTAATGAAAAAGTAAATTCTGGGGGGAAAATCTTGGCTAACATTATAAATGAAAATAATGATTGTTTAAAAATAAATGCATAATGTGATCATCATATACTCACCCTCATGCCATCCCAGATGTGTATGACTTTCATCTGCAGAACACACTCGAAGATTTTTTAAGAAAAATATCTTGGCTCTGTAGGTCCATACAATGCAAGTAAATGGTGATCAGACCTTTCTAGCTCCAAAAATCACATAAAAGTAATCCATATGACTCCAGTGGTTTAATCCATATCTTCAAAAGTGATATAATAGGTGTGTGTGAGAAACAGATCTTCAGTCCTTTTTAACTCTAAATCTTCACCATACCTTTTCACTTTCAGATGTGAAAGTGAAACTACACAGGCACCACATGATGTGAAAAGTGTGAAAATGTACTTACATTTTGATCTGTTTCTTGCCCACACCTATTGTGTAGCTTCTGAAGATATGGATGTAACCACTGGAGTCATATGGATTACTTTTATGTTTCCTTTATGTGATTTTTGGAGCTTCGAAGGTCTGATCACCATTCACTTTCATTGTATGGACCTACAGAGCTGAAATATTCTTCCAAAAATGTTAATTTGTGTTCTGCAGAAGAAAGAAAGTCATACACATCTGGAATGACATGATGGTAAGTATATTTTTGAGAGAATTTTCATTTTTGGGTAAACTATCCCTTTAAGTAATTTTGGTCTTTTAGTATATATGGCTTTTAAACTTAAAACCCTCTCTTCCTTTCATGTGAATCCATCAGTTTAATTCAGATCATTATAATCATCCACTGCATCTCTTTCATTCAACCTTTGAACTCGTAATGTTGCACAATATGATGTAAGAGTCAGAGTAGTGTACTTATAAACCTGTATGTGTCATCATTTTGTTTCCATTTAAAAACGTTGGTTTCGCCATCTTGCTTTTAAGATCATTGTCGGTTTGACTCTGGTGTTATGCAGTTGTTCAAAAGCCAAGACTGAAAACAGCACACCCTCATTTACTCTGCACATATGTGACAGTGATCATTGTTTATCCAGCCTCCCTCTCATCCAGGCATGGCTAATGTTTCTTACAGTCTGTCCCATCCAGTGTGCAAACACGTGTGGCTGCTGTGTCAGTAAACCCATTTGTGGTTCTGCTTCATTTTAGCCAATTCCATCATTACCATCCTCCACAAAACCCACCCCTCTGAGCACTCCTGAACCCCCTAAAGGAGAAAAAGAGGCAGAGAGCAAAGGAAAAGGTGAGTGCATGGGAAGGAATGCTATAAAGCAGTGTTATATATACACTATACTGAGATTTTTAGTAATTAACGATGCAGTGATTATGACTGATTGCATGAGTTTTCATCCTTATCAGACACCATTTTCCTATTAGGTATTAGCTATAAACAAATTATAAATTGGCTTGCATATTTGTTAACAGGGTGGTGCTATTAGCAAAATGTTATGTTAATCGATTTGTTAATTTTACAATTTATCAAGTTCAAATGTTTATATGGCCAACTGCGAGCATTTAACAGCAGAAGGGTGTCATTTAATTAAGTAATTTACAGTATACAAGCAGAACACACTTCAGAATGATTAAGAGGTGCTGCTCTGCTCTGTCATACTTCACACACGAACATTGCACGTGATCCACATAATGCATTGTGTTTAGGGTATTATCGTCTGTAAGCACTCACACAAACTCATCTGGTGCTTCTCTGAAATCTCAACTCAAGAATTTGAGCATTTTTATTCAGAATGAGGACCTTATTAAAAATAACCACACAGGAGGAACACAAATGTCCATCTAAATAAAAGTTCAGCCAAAATAAAAGCTGTTCAGCTGGACATGTTAAATTTAAGACATTCAGACAGAAAAAATATTAGTATTATATAAAAAATAAAAATGCAATATTCAAAGTAATAGCAATGGTACTACTATTAACAACACTAATAAAAGTTTTTCATTATTATTTATTATAATAATAATTATTATTATTAATTAGTTTTTTTTACCTCTAACCAATATCACAAAAACAAGTGTACTGAATTTCAGCACACTGTTTCAGCTGTAGCAGCCTTGTGCCAGAGGTTATCATATTATTTGTGTAAATGTTTTCCTACTCTTAAGCTCTGTTGTGCACGATTTCATCATTTGCATTTTTTGTTTGTTTTAGATAATTTGTTTTGTATTAATTTGATTAAAAACTGCTTTTGATGATAACATTTTATTAAAACATGTAACATGGAATCCAGAATTTGCAACTGCAAGACTTTATGTTCTTTAAATCATTTATGTGATATTTCATCAGTAATCTAAAGCCATTTTTTGTTGCCAAAGTATCGATACAGATGAACCAGGGCTGGATTTGAACCAAAGCCAGCATTTTGTGTGTCAGAGAGACCCTGTTCCAATCCCATATTACTTACTTTCTTCAGAGGAAACAAATTGTGTTTTGATAGAATGTTAGCCACAGTCACCATTCACTTTCATTGTGTCTTTTTTCATACAATTAAATTGAACAGTGGCTGAGACCTATATTTTGCTAGAATTTTTATGGGGATAAAAAGTCACAATGGTTTGGGACAACATAAACATGGAAGTTTTTTTTTTTGTTTGTTTTGTTTTGTTTTTTTTAACAAAAAAAGTGTAAAAATTGGGTTTGGCGTGAAATACAAAATATACTAGAAATTTGTCAGATTACTGTACTTAATTAGGAAATTTTATTAATTTCATTTTTTGATCTGACTTTAAGGATGATCCATCACCAAAAAATTATAATTCTCTCATAATTTACATTTACTCCATCCCAGATGTGTATGACTTTCTTTCTTCTGCAGAACACAAATTTTGATGTTTTGAATAATATCTCAGCTCTGTCGGTCCATGCAATGCAAGTGAATTGTGACCAGAACTTTGAAGCTCCAAAAATTACATGAAATCAGCATAAAAGTAATCCATCAGACTCCAGTGGTTAAATCCATATCTTCTGTGGTGAAATAGTAGGTGTGGATGAGAACCAAATCAATATTTAAGTCTTTAATTTAAAAATCATTTAAGTGTGTTCTACAGAAGAATAAAGTCATACACATCTGGGATGACATGTAAATGATGAGAACGTTTACATTTTTGGGTAAACTATACCTTTAAGGTACGTTAGGGATTCTAATAAAAGACATACAAATGCTCTACTAAAATATCAGTGGCTAATGCTCTGGTCATAGCTCGCATGTTTTTAAAACGACTTTAACAACAATCTGGGATACCAATATTTTATTTTCTCCCTAACCACATATAGCATCATATTTATGGAATATTAAGATTTAAGTCACCAAAACAAAAATATGCGTAAAAACAAATCATGACGGATCAACATGTTTTTGAAACAAACAAAAAAAAAAAAATCCCAATGCTAAATACTATTTTCATGGTGGACAAGAGATATTTATGGCTGGTAAATTGTCTTAATTCTTGTTAGTTTGTTAGTATTTAGAGCAGTAGACTTACTCTTGTTTTCAAATGATGTATAATGAATTGCTGAATGCATTTGCTAAAGCTAACACCAGCAGGACTCAAAAATGCTACTGTAGTTATCTTTAAATCAAAGTCAAATAAACTGCCAATGTGGCATCTAAGGATCTTTCTAAGGATCAACTCTACATCAAGAGTTGTTGCAAGATTAGACAGATTAACCAAACTAATGATTGGTATCACCATGTCATTGATATATTGTCTTTTGTAATTATGTTTCTCTGCAGTAAAAGATTACTGCAAGGCCACCTTCCCCTATGATGCTACTAACCAAGATGAGCTGGATTTAAAAGAGGGTGACATCATCCATGTACTGAGCAAGGTATGTTTGACAGCAGTGCTGGTCCTCCCTATTCGCAAACTACGCAAGTTGCAAAGGGCCCCTGATCCGCCAGTCGGTCCCCATGCTGTCAAAGATGTCTAAGGTAGCCTCGTACTGGCATATTTGTCGTGCAAACATGAAAAAAAATGATTTTTTTTTTATGTCAGCTGTAGCGGGGGGGTGTGTTTATGATTTTTTAATTTCCATTTTGGACATGCGCAAGGTAGGATGACATATAACATAGTAGTACATAGACATTTCCATGGTTTTGAAGCAAAGCTACCGTCCATCTGGAGCAGAAAAAAATGACAAACACACCAGGAATGTGAAACAAGAGAGCATGAAGGTATGTACTTTATTATCATATAACATTTTTAAAACGTGACATTGTCATTAGAGAGCTTATACACATCAAAGCATGCAAAATCAAAACGCGACATGTGTTTTAGATTGTAGAAGAAGCTAATACCTGTTCATTCATTCAAGCTCTGCTGAATGTCATGTAAGTGCTTCAATAAACAATATCCATTAGATATTGCTTGTTTCTCATATGTTTACTTCATATTTCTTGAGAAAAAAAGTTTTATGGGAAAAAAAAAGTTTTATGGTATAACTCATTTGTGTTCAAATTTTTCTGAAAGCTAGATGGTGCTAGAGCATTGTCTTTGGCAAGCATTTTTCAGCTGTCTGTCAAAATTGAATTTCATTTGTTCATTGTTTCATTTGTCTCATTCATTTACTCTAGTTCATTGTTTTATTGTCTTTGATCTGTTTTACTTAATTTTTTTTTTTTTTTTTAATTTTTTTATTATATATATATATATATATATAATATATATATATATATATATATATATACTGATCAGCCACAACATTAAAACCTCTGACAGGTGACGTGAATAACATTTATTATCTCGATACAATGGCACCTGTCAAGGAGTGGAATATATTAGGCAGGAAGTGAACATTCAGTTCTTGAATTTCATGTGTTGGAAGCAGGAAAAATGGGCAAGCGTAAGGAGTCACTTTTGCGAGGAACAAATTGTGATGGCTAGACGACAAAATGGCTTGTGGGGTATTCCTGGTATGCAGTGGCTAGTACCTACTAAAGTGGTCCAAGGATGGACAACCGGTGAACTGGTGACCGGGTCATGGGCGCCCAAGTCTCACCGATGCATGGGGAGCGAAGGCTAGCACGTCTGGCCCAATAACAAACAAGAGCTACTGTAGCACAAATTGCTGAAAAAATGCTGGCAATGTGTGTCAGAACACACAGTGCATCGCAGCTTGCTGTGTATGGGGCTGCGTAGATGCAGACAGGTCAGAGTACTCATGCTGACCCCTGTCCACCACCGAAAGTGGCTACAATGGGCACATGAGCATCAGAACTGGACCATGGAGCAGTGGAAGAAGGTGGCCTGGTCTGATGAATCATGTTTTCTTTTAGATAATTTGGACGGCCTGATGTATGTGTGTTGTTTACCTGGGGAAGAGATGGCAGCAGGATGCACCATGGTGTTGACTTGGCCTCCAAATTCCCCAGATCTCAATCCAATTGAGCATCTATGGGATGTGCTGGACCAACAAGTCCAATCCATGGAGGCACCACCTCACAACCTAAAGGATCTGCTAACGTCTTGGTGCCAGATACCACAGGACACCTTCAGAGGTCTTGTGGAGTCCATGCCTTGATGGCTCAGAGCTGTTTTGGCAGCACGAGGGGGACCTACACGATATTAGGCAGGTGATTTTAATGTTGTGTCTGATCGATGTGTGTGTGTGTGTGTATATATATATATATATATATATATATATACACACTTATTTTTTTATGTTCTTATTTCAACTGTACTTTCAACTTTGGCCAACTATTGTTTTAAAGGGATAGTTCACACAAAAATACAAATTCTCATCATTTTCTCACCCTCATGCCATCCCAAATGTGTATGACTTTCTTTATTCAGCAAAACACAAACAAAGATTTTTAGAACAATATCACAGATCTGTAGGTGCCATAAATGTTAAGTTCCAAAAGGCATATAAAGTCAGCATAAAAGTAATCCATAAGACTCTAGGGGTTAAATCCATGTCTTCTGAAGTATTATGATAGGTGTGGGCGAGAAACATATTAATATATATTAAGTCCATTTTTACCATTAATTCTCCTCCCTGCCCTGTAGGTGGCGATTTACAGGAAGAATACGAATCAGCATGAACAAAAGAAGAAGATTGTGAAATTGAAAGTAAACATTGACAGTGATAGTAATAAAGGATTTAAATTAGGGCTGTCGATTTAACGCATTAATAAAGTGCGATTTTTAATTTTACAAAAAATAAAACGTTAAAAACATTTTCGCAATTAATCGCAATGCTTTCCTGAGAATTTACTGAGAAATGCAAGCTTGTAGTACCACCTGTTTACTCCAGAGGGCAGTAAGTGAAATTTCAGCTGTGTGAGCAACACACTGTTTATTACAGTGAACAAAACCTTAACAACCCTTCAGTGGACACACTTGAAGGAGCGCAAATGCGAACTAAGGGATCTCAATATGTGTTTAAAGATTGAGTATTAAACCATATTTAACTTGACACAGTGACCTAAACATTTTATTTGTATGACGCAACACACCCGAGACGCGACAAGCATGTCTGATGCAGGTCGTATGGTCTTTACCTCACAAATATTTAATTACCAACAGGGTAATTTAAACTGAGGTGTTTAAACTGTTACACCATTTTTACCCAGTCAATCTTTATTTAAGAAACATGCTCCCTGAAATAGATCCACTTTGTTCCTTCTGTAATGCTGTAGATGAATCTGCCCCTCACATTTTTTGGGAATGTGTCCATGCTGTAGTATTTTGGAGAAAATTTTGTTTGTTTGTACGTAGCTCTATTTTAACTAGTTTTTCTTTACTTTATAAAGACGTTTTATTTGGTTTTCACAGTTTTGATAACTTAAGTTCATATTTTCTGATTAATCTGTTTATTTTTCTTGCCAAGTTTTTTATACATAAGTGTAAATCTACGTCTATAAAGCCCCTATTTGCACTTTTTTGTAAAGGCTTGAAATATTATTTAAATACTCTTTATACCTCCAACAACTCCAAAGCATTGAAAACCATTGCACTATGTAATGAATATAATGTCTTGGCATTTTTGTAAAATATATCTGTAGTATTGTGTACTATG
Organism: Moxostoma hubbsi; assembly: GCA_032164185.1. Classification (NCBI taxonomy): domain Eukaryota; kingdom Metazoa; phylum Chordata; class Actinopteri; order Cypriniformes; family Catostomidae; genus Moxostoma; species Moxostoma hubbsi. Next base: position 10,896,410 of record JAVLUX010000022.1, on the reverse strand, counting down.
TATACCCCTGGCTTGTTTCTAAAAAAAATAAAAAATGTCTGACACAGGTGTAAATTTACGGGTCCTTAAACAAGCCCTCATAATAAATCTCCAACTGATTGTGAAATTCACTTGTGAAATGGATTGCTGTGAACTGTATGCAAATGATTGACTTATGATCAATAATATGGTAGTAAACAATACATTGTATTCTAGAGCCGCTTTTTGTGTTATCAATGATTAACTCTTCTGCCACAAGAATATGCATTTTAATTATCTGAATATTTTATATATATATAAAAAATTATATTTAAAGATAACTATGTATAATTATTTCATCATTATATATTGAATTATTGTTATATGAGGGGCTTTCTCAGCAAATATTTGTATATTTAATTAATCGGGACACCATGTAATTAATTCGATTACAAATTTTAATAGATTGACAGCCCTAATTTAAATATTAAATTGTTTCTCACCCACACTATTATATCACTTCAGATGATATAGATTTAACCACAGAAGTCTTATGGATTACTATTATGCTATGTTTATGTGCATTTTGGAGCTTCACAATTTTGGTACCCATTCACTTGCATTGCATGGACCTACGGAGCTGAAATATTACAAATCTTTGATTGTTTTCTGCTATTTAAATAGCTATGTGCTATTTAAGTACTTGAAAAAAGTCAAAATAAAATGCAAAAACCTTGTCATCAATGAAAACTGATATTATTACTTTGCACTCTGTTGTGCCATTTTAAATGAAGAATCAAGCTTTTTTTTTTTTTAATCTGCCCTCAGGGACAAAACTCAAGTTCATCAGTAAGACCAGCAGCACCAGCACAGACCCCGGTAATGTACAGCTTGCTAAAGCAGGCACGAGTGCTGACCCCAGTGATGTACAGCCAGCAAGTGCCCTGGCAACTGACCCTGAAGCCTGGCCTTATGTTCCTTTTTATTTATTGAATTTTGACACTTATATACTGTTGGCTTATTGTCAGTACAAAAAGTAATAAATACTAAAGTTCCTTAAAATGAATTTGCTGTATGTTGTTTGTTTACAACGAAACTGCTCTGTGAGAAAGGCTTAAATGGTGGGGGAGTCATTTTAGGGGATAAACACACCGACCACACAAAGTTTTGCTTAGGGCCCCAAAAGACTAGGACAGGCACTGTATGACAGGTCGAGCAGTTGTTTTCTCATCCACATATGGAGTTCCTAATAAAGTAATATAAAGTTAATACAGTTTCCTTTTGAGTGACATGTCTGTATTTTTAAATCACTATATTCATGTTGGGTACATCATGTTTGCTGCTTGTAATCACTTGGGTATTCATGCAAGCACATTGACGTGACAAGTGGATTGAATAGCTCTCAAGACAGCGACTTCTGATGAGAAAATGTTCCACTGTAATCACAGACTAGAAGAAGTTTTTTGTAGTGACAGGATTCATGTCATCATAAATACTCTGTCTATTGTCATCTAGCAACAGGAGCCGGCACTTGTCTTTGAGGCTGTCTGCAGACACTTGGAGAATTTAATTGTGACTGTAGCTGCTGTATATCATACAAATGACTTGTGTTTTGTCAGTAAGCTGAACAAGTGCTTGGTTTATTTAATTTGAGCAGGAAGCAGATCAGAGTTGGGATATGTTTTATACATGACCACCATCTAGTGGAAAGGGCTATACAGTATTTACTGTACATTTGCAATTGATAATGATGTAATTAAATGAATAGTTCAGACGACTGAACACGAAAGCTATTTACCAAGTCTTCTGAAGTAGTACGATTTGTGTGCTTTGAGGAACAGACCACAATTTACATCTTTAATCACTCTTAAATCAAATGATTAGGCAGCTGTGTCATGACCAAACATCACGAATGACGTCAAAAACTATGGCCTATATGTCACCCAAATGGACAGTCACTCACTATTCATAAATTGTAGTCTTCTTTCATAATTTTTTTTTTTTACTATTATTCAGTATGTTCACATTAGTAGCTGGAGGGCACTAACTCACATCTTTGATGTTTTAGGATACTGGAGAGCCGGGCTGGTGGAGAGGAGAGATCAATGGAAAACAGGGAGTTTTCCCCGACAACTTTGTGACTCTGCTTGCTGAAACAGACAAAGAGGTAAACTGACATAAACAGCATTGATTTTCTTTTGCAAGGGCCCTTATTATTTCACAGCAAATTTGAAGATCAATTAAATTACCCAGTGCTTACCAGAATCATTTTCTTCACTCATGAAAAGTTGTTACCCCAGAAATACAAGTTATTTTCAGATCTCTGTACCTAAAATCACCCTGAAATTCGCAATGCTTGTTTAACTTACTGTAGTCTAAGTTCTTTTATTTCTTTATACAGACTCTCACATCCAGAAGCTCCATTAAAGCGTCTCCTAAACTGGAACCTGAGGAGGTATGAAACAATCATTCTTTTGTTCAGAAAATGACTTCCTGAAGTGAACTCTGTTTTAAGGCTGGGCGAGATATTGAAAATCAGAAAACTAGCCAATCAGACATGTCTCTGACATGACTTTGGAGGGAGGGTTTTGGAGAAAGGACATATAATTGAAGGAATGAGGGCAGTCTAATTAAGTGGCGGAAGTTAGCGAAATGGTTAAAATCACTTACAGCACCTTAAATTTAAAGGGCTATTCTTGGTTCAGTACAAGTCAACATAATGTCAGTCAACAGCATTCGTGGCATAATTTTGATTACCACAAATTTATTTACACACGAAAGCATTTTTAATTTCATTTAAGCATTTAAGTGTTGCGTTGTCATTGCAACAATTTGTAAAATTGGATATAACTTAACAGAAAAGATTTGTAAGCGATTGTATCACACTACAATGTTAACATGCATATTGTTTCATCTTGTGGCTATACTTTTAAACAGTATTTTAACATTTATGGATTGGCTCCATTCACTTCCATTGTAAGTGCCTCACTGTAACCTGGTTGGACAAGTCGAAATAAATATGTGTGGTAAGCAACATTTTGACACAAATGCTGTTGATTGAGATTAAATAGTATTGGACATGGAATATTCCTTTAAGTGTATTAGAGTTGATAAGTTTGATTAATTTCCTTGAATAATGTCAAACTATTCATTACAATAAATCAATTTATGCATTTGGCAGACGCTTTTATCCGAAGCGACTTACAGAGCCCTTATTACAGGGACAATCCCCCCGGAGCAACCTGGAGTTAAGTGCCTTGCTCAAGGGCACAATGGTGGTGCCCGTGGGGTTCGAACCAGCGACCTTCTGATTAGCAGTCCTGTGCTCTAGCCACTATGCCACCACCACTCCACATAAATATTGCTATTTATGACAGTGTATTGTTGTTGGTGCATATTGATAAAAATGATTAAATATAACACAATTAACACTTGCATGTTATAAGCCATTTATCATCATATGTTTTACAAATGGCTCCATTCTAGCTTTTGAGGTCTAGCTTACCCCGGGGGTGTCTTTTTAACCCCACTTTTTTGGGGGCAAATTATTGTTTCCAAGTATGGTTAATGTAGATAAAGGCCATTCACTGCTGCACTCGTTTTGTAGATAAGTTCTCTGAAGCCTCATACCCCTCCACCAAACTGGGTCATGGGTTGATACGCTCTCGGCGTGTGTTTTCTTTTTTCTTTTATCATCCTGATTGGTCTGAATGATTGCCTTTGTGCTGCTGCAATGAGAATGTGATGAGCTGAAGCTCATGTGATGTTTGGTGGAGTTCAGCGAGCAGTCCTTGAGGATGTGGAAGTTTTCTTTCCTTCAGCAGACTCCAGGTCAGACCTATTTCACTGTGTGGTTTGGGTGTGAGAAACCCACAATCAGTCTGATATCTTATAAGTATCCTATCAGATAAAATGTTGATCTCCTTTTTAGGAATGAGGGAGCAGGAAGTATTTAGAGGAAGGCAAATCTGTAAATGTTTGTTTTACATGGGCATATTTGACATGTGCCTCAAAAGTTATGTATTATCTCTTAAACAGTAGAGATCAACCCTCTAAAAAGAGCTTTTGTTGTCATATTACATACCAAAATAACCCTATTCTATTTTCCTGTGGAGTTTAGTGTATTTTACACTTAATCTTAAAAATGTCTGATATCATGCTAGAAACAAATGCTAGAGCTTTTCTCAGAATTTACTTGACTTTTCCTATGGACATACTGTATTCCACTAACTTTTGACAACCAGGAGGTCCTTTTTTTATTTATTATTATTCTTATTATTCTTGTTATTCTTATTATCATTCCAAACCTAACAAACATCTTTTTTTGTGTGTGAAATGCTGTGCTTAAAAAGTGGGTGTGTCCTATATTTCATTTGAAGGGTCATGACATGATTAATCAAATTTTCCTTGATCTTTTGACATATAAAAGGCCATTGTATTATATAAACATACTGTAAGTTTCATAACTGAAATCTTCCTCCTTAATAGAAAAATAACAGTTCTGTAAACCAGGCTCTAGAAATTGGCCATTTGGAATTTGTGGACCTTGTAATTTCACAAGGGCCAAATACATCTGCATATGACTGCCTCTTTAGCAAAACATCAATGCCTATTTTTTCATTGAACTCTTGGCTCTGACCACTGGTGCTCACTCCTTAGTCACACAGGAGTAGTGTAGAGAGGGCCTGTCATGGGAGATTCATACAAAGGGGAATCTGGATTTAAACATTTTTCTACACTAGATTAGCAGCTTTGACCATTATCATGCATCTCATGCTCTTTTAAAACACGCAATGTTAAGTTATGACTCCAAAAACGAGCCCTCCATTCTATTTCATTCAGCTGCGCTGTTTCTTGCTGTTTTGAAGGCATCCTGTACCGTTTTAAGCTTGTCCTCTTAATCCAAAGCCACTTTGTGGCTTTTTCTGCAGCTTCAGTAACGGATCTGATGGACTTTCTCTTTGCCTTCCTGGTGATGCCCAGTAATGTAAATGCGTTATAGAATGAACGCACTGCGAATCCTTGGCAGCCCACCTCCACAGGCTCACAGTGAGACCTCCAGGCTTGCCTTCTGCACTCTCCCACAAGCTCCTGGTATTCTTGGTGCTCTTCTTCACTTTGGCCTCATCCATACTCTTCCCAGGTCACTGTGAATTCCAGCATGATCAGTTGCTTGGTGGACAAAATTATCATGTCTGGTCGAAGCCATGTTGATGTTATCTGGGTTGGGAACTTCAGCTGCTTGCCCAGGTCTTCTTCCAGTTGCCAGTCAGTGGAAGTGATGAGGAAACAAGACTTTTCTCTATGTTGTAGGTGGGTTTTCTCTCCGGCTGGTGGTGGCCCTTGCTGGTGTTGATGGCCGTGGTTACACTCTCAGTAACTGCCTTAAGCACTTGGTCATAGTACCAGTGATAGCGCCCGTCTCCAAGGGTTTTTGGGCAATTGCTAAGGAGGTTGCACATCGTAGACAGCTTGGACCAAGTGATGGAAGTCTGCTTGCCAGATGTTGGACCAGGTGATCTTTCGTTGTAGTTCACTTTCCCATCTAGTCCATGCTCCTTGCTGTCCCACCCCTACCATCCTGCTGGTTCATACCTCCACCACACCTGTCCACACTTCCTCCTGAATGAGATGTTGCCCCTCTTTGCCCTGGACATTGATGACCCTGGTTGCCGGGAAGCAGCCTATGCCTGCATACCCTGTTGCTACGGACCCCACCAGTTTCTTTTGACTCAGCCACCTCCAGAGATTTGTCTGTGATCCATTTCCTGCCTGTTCGAACCTGGATGCCAGCAGATGCCACTTTTGGATCCATGGATTCTCTGCACCGAAGAGCTTTCCATATCTGTGACAGCATAAACTCTTCAGCTAGGCCACTAATTGGGAGCTGCATGATGTTACTTGTGCCATACAGAGCAGCACTGCTCAGACTGCGGGGTAGGCCTAGCCATCTTTGCAAGTAGCTGCTGATCTTCCTCTCCAGGGCCTTGACTCTCGTTATGGGGACTGCATACAACCAGCAGAGGCCACAGGGTCCGGGGTAGTATGGAATGGTGGTAAATCCAGGTCTTGAACCTCCCCGGCAGGCCTCAAGCTCTTTGCTGGTTTTCTGGATGGAAGCATCATCTTTGAGGCTGCAGTCAAAGATCATCCTAAAGCTCTTGACTGGCTGCTATGTAATAGACAGGATGGTGGCTCTGGACAGTGAGAACGAGAACCTGTCCACTACTTTCCCCCTCTTCAGGACTAGAGACCTTCATTTTGTTGGTTTAAAGCTTGTCCTTGCACAGGTGTTAAGCTTCTTTAGGCGTTGGAGTATCCACCTTTTGCCTGGGACAGATGTGGTAGTGACAGTCAGGCGATCCATGAATGCTCTTATTGGGGGCTGTCACACTCCAGTCTTTGTTAAAGGGCCCCTGCTTTCTACCTCTGCTGACTTTACAACCATGTTCATGGTGAGGGCGAAAATGATGACAGAGATGGTGCAGCCTGTTATAATGCCTTTATCCCGATGCCAGTCTGCTGTTCCTGACCCAGCAGTGACTCTTTGCTTGAAGTTTTGCTGGGAACATGATGTCGACATAGGGCAAGCTCAACGAGTTTCTGTGGTATGGATCCGTATACATTTGCAAAGTCCAGCCACAACACAGTCAGTTCTCCCTTGCATTCGCATGCCTTCCTGATGAATTGTGTGACAACACCAGTTTGTTACAAACAGCCAGGCACTCCCACCCTTCTGAACAGAGGTGTCAATATAGCTGTTTTTCAGAAGGAATTTGGTTAGGATACTAAAGAATATCTCGCCTTCTATGCTTAGCGGTTAGATTTTTCTGAACTGACTGATGTTCTTAGAGTTTTATTTTTTAGTTATATATTAGAGTTTTATTTTATTTTAGGTAGTTTTATAAATTCAAATTTGTAGTTTTTCTTCTGATTAAGTTTAAAATATGGCTGTATTTGAGGGGCTACACAAAGATAGCCAATCAGAACAGTTTGTGTTTACATTGAAGTCTTAAAGGGCCAACAAGGTTAAAACCAAGTGTTTTAGACATAAGGCCAGAGACAGGGTTGAAAATGATCATTTATTATTAAATTATGACTGTTTTGGTGCAAAAAAAAACAAAAAACTTTACTGACAATATTAAGTGGACCTCAAGGAAGATAATATATTATAAAAAGGAGTACTGTATGTCATGACATCTTGAACATATATTTCTAAACAACTATATAACATAAACATACATTACTTTATAAATGTTTTTATCTAATGCAATGTTCTTAATGCAATGTTATCATTGATTAAGTGTGATTTTAAAGTGTTCATATACATTTTGAGACCAGCTCTTCTAGGTTTATATTATAGTACGTTTATGTAAAAAGCCAGAGTTATGGTAATGTAATAGTATCGGAAATTTCTAAAGAGCACATTTTAACCTGTTATTATTGTTTTTTGTTATGTTATTATCTTATGATTATCATCTAGCAGCTCTCTCTCCACTGCCTCAGACACAAACGTGTTGTACAAGTTCAGTTACAATAACTAAGTGTTAGCACACGTCATCTTCAGTGTTTTACCAGAAATTGATTTTTGAAACAAATTGGACTATTTAAAGGCACTGAAGTTATTTTACATTTGAACAAAGAGATCATGCAGATCTGTTTTTCTCTGTTTGCCATGTGTGATTGAATATTAACCCTGCAGCCCTTGATTTCCAGGTATGTCTCTGATGTCAGGGACAGGAAATTGTTTTGCCTCTGTATGGCCCCAAACAGATCATTTCATAGATATTGTTTGATGGATACAGTCACGTCTTATCATTCTTTCCTTTCTCATTTAATCTGAATCGTAAATCCATGAGGTTGCTTGTGCTGCCTGTGACAGTTTAATTTAACCAAATACGTAGTTATTACTGTAAGATCTCACTTTAGTGGAATTTATGTAGTTTACATTTGTGGGTAAACATTTCAGCTGCATTTCTTCTTTGGTATACAGAGAAGTTACCTTTAGTAATCACTCTTGACCTCACTATTTCCGTCACTCGTTGAGCATTTAAAACATCTTCTAGTTTGCTTTCATAATCCTCCAATCATCCATTTGATTAGCTAAATGCATGGCTATTACTATATCTCACATATGTAGTATGCATTTGTGTGTAAACATTTAAGCTGCATTTATTTGTAGATATACCACCAGAAATGGCTTCTCTGATGAGGCTAAGGTTCTGTCAGCATCAGCCATCTCATCTGATCTCAGTGCCTGATGATTTTGGTTTGGTAAGCTGCTGAGGATCTTAGCCTTGTGGTTATGTGATCTTCAGGGTTGGGGAATAACGAAATACATATAATGGGATTACGTATTTAAAATACAAAATATAAATAACTGTATTTCACTACAGCTACAGTTTAAGTCATTGGTATTTAGAATACAGTTACATTCAAATAGTATTTTGATTACTGAAGCGATTACTTTGCAATTTATTTCATTCATATTTAGTCCTTTCATATGGTAAACATATAAATACATATAAATGATGCGATCCAAAGTGCATTTGAACAGCAGTGAAACACTTTCTTATGATGTGTTACTTTCATACAAGCAGACAGAGAAGTAAGTTTAAAGTAAGTTTGGAGCAGAAGAAATAGAAATAAACCATGTGTAAATTGTCAGCTTTACACTAAGCTAAAATGCTATTTCTATCCATTTTACATGTACATGTTACCAGGCACGATCATATATTTTGATCAAGAAAATTCATGTTAGATCATAAATTGTTTCTTTCTAGTTAGAAAATTTTAGGGCAAAAATCATATTCTTGAATATAATTTTTGTATTATTTTCCTGCAAAAATATCTAAAAATCCTTAAAACAAAATACATTTTATTTATCTTTTAGGAACAACACTAAATAAGATATTTAGATTTTTCAGAGAATACATTTTTAACATGTGTATTTTGTCTTACTGTACTGGCAGTTTTTATACTCAAAACAAGTGAAAAAAATCTACCAGCGCTGAAGTAGTAATCCAAAGTATTTAGAATACTTTACTGACCTTGCGTAATCTAACGGAATACGTTACAAATTAAATTTTACAGCATGTATTCTGTAATCTGTAGTTGAATACATTTCAAAAGTAACCCTCCCAACCCTAGTGGTCTTTTGTGGTTATGGGAGCCTGAAATGAGGTCTTGAAGCACAGAAGGATCCTGTTCCCGTCCTTTAACATATGTTATATATGTATGGTATCTGTGGTTTGAACTAAGCAAATATGTTTGGGTAATGATATCTGTTCAGTTTAATGGGTGGTACGCTTATCCACTAGCGATGTCAAAGACATGGGTTCGATTCCCTGGGAATACACACAGCCATAATACCTTAAATGCGCTTTAATTCACTTAGCGTAAAAGCATCATCCTAATAAATAAATTAATTTAAATGTGTTTTTCCTTCTTTTTTCACAGAAGCCAAAGAAGCCACCACCACCATCCAAAACTCCAGGTATGGCATCACATCCTCAAAATAACCTAATCTACACTGATTGCATGATTCTGATAACATCACTTTATTTGGATATCTTCTCTCTTTATTTCAAGCTTCTCCGAGACCACTAAAGTATAAAAGAACTTGAAGTACACTATATGGCCAAATATTTGTGGTCACCCCCTTAACGGGTTTATTAAAAGAGGGTATCACCAAATGTCAGTTCCTGACCTCATTGATGCTCTTTTGTCAGACATTAGTGTTGGCTGATTGGGCATGTCTTGTTTTTGGTATTCCAATTCATCCTAAAGGTGTTCAGTAGGTGTTTATGTCTGGGCTTTGTGCAGGCCAGACAAGTTCTTCCACACGACTCGTTTGTTATTTTTTGAACAATTTTTTCATGGACTGTGATTTGTGCGCAAGGGCAGTCATTCTTGAACAGAAAAGACCCTTCCAAACTTTTCGAAGCACAGAAGTCACTAGAATGTCACTGTATAGTGCAGCATAATTTTTTTTGTTTTGTTTTGTTTTTTGTACTTGAATCAATGGAATAGCTAAACCTGTTAATTAGAAGTTGTCCACATAATTTGGGTTTATTGTGTATTGTTATCCATATTCTGACCTGCAAGCAATTATGTATGATAACAACCACAAAAAACCTGTGATATGATACAATTGTAGCTTATTCTTAGCGAACAACCTTGGCTTGTTTGTGTCTGCCAGCGACCTTTTAGATATGCTTGCTGGTGTTAGATTATTAGCTTCAGGCAGCTGTCATGATTTGATATGTCACAACTATGGTACCTGTTCCGGTTGCTGCCGGCACACTGCACAACTCTGTTTTTGTAGCTTGCTAGCCTTGCTATCGTTTTATCCTTTGCCATTTTACCACATGCTTCGTTTTTTCCTCTTTTCTACTGTTTCAACTGCGCGTATTTTACAGTGCGCACCCATTTCTCTCTTTTTTTTTTCTTCTTTTTTCCACTTGTGTACATCTCGTGACTCGACTGCATGCTTTCGTTTTCTCCTCTGTGTTTTACACGGATTATTGCATCAATCTCAAACATCTGCTCAGGAACCACATCGAACCACATCAATCTTAAAACCTCGCCGCTCAAGAACAACCACAACAACAAACAATTGCGGTAAGTCATGGCATCCCGTCATCTTATTTCTTCTTGTATTGCATGCCACATGTTTACTATAGCTTCTTCCATCAGCAGTGAGGGATTTACATGTGATAAATGTAAGGAGTTAGTGGAGGTAATTGAGAAAGGAAGCCGGTACAAACTGAGAAAAGGAAGCCGGTACAAACTGTTTCAGATGTGGCTAGTACAGCTAGTGACACAAACACAATTTGGGTTCCGGCTGTAGAGCCCCCGCAGCAGGGTGTTTGGATGACATCTCGTCTGCATTCTCGCTCAGCAAAGCGAAAATAACCGTAATATGCTCTGGCCCCCTCCCTGCTTGTCGTGGTGACTAGGTTTATTGTAGATTATTGTCAATGAACGGCTGGATGTCTGAGTGGTGTCCAGAGAATAGCATAGGATTTATAGACAATTGGAAGAGATTTTGTGGTAGACCTGACCTGCTAAAGAGAGACGGACTCCATCCCTCCAGGGAAGGTGCTACTCTCCTTTCTAGTAATTTGGCTCATAGTCTTAATAGTGATAGTGTTTGAATAACTGTGGCCCAGGTCAAGAAGCAGACAAACTTGTTAATCTGAACGTCTGCTAGCTGCATTGAGATGTCACACAAACTACAACACATAGAGACATTATAACCTAGATATCATATAGAGACTGTGTCTGTACCCCGAACTACCAAACACAAAGCCCTCTCTAAATCATTTAGAAAAAATTTGATTAACGTTAAAAAAAAACATATAAAGGCAGTGCTACTTAACATTAGAATTCTTTCAACCAAAGCACTAATTGTAAATGAAATTTTACAAATCATAGTTTGGATGCTCGTTTTTGGTGTTAATCAGACGACAGAATATAAGTTTAAGTCTTTTGAACTAATAATGCTTAATGTGACACCATCAGATATAAATAAAAAACCTCTGTCTTTTTCCCTTGCTACAGTATATAGATCACCTGGGAATACCAAATATCAAATGAATGATTAATTAGAGATATTTTGTGGTGCACGAAAGGATAGTGTCTGTATCTATAGACGGGCACTAAAAGCTGCCAGGTCAACATATTTTAGCAAACTCATTGAAATCACAACAGTCCTAGGTGTTTATTCAGTACTGTGGCTAAATTGGTTTGGAATAAAGCCTAGACTGAACGAGATATTCCATCGTAGCACAATAGTAATGACTTCATGAATTTCTTTACTGATAAAATAGAAATCAAAGGAATTAAAATTGGAATTATGCAATCAACTGTCACAGCACCTCAGAAAACAGTGTCTCATAATTGTCTTCAAGCAACTTGAATCCTTCGCTGTCATAGGTCATATAGAGCTAACGACACTTGTAAAAAAAATCTAAATCCACATCATGTATGTTAGATCCAATAATAATCTCAGAACCTCTTCTTAATATTATAAACTCCTTGCTATCCTTAGGACATGTCCCAAGTAACTTTAAAATGGCTGTTATCAAACCACTTATTAAGAACCCACAGCTTGATCCTGGCAAATTGGCTTATTAAAGACCAATGTCAAATCTCCCATTTATGTTGAAAATACTAGAAAAGATAGTGTCCTCCCAACTATGTTAATTTCTACAGAGAAATGTTTTATATATATATATATATATATATATATATGCTCTTATCATTTGATCGCAGCTGCATTTCTCTACTTTTAGTGCTGCTTTTAGATTTTAGTGCTGCCTTCGACACCATAGATCACAACATTCTCTTGAATAGGCTGAAGAATTATGTTGGCATTAGTGGACTTACATTAGCATGGTTCAGGTCCTGTTTATCAGTCCGCTACCACTTTGTATGTGTAATCAAACAAAAGTTAAGTATGGAGTGCCACAGGTATCAGTTTTAGGGCCTCTGCTTTTCTCCTTATATATGTTTCCCCTGGGAGATAGAATCAGGAATCGTGAAATATGTTTTCACTGTTAATACCCAACTTTATATTTCTTCTAAACCCAATGAAATTTCACAGTTCTCCAAATTAGCAGTGTATCAGTGAAATCAAAGATTGGATGGCAAGAAATTTCCTTCTACTCAATTACAACAAAACAGAGGTACTAATTATTGGACCAAAAACCTCATTACTGGGAGGATGTACTGCAATAAATAAACTTCAATTGGTTCAAAATGCAGCTGCCAGAGTGCTGACTAGAACCATGAAATATGATCATCTTAGCCCAATTTTACATTGTTACTTTGGCATATTTCACATTCATTTAAAAACTCTGTTAACTACATACAAAGCTTTGAATGGTCTATCTCCACAGTACTTACGTGACCTTCTACCATGCTATATTCCATCATGTTCATTATGATCACAAAATTCTGGCCTGTTAATTGTTCCTAGAATATCAAAATCCTCAAAAGGAGGCGGATCTTTTTCCTATTTGGCTCCAAAACTATAGAATAGTCTCTAACATTGTTCGGGATGTAGACACACTCACTCAGTTTAAGTCTAGACTAAAGACTCCTCTATGTAGCCAGACTTACACCTAATTATCCATCAACTTACAATTAGGCTGCTTTAGTTATATCTTCTGGAACCAGAAACATTTCTCAGAAACATTTCTCATAATCTAGAACTCTGCAATAAATTGAATGGCATCTTCGTTAATATTATTCTATTTGTTTCCCTGTCTCAACCTCGGGATTCATATTCCGAGGTTACCCGAGCCAGGCAGATCCAGCTCCATTCTTTCTTTGTGTCGGACTCCACTGCTATGTGTCGCTAAGTGATGACGACAAACTACAGCTGGTGCTAGCTAGACATCACTTCAGTCTTTTACAGTGGACTTCTGAGGTTGAACTGATTCCAACTCTAACTGTAAGACATTGGATACTTCATATGCCACTGCCTTAACCTTGGACTTAGGATGGACCCCACCGAACCTCACCAAAATGATCTGCTGGTTGAACTGCGATGCACCTCATTGATCTCTGCATGCTTCACCTTAGTTTATTGATGAAATACACTCTTGAAATGGAATACATGGACTATCAATTTTTTGCAAACAAAAGCCTTCATCAGCCAGCTAGCAAGGGGCAATGCATCTATGTGAACTTTTGCAGTTAATCCAGGATGGACTTCAAAGACATTAGTCATTAATCTGAGTTGATACAAATTTTTGTTTAAACACTGGCCCTTAAAACTTACTTTGTTTACAAACTTTTAAACCATGACTTGCACTGCACACAAATAACTAATTTTGGCATAATATTCATGCTGTTTATCCAGAGCCCCCACAGTGAGCATGGTTTCTCCCAGGGATATTTTTCTCCAATTATTATTTTAACTATGTTATTACTTATTGTATATACAATTTACAATCATATTAATCAAACTACACAATGATGACTCTAAGACTTTATATATACAGGTATATTACAGTTTCATTTTCTGTTAAAGCATGATTGTGAAGGGGTTTGTGGGGTGGGAAAGGAGGAAACGGGAAACTTCAGACTTTTAACTCAAAAGGTAGGTCTTTAATTAGACAAACTAAAAATGGCTTTTCAGCAAGCACTTAATGTTCACGCTTTTAAGTGTCCACATCTCAACACATTCTCTCCTTGTATGTGGTAGCTCTCTCTCTCTCTCTCTCTCTCCATTGCTAGCATGGTTTCTCCTTATTTCGCTCTCACCAATGTTTACTGCAATCAGATACAGGAGTTAGACATTATAGCGTGCCGGTGTGTGTGCACCCTTACAGCTTTCTTCATTCCGGACGATCACTCGACCACGCCCCTACTTCCACATATCCCCACTGCCCGGCTCAGTCATCCAGTCTCCCCCCACTCCCACACACAAATATCTGGACAGCCATCTGTGCCCCTGGTCTATGGACCACCTCAAACTTAAACAGATGAAGAGCCAGATACCATGATCCGCCCATTGGTATCTTTCATGCAGTGGAGCCATTGGAGTGGGGCATGATCTGAACAGAGGGTGAAGGGTCAACACTGGAGAGTGAGGATAGGCCACTTGATGGTGAGACCCTTTTTCAGTGGTGCTGTACTTAGTCTCACTCAATGAGAGCTTGTGGCTAATGTACAAGCGTCAGTCTGTAAAATGAATGGCGTCCTGTTGCCCTCACCCCCATCATCAGCAAATGCTTTGAGAGGTTGATCAGAGATCACATCTGCTCTGTTCTGCCCACCTCTTTGGACCCATTGCAGTTTGCCTACCGCAACAACCGCTCCACTGATGATGCCATTGCATCTACAATACACACTGCTCTCTCCCACCTGGAAAAAAGGAACACATATGTGAGAATGCTGTTTGTAGACTACAGCTCAGCATTCAACACCATAATGCCCTCCAAGCTTGATGTGAAACTCCGGGCTCTGGGCTTAAACAGCTTGCTGTGCAGCTGGATCCTGGATTTCCTGTCAGGCAGACGTCAGGTGGTTAGAATGGGCAGCAACATCTCCTCATCACTGACCCTCAACACTGGAGCCCCGCAGGGCTGTGTTCTCAGCCCACTCCTGTATTCCCTGTACACACATGACTGTGTGGCGACACATAGCTCCAATGCCATCATTAAGTTTGCTGACGATACAACAGTGGTAGGTCTGATCACTGACAATTATGAAACAGCCTACAGAGAGGAGGTGCACACTCTGACACGCTGGTGTCAGGAGCACAACCTCTCCCTCAACGTCAGTAAAACCAAGGAGCTTGTGGTGGACTTCAAGAAGAAAGACAGAGAACACAGCCCCATCACCATTAATGGAGCACCGGTGGAGAGAGTCAGCAGCTTCAAGTTCCTCGGTGTCCACATTACTGAGGAACTCACATGGTCCGTCCACACTGAGGCCGTTGCGAAGAAGGCTCACCAGCGCCTCTTCTTCCTGAGACGGCTGAGGAAGTTTGGAATGAACCACCACATCCTCACACGGTTCTACACCAGCACTGTAGAGAGCATCCTGACTGGCTGCATCACCGCCTGGTACGGCAATAGCACCGCCCACAACCGCAAAGACCTGCAAAGGGTGGTGCGAACGGCCAGAAACATCATCGGAGGTGAGCTTCCCTCCCTCCAGGATATATATAACAGACGGTGTGTGAATAAAGCTCGGAGGATTATCAGAGACTCCAGCCACCCGAGTCATGGGCTGCTCTCACTGCTTCCATCAGGCAGGCGGTATCGCAGCATCAGGACCCGCACCACCCGACTACATGACAGCTTCTTCCCCCAAGCAATAAGACTTTTGAACACATGATCTCTCACGATCAACAAACAGTACTGCACTTTATTAATCATCACTCTGTCAATATATTCTCCCAATTCAGTTAGTATATATATATATATATATATATATATATATATATATATATATATATATATATATATATATATATATATATATATATATATATATATATATATATATACCCTTATCTAGTGTATGTGTATTCTACATTGTGTGTATTGTGTACATTTGTTATGTAAATTGTTGTGTAAGTATGTGTACATTTGTTATGTAAATTGTTTTGTGTAAATATGTTATTATTGTAAAGTGGTTTATGTCTTGTCACTGTCATTACTGCAATGTTGCTCGGAACTGTACACAAGAATTTCACCTGCTGTTGCACTCGTGTACACAGTAGTGTGACAATAAAGTGATGTGATTTGATTTGATTTGATTTGATTTGAAAGGGAGAAAGAAATTGGGTGAATGTAAAAGCAGTCCACATCAAAGTGCAGCTTTCACCTGCGTAAACACCTGTTGATACTGCTCCGTCCACTTGACCAGGTCTGGAGCTCCAATTCTAGTGAGATCAGTCAGCAATAATTAGGCACAAACCTTCTGTAATAGCCAGCCAGCCTCACCTCCTTGGTCTTGGGTGTTGGGCAGGTCGCAATCGGCGCAGTCTTATAAATTTGGGGACATTTATTACATTTACATTTATTCATTTGGCAGACGCTTTTATTCAAAGCGACTTACAAAAGAGGAAAAACATAAGCAAATCATCTTAAGGAGACAGTGGTATGAAAAGTGCCATACTACAAAGTTTTACTATCATCAGAATAGTATACAAAAACGATTTAAGTGCAACAAGAATTTATTTTTTTTACTTATTTATTTTGTATTTTGTATTTTTTTTAGTGACTGGTTAAATACTCTTGGAAAAGATGTGTTTTTAGCCGTTTTTTGAAGATAGAGAGTGAGTCAGCTTCACGGATTGAGTTGGGGAGGTCATTCCACCAACGTGGTATGATAAAACTGAAAGTCCGGAAAAGTGATTTGGTGCCTCTTTGTTTTGGTACGACAAGGTGACGTTCCTTAGCCGACCGCAGGCTTCTGGTGGGAACGTAGCTCTGCATAAATGTTTTTAGGTATGCTGGAGCAGACCCAGTGTTTTGTATGCCAGCACCTGATGCACCTGCCCGTGACCCAAGTCGAACCCCAGATACCATACATCCACCCTTCCAATGCGCACTTCTTTGGGTTTGCCATGAGTCCTGTTCATCGCAGCAACCCCAGAATAGCCCCAAGATGCTGCATATGCCACTGCCATTCATTACTGTATATAATGGGGACCTCGATTAACAGAAGTGGGCACAATGGCGCTCTTGGGGTGGTGGGCGGATTCACCAGCTGATATTCATGGTATTCCGCACACCACCTGCGAACATCCCTATGAATGTCTGGCCAATAGAAATGGGCCATTAGTCAGTTCAGTGTCTTTTCCTTCCCTAAGTGACCCACCTTTGGATTATTATGAGCTGTCTGGAATAACATTTCCCGACGGCTCTGCGGTATTAACAATTAGGTTCTATCCTATTTTGTCTGAGCGTCTGTTGTGGTTCTTGCCTGCTTTGTGAAAAACTCACTCTTAAAGACTTGGAGTTTTTGATTTCAGAAGAATAGACTTTATTATCAGACCATAAAGCCGAGTTGCCCCTGCAGAAACAACTGAAGTGTCTTGAATTTTGCACACGCTTACATAGGTCTCACAAGGCGTGGCTAAAACAATGAATATCCTGTTTTGAGCTGAAAAACATCTTTGGAGCCCTAACAAATCTTCTTTATCTTTAAACCAGAAGTCTTCAGTTACATCCTGTGAGCCATTTTCACACTATGTAGAAACACTTTACTAAGAGGGGCCCATCATATATCTTCTTTAGCTTCAACAAAAGTAAATAGGAAACATCTGCATGTCATTTATGTGTGAGTGTCCATGTACCTCTGACATTCCATTCCCAGACTTTTATGCTGAACCACTCACATACACAAAAAACACATATGACCAACAGAAATAATTGTAGAATAAAATGGCATCGATTATACTTGATTAATGTATACTCAACTTGATAAAAATACACCACATATCCCCTCTCTGTGACTTTCAGAAGTCACATTTCCATTTTTACTCAGAGTGCAGTTTCACAATTCAGTCGCCTCAGTAATGCTAACTAGTGACTAAATTAAGTCACACAGCTTTACTACCAATGACCAGATTATGCCACCGCACTCCGTTGGAGATCACAGAACCAAACATCTCTACTCAACTTTGCTTAAGAATAGAGTAAAAGATTCTGTCCCGATATTCATTCAAAAAATAAAACATACAAAATTGTTTTAAGCATGAGCATGCAATTGGTTCAGCCTTGTGTTTGGTTGTTACAGTTATGTAGAGTGTATCATACAAAATATTCATCATCATTTTAAGAGTTCTTGCTTTTAGTGTAGATGTCTTCAACCCAGATACTTTGCGCATCGAAGAGGGTCACCCTTTGGGGAGAGGTTAGGCTAGCACTTACACCCAGGGCATGGTTCTTCATATCTTCTTATATATATTCATTAGAGAGATCAATTTTCTCCCATCTTGGTCTTTCTGTCCATCCAGGTTAGTTGTCATTGCTTTGGACCATATACATCGATCAAGGTAATCTACTTACTGTTGCTCAAATCAAGAATGACTTTAACAATGGTAACACACAACAGAATATTATTCCTTCCACAATGTTGTTATTCCAAACATTATATTAATTTTAGCTTATTGTGCACCCCATTTCTTTAAGTAATCTATTTAAATCGCTATAAACAAGTCAAACCATGTTAATTTTAGTTACCCCCGTGTTTTCTTTTTTCCATTCTTCATTATTATTAAAATGCACATGAGTTCAATAAAAGCATAATCAAAAATAATTTTTCAATCTTAATTCTTCATCATACAAACAATCTCAGGTTTGTTCAATGCTTCTTTAATAATTTAGGCACCTCTTTGTATGCAACGGTTCTCAAAGCTTTACCCCCAAAAATCTATAACTTATCTTCTACACAGGGTGTGATCCCCTGATAACACAGTGATAGGATGCTTAGTATTTATCGCTGTGATGAAACATATTAATAAAGCGGTTATTAAGACACATTTGGGTTGAGTGGAACTCACAACTTCGGGCAGGTTTCTTCTAAACCTCCCTTTTGATGCTTCTATCCTAAAAGCATCCATCCACTTCCTTAAACCCATATTACCCTCCCATCTTGGGCAGGTTTCCAGGGCGGTGGCACCCTGTCTTAGGCCGCTCTCATTTTGCCATTGGAGAGTCTTTCCCGTCATTGGGTCACCACCTCCTGCCACTGGTCTGATACCGCTCAGTCCTATCAGCCAATTCTTAATAATTTGGTATCTGTAAACAGATATTTTCTTTTGCTTTAGGAAGTATCACCTGAGAACCACCACAGCCAATGGAACCATCTAAATCTGCTTAAATATGAGACAGTTCAAAACATGGTTAAATTCACAAAGCATTATTCAAAATTAAACAGTCTATTAAAACTTAACAAATTAAACAAAATGCTAAAATTTAACTCATTTCCAGAACATTCATTTTCATTCAAATTGTATTTCTGCTCCTTTAGCAAATGTCACAAAAAACCTTGTATAATCATGGGAACTAATATCAGAATAAAACAAATACAGGGTAGCCTCTGTCGAGCTTCTAGGAAGCTTAATTTAAAACATCACCTTAATCAATAATGGTTTCTAGATAGTTTTGAACCTACATTTATTCTCTCAGATGAATGTTCAACTCAATCTCTTTAATATAAGCACCTAACATCAAATTGTCCTCTGAATTGGGATATATTCATTAATTGCCCTTAAAATCTTTAATCATGAGGAAAGCGGTTTTAACCTCTCCTTCATGTCACTGTATCTAACATTAGTGTCACATCACATCATTTACCATATAAAAGAAAATTCAACAATTTAAAGATGTGCCTTTAGCATATATTTCAGCATCTGCTCTTGAGTTTCTTGTTTCAAGCAGACACTTATCACACAGAGAGTGAGAAAGGGGAGGAGTTCTGAGGAGGACATTCCATCTCATTACAGCTGTTCCTTCTTTCTCATTTTAGAATCTCACAATAATATATTTAAGTTACCCTTCAACATTGAAAAAAGTGATCATTATAAGAATTCATTTTATTATCTGCTTTCAAACTTTTCCATTTTAAACCATCTTCAAATAAAACCTCTTCCAGAACTTTCCATCTTCTTCTCTTGTTAGAAATTTGATTACAGTTCCTGACCCCTGACCTGCTGAGGGCACTGCTTCCAGACATGTGCTAAATCTATCTTTCTCATGTCCATATAATACATAAACACATGCTTGAATGGTCCTTCTGGCACTGGCATATGAGCTATGAGTGGTTTTATTCAACCATCTATGCTTCATGAAAACGCCATATACATTGTGTCTTTTTCTCTTTCTCTTTTTTTTCTTCACATAGTATGTTCATAAGTTCATCAACACAAGATTTTCCTCTCTTTTTCAACATTCTCTTTACATTCAATACAACTAATTTAGCCTTCTGTTCAAGCAGATCTTTACATTTACAACATCCATCTTATCCCTTCTTTTTTCTTTCTGTTGAATAACTCTCTAATGATTCCTTTATCTGTTTTCTTACTTTCTCATGAGAAGCAAGTTCCATTCTATCTAATGAAACAACAAAAATCACCTTTTTAAACTAACAGAAAAGTAAGTAAATGTTTAAACAAAATAAAGTATAAAAAAGGCACAATTAAAATTCATCAAATCTCTTGTGTTTTAAAATAATTGTTCAGTAAAATACATTAAATCCTTCTAATTTCTCATAACTCATCTTTTAAATCCTAATGTTTAGCATCATTTAACAATAAGATTTTTGTTTATTATTATTCTCTTATATTCCTCAGCATTTCCTTATAAATGATTCAGTTAAATCATAGAGACAAACACCACTGTGCAGAAACTGTATGCCTCTAAAGTGATACTTTCATAGATTCATCTCAAAATGGAAATATTTACACTAGAAAAAGATACTCTATCAACTCTTTGTAACACCCACTACCCTTTTTCTTTAAAGTGAGGGTACGCTCTGGAAATTTAGGTGAGTACCAATCCAATAGGTAACTCTTACTTTGCCATACATTTGTAATATTTTACTCTTTAAATCAATAACTCAGTGGTTAGATGCTGGATTTAAATTTAGACCCTCGGAACAATTTAGACATGGGTATCGAACCCATGGATGGCAGTTGGAGAATCAAACATCCAATTAGTCATACATGACCAAAGTCAACTTATCCAGAGAAATTTAATCCACATTTGTAATGTCAATTCAGTAATGATTACCAGCAGTCATGATAGTGTGAGGGCCAATCAGATAATAGCCCACATCTTTCAGTCTTTTTTCCTCTGACTTCCTCCTGCAGGATTAGCCGCTTCAATAAATCATTTGGCCAGGTCATCTACAATGGTGAGAGACTAGTTGCAGAATGAGTTAGTGAACAACATACACATAATGATGACAGCTTGAAATTCTTAATGATATTCAATTTAATCTCAGTGTTTCTGCATGGGTTTCACCTGCTACCAATGACCAATTTTTAATAGCGTTCTCAATTATTTTTATATTAAATATATCACATATTGGGACTTTATTTAAATTTTATCTGGCATGATTGGTCATAGAACAAACCCAAGAAAAAACTTCTCAAAACTTAGCAAATTTTTAAAAGTAGAGAACATGAAATTATCTAACTCATTCTTAAATGTATTTCCTCTAAATCTAGTTTTAGTGGCAGCTCTCAGTGTACCCATGATCAACCAATGCCTACACTGTATATATAAAACAAGAAATAAAAGAAAAATATCTCTTCTTAAAAGAATCTGCTATCTATCTTTTCTAAATTCGGGGCGCCCCTTTGTTTGAATGGAGACATCAAGAGAGACGAGATTATTTAGAACAGGGCATACCCCCTCCTGCTTTCTCTCCTTACAGAGCCTCACAGATCTCACTCAATCTCTCCATTCAGACATTCCCTAGCAAAAATAATAAACACTACCTGTCTTATATTTGTTGGTTGATCAAGTTTACACTGATAAAGTTGCACTCACATGTAAATTGTTCTCTAGACTTATTTAAACAAATCAAAAACAAAACATATAATCATGGGTTTTTACATTTAGATATCAAGACATTATAGTGTTTAATTTAATATTGACAAACATTGTGTTTTCTCATAAAATTGAATAGACAGCACTTAAAACAGATACATGAATGTGAAGTTTTCTCATTTAAGATTTACTTTTCATACTCCAGTTACAAAATCCTTCTTTTTAATTTCTCTTTCCCATTATCTTGAGATGTTAGCATTTCCACTGTGGCTTTCTGGTATAGGTTTACTGCTTACCAGCATACGTGAATGCAAATAAGTGTCTACTTTCCTCTGCCACCGGAATACTGAAAAAGGCGGAGCATAAATCAATCATAGTAAAGTATTTGGCATCAAGAGGGACATTTGTCAGCAGCGTGTGCGGATTTGGAACATCAGCCGACAATTTTCTACTATATCATTGATTGCTCGTAAGTCATGAACAAGGCGCCATTTAGATTTGTTTGCTTTGATCACAAGCAAAATTGGAGTATTACAGTAACTGTTTGTTTCTATTAATACTCCTGCTTTTACTAAACCATCTATAGTGTCTTTTATGCCTGTTTTACGCTCCAATTCTTTAAATAGTTCAGCATCAATAGTAATACCTAATAATAATAATAATAGTAATAATAATACCAATTTGTGTGTTGTTATCATCTGTGTTTGTATATTTTTTATTGATGACTACTTCCTGCGGGGTACCCATCAATTGAGTCCCACACAAAATGTTTATGTAATTTTTGTCAACAGAATGAAAAATCAATGGATATACTGTTGTTTCCCATTGGCACTGTTTAGTTTTTTTTCATCTTTGTCCCCCAATATTTTGCAATACAATTCTTCCCTATATATAAGAATACATATGGATCAGAATCTACTACATTACAAGTTCATTCTCAGCTATACTCAAAGCTGCTCCCTGTTTACCTCTTATGATGTATACATTTTTCAGTTTCTTTAATTCTTTTATGTATTTGTGCTTCTATTACTTGCACTTCTGCTTCAATCTCCTCTTCTTCTGTTCTCACTTGCCCTAAAAGTTCTTTTTCACATACAGTATCTTCATCATATTTCAATTAAATTTTTCCTAAAGCTGCCCGTGCTTGTTCATAACAATCTAATTTTTTCTCACTTTTTCTGAACTTTTTTTTTTTTTATTTTATTTATTTTTTATTTTCTTACTTTCTTTTTCTAAATCCACAATCCACATTCTCCTAAACCTTCTATAGTTCCCTTGAGTATTGGGAACTGACCTTCTGAGGGCACATATGGAGGTGATTTTACAAGGGCCTCCTTCCCTCCCTTCTGCATCCTTATTCAAGTCTTATATTTTTCAGATAATTTTCTCCTTCTGTTTTGAACAATGCTAGCAATTCTCTCTCTTTTTATTTTTATTCTTATCTTAGTTTTGTAATCTTTTATCAATGTTTCCATTTCCTCACACAAAGATACATCAAATCTTCCTTTGGCTATTTTGTCATCAAATTTTTGGTTCTTTTTTGCCATTTGTTTGAGAGTTTATCTATAAGTTCCTTAAACACTGGATATTTTAATCCTAATATGTCCACAGGAGTGGCTGCCATAATTACACCTTATGTATTATAACAACACTTATCTTTACTACAACCTTTGTTTAAAATCCAATTACTCAGTTGAATTTAGTTTAATGCAAAACACTGGAGTCAAAGTTTTTTCTCAGATAATTTGATTTCCCAAATGAAATTCAAGTACTTTAAAGTTTTATATTATTTTAATATTCTTACTTGTCACTATGAAATGTACTCATAAGCACAGTTATATCACTTAACTGTATAACTTCTCTTGTATGAAGTTAAATACTTGTCTTTGATTCAGTCTAGTTAGGAGTTATGACCAGTCAACAGCTGCTTTTTCTCAGTTTATCTAATCTTACACCAGGCTTCCTGTCTTGCCTGAATTGAACAGTCCATGACTAAATTTTTTCTGCCAGCCAAAAGTTAATTTTTCCCTTCCATGCACATCTTTACAGCTGTGTTGTCTTATAGTTTTTATTATTCTCCCTATTGTTAATTTATACTGTATTACTATTTTGCCTCATATATTGATGGAAGATTGAAAATAGGTCTAAAGAGATATTCTTAATATAAATTGCATATATACTCTTTGTTGGTTATGCATTAAAGACTGAGTTTTTCCCTGGATCACAGAGGCAACCCATAAAGCCAGGATTTCTGTTAACCAAGGAAATTCCTTACCAAAGTTTCACGAGACAGGCTTACATTCCCAACATCCATTCAACATATAAAAGACAAATCTTTATTAGACAACTTTATTCCATTTATCCTGTCCCTTTTTAATTTTAGGGCTTATATTTCACACTTGTCCCTTATTTATAAGGCTCATAACATACACTCTGTGTTCCTTTTATTGTTAAGGACTCATCATACATTCCAATCCCTGTACTGGGCTTATATTTGTACTCAGTCATACACTTCCATACACACTTTCAAACACAGACACAAGTACTCTCACAACCACAGCAATTTCACACTTATTACACACACAAGGCCTTTACAAACACAGAGCTCACAATAACACAACATAGTTCTAGAACACAACTATTCTACCACTCCTCTTGAGTGACCCGTTCCTACAGGATTTATACACACACACACTCCTCTTGAGTGACCTGTTCCTACAGGATTTATACACACACACACTCCTCTTGAGTGACCTGTTCCTACAGGATTTACACACATACAAAAATGTTTGCCTTCCTGGTCAAAAATTTCTGTACTATTAATTTTTTGTCATCCTTCTAGGCCCACTTGACAGTAGAAAACTATTAATTTTATGTCATCCTCTAGGCCCACTTGACAGTAGAAAACTATTAATTTTATGTCATCCTCTAGGCCCACTTGACAGTAGAAAACTATTAATTTTATGTCATCCTCTAGGCCCACTTGACAGTAGAAAACTATTCATTTTTTGTCATCCATCTAGGCCCACTTGACAGTAAAAAAATTATCTATTTCATGCAATTATTTCTTCTGGAATCAAAAACCCTCTATTTATTTTATTTTCCTTATCTGAATTTGGAAGAGCTTTTAGAGTGTTCTTACCACCACAGGTAAACTGGCAAGCAACACAAACTTTTATATAAGCAAAAATGCTTACCTTTTCGGTGGCCACCGTTTATTGTGTTGCTTGTCAAGAAAGCCCGTCGTGGTCACTCTTCTGCCCTGTTCCGTCCTGCCGGGGTCGCCATTTGTTGTGGTTCTTGCCTGCTTTGTGAAAAACTCACTCTTAAAGACTTGGAGTTTTTGATTTCAGAAGAATAGACTTTATTATCAGACCATAAAGCCGAGTTGCCCCTGCAGAAACAACTGAAGTGTCTTGAATTTTGCACACGCTTACATAGGTCTCACAAGGCGTGGCTAAAACAATGAATATCCTGTTTTGAGCTGAAAAACATCTTTGGAGCCCTAACAAATCTTCTTTATCTTTAAACCAGAAGTCTTCAGTTACATCCTGTGAGCCATTTTCACACTATGTAGAAACACTTTACTAAGAGGGGCCCATCATATATCTTCTTTAGCTTCAACAAAAGTAAATAGGAAACATCTGCATGTCATTTATGTGTGAGTGTCCATGTACCTCTGACATTCCATTCCCAGACTTTTATGCTGAACCACTCACATACACAAAAAACACATATGACCAACAGAAATAATTGTAGAATAAAATGGCATCGATTATACTTGATTAATGTATACTCAACTTGATAAAAATACACCACACGTCCTGCATTACTCAACAAAACAGCTCTTTTATAATAGCAAAATACGGATATGAAAGTGTCATGTTTGGCTGGAGCCATTGACCATCAATAACTTTCACTTAGTCAAGGGCATGCCTAAGGGTTCCATCTCTTGACTGCTCCAGAGGGAAATCCCCTTTGGGAAATTCTCTAAGGACAGGTGGGTCTGAATCCTCCCCCTCCCTTACGTCATCCTGATGGGGAGCTGACAAAGACCGCACCAGCTCTGCCTCCCCTGCCAAGACATTGCATATTTCACATCTAAAAACTTTCTCGCTAGACCCATTTACACATATTCTCTTTAATAAAGTTTTAAAATACGGCCAATTAGTTCCCACAATTAGTGGATGGGTGAGGCGGGGGCAGCCTGCGTAATGTCGGGGATACGGACCACAGTTCCCAGCTGCAGGATGGTCTTCCACAAATCGTTGTACACCAGCAGACTCACCGCCAGTAGTTTTTGTGCCACGAGCTAAGCTTCACCAGACAACAGTGGGATGAGTATGGCCATCCACTGAGCACGCAGCCAGTCCCAGATCTTGGCTGTCCTCTCCAACAAGTCCAAGAAGGCCTCGGGATAATCTTCTGCCCCCATCTTCATGAGGGCGACTGGACACTTGGGGGCTGCTGGGTCCGGGGTGCGGCCGGGGCTTTCTCCTGGTGCAGTAAGCTCCGGATCGCATGCTGGTCCTTTGCTTGAGCTTGGAGTACCTCCTGGAACCTGCTAATCAAGTAGGGCCTGATGTTGTGCATGATGCATACTGACAAGGGACTTGATGACTTCCGCCAACTGCGAGGACTCCATGCCAGCGTATTTCCTTTTAATGTTCGTTGAGTGGGAAAGGATGAAATGGGAAACTTGGGACTTTAACTTTAAAGGTAGGTCTTTAATTGGACAAACTCAAAATGGCTTTTCAGCGTCCACAGTTCAACACAGACTCTGCTTGTATGTGGTAGCTCTCGTTCTCCGTCACTGGTGTCGTTCCTCCTTATATCGCTCTCCCCAATGCTTACTGCAATCAGAAACAGGTGTTAGACATTATAGCGCTCTGGTGTGTTCACCTTTACTGCTTTCTCTCCAGGCAAACGCTCGACCACGCCCCCACCACCACATTGATTTTCTGTAAAGCTGCTTTGAAACGATTTGTGTTGTGAAAAGTGCTATACAAATAAAAATGACTAAATCAGATGATCTGATAATGAAGATGTAGCAGTTGGCATTCAATCCTCACAGCTTTTGACTGCAGAACATGCAAAAAAGCTGATGTTATGCATCAAAGAAGACCACATCATCCCAATTGCTTTATAGAAAGCTTGCACAGAGTTGCAAAGATTTGGCCTGTCTGCCCTACCCACACAGGAAATGCAAGTCATTGTCTGTCGCAGAAGTCCCTTTGTTCTTTTATCTGCCATCTAAAGAGGTGCTCTTTCTGCAGTGTATATAGTGCCTCAGAAACCGGTTGTTAAATGAGAAAATATGTGGACAAAATATGTCCGCAGCCAGGGCCTGAGGATAAAGGTAAGAGAGGGTTTGCTGCCCAGTTCCTGTTATACCATCAATTCTCTTTGCACACAATGCCTCAAACACTGAAAAGCAGTCACTTTAAATTGCTGTGAGGAGTATAGACCTTCATCCTGTGAAGAAATCAAATGCATTTAGCAACCACACATATATCGTAGTGGGGGTTTTATTAAAATACTCTAAAAATGTTCAAGTAAGACTTTGATCATGTCAGTTTTCAAATGCTTTTCTGCAAGTGTACATAAGTTTGCATTTTACATTTAAATCAACCTAAACCAAAAAATAATCATAAGGAGAAAGTTAAACAATAAGAAAAAAAGTATAGTAATAAAAAGTAAGGAAACCATCAATAGTAATGTGTGTGTGCGTGTGTGTGTGTGTGTGTGTGTGTGTGTGTGTGTGTGTAAACATAAAACTTTTAAATTTCAGTAACTGAAAGTTGCATAAGAAAATGTGTAATGTTTGTTCTAGTATAGCAGCCTTGTTTATATAGAAAAGCACGTTTATTTATTATTATTTATTTTTAAGTTTCTTGTACAAAATAATTAATTATCAGATCAGTGATAATCTTTTAAAATCGATTTCAGTAAATTATTCCTAAAATACTACTTGGTTTGTTTTATATTTATTCATAATACCTTCAGTATATATTTAATGAAGAGTCTAACACATTTAAGTCTATTTAGGCCACTGTACTGAGAAAAATCCCTTGTTCTTGGAATTTATTCTATTTCTATGAAGCTTTGCTCTTGACCTTGCAGTTTGAGGTTACAATTTAAAAGAAAAATTATTTTGAACTTTGTTCACCTCCGTATTACAATCACTGTTGCATGATTCTGTGCATAATCAAGTGAATATAGCAGTATTTCACTTTTTGTAATTCACCTTTCAATTTATAGCAATCACATGGCCAGGAAAATATTATCGTTTAAAATGTATGCAGTGTAGTGTTCATCCTTACAGGCTCATTTAGAAAATTTTGTTAAGATACTATATTTTAATTGCCTTGGGGACATTTGGAGCATTTTGGATGAATTACCAAATGGCAGCCAGATGTTATTTGCACTCCAACAGCTCAAGTTTATCTTCCAGCTCAGAAGTCTTTTCAGTGTCGCTACTGTGTGGATGTCATTGTTACATGATGTAACAGATCAGTAGTTCTAAAAATTCTTCATTGTTTCATAATGTATGGCCATATTATATATTAGAGAGCTGCAAGAACTTTCTTATTAATCTATATAGATGGCCCAATTTCAAAATCTAGTTTGGGCCAATCTTGCAGTGAACAAATGAACACAAATATTCCCAAAAATGAGAATTCTGTCATCATTCACCCTCATGTTGTTCCAAACCTGGATAACTTTCTTTTCCACCATTCACAAAACACAAAAACTATGCAGTGAAATTGAATGGTGACTGAGACTGTCATTCTGCCTAACATCTTTTGTGTTCCACAGAAGAAAGAATGAGGATTAATGAATGATGAATACATTTACATTTTTGGGTGAACTATTCCTTTAAAACAAAAGTAACTTGTATCTGTACTTTGGACGTTATATAAGCCTCAACTGCGGAGGAAAGGTATCATGCCCCATGACCAACAGCATCTTCATGTGCCTGCAGTTGTATTGGCATCAAAGACTTCCTGCCAATGAGTTTTTGCTTATATGAATTGCTCTGGAACATGTATCAGATAAACTGTGATGTTTGAAAGCAGAAGCATACCTCATGTGTTCCAGATAAATGTGTCCATTATTTAGAGGAAGCATCACAAATTGAACGCAGGCCTTGTGATTTGACCATCAGAAAAAGTGATTACACAAGAAAATGCATCCCATTGAGAAGATTGAAGGAGGTCTGTGAGGTTTAAATATTCTGTAAAAATATCTTAAGACATGGTTGTCAGTGTGCAAGCTCATGAAATTTTCTCATGGCATTTGGACCAGTTCAATAAATTAAATGCATTAAAACCATCAACCATTGTGATTGCATAATTGGGCTTCCAGTGGAACGATCATTTCACGATCATTTCATTGATTTCTGTGACTGTGGATGAAGAACGCAGAGAAATTATGGCCATCTTTAGCTTGTTCCATGCAATCAAGAGTTACCTGGTTGCATAAATGAATAGTCCTGCATTAACCTGGAACAGTGTCCTGGATTTATCCTAGCGTATTATGCCAAGACAACCTTAAGCAAGCCATTCATAGGTTGCCTACACCAAAAAGAGCAAACACCGTTAAAATATTGTTTGAGCATTCTGACCTGCCTGACATGACTCAGTTTGGGGCAGGACTATCTATATGTCCAACCAAAGGAAGACGGAGAGTGTTCGGGAAACAGTTATTTTTGCCATTATGTTAACAGAACATTAGGCTGACTGAACATAGTTTGGTTTGACACTGTCATCAACAGTATAATAAATCATTTAAAATGTCTTGTGCATGCAATGTGCATTGATGTATATCATTCCAGTAAAATGCTATTATTTCACCAAATAAAACTGACCCCAATTGACCCAAATAACCTCCAGACAAAATAATAAATTGGTTTAATATAATAAATACCCACACAAAAAAACACACACATTTGTTTCTGAGGTTACACATATTGTGTTTACGTGTCTGTGACTTTTAATGTATTAAAACATGTATATTTGTGTTTTTTCTCTCTTATGAAGTTGTTAAGCCCTTGCCAGAGAAGCCCGCCAAACCAGCTGCACCCATCGTTCCTCCCAAAAAACCTGTGCCTCCAAGCAAGGGACTGCTGCGTCCTACTTCCACCTATTCAAAGCGGCCTGACTTACCCCTCGCACCATCACCAGCCGCTAAGCAAGTGTTGGTGTCCTAAGCCTTTTCTTTGTACATTTTTAGATTCTTATACTGTTTTGGCATGACAGTTACAATAGCCTGAATATGGAACTCATATTTAAATGGTCATTATGGCTGTTCCACACATAGTAAGCTCCCTCGCTGCCCGTTGATTAAAAGGCAGCTACCTTTTAAGGAAGGCTGGGTATCGATACATATAGTATTTTCCGCTTTGATTCAATTTAGATTCACAAGCTCTCGATTTATTTTGTTGAATATTGGGAATGTTTAAATATAGATCAACACTAATCTATATATCTGTATTTTTACCCAGACTTCTAAGGCAACATCCAAACCTAAATGGAGCCTGTAAAAAAAACGAAAAACTGAATTATTTGTTATGCAATGCACTTAGGATTGCCTTATTTCTAAAGAATGTCTTGGATTTTAGTCTATTATTTCTCATAAGTCTGCAAAATTTGTATGTGTTCTGTTTAGAATAGCATTCACATCGAAAATATGACTATGAGACCTAAAAATGCTGGCTTGATGGAAAGCTAATAGGTTTTGCAACAGCAAATATCAATGCAGTCAATTTGACCTTCTCATCACAAATCCCACAGGCACAATGGAGAAGTTCCCCTTATTCGACCAAAGTCGGAGTGCGAACCATTACCCAGCAAGCCAAAAACAATTGTTGTGGATGGCAGCGAGAAGGATTCAGACATGGGTAAGTTGCTTGTGTTTCATACAGCATAAGGAGCTATTGCTGGCCATAATGTTTGTCTTAGCTTAATATGATTTCTGCGGTGGTGTGATTTAAAGCCAAGCTGTGTGTATGTGAATTAGCACCATGGATCCATTGCTGAGAGCAGGATTGCTACTGATGCTGGAGGATAATATTCCAGATATGTGTAGCAGGTGGTACAGCCTCAGAGGAGTATGAAGAAAAGCCCTCCTGTCCTATTCTACTGTTTCTGTCATTTGCACAATTTTTGGGTCTCTTTCAAATCCTTTGTCGCCCCATCTTCTGCTTAATTGAAATTGCACCGAATGTGGTGGCTGTTGTTCGAATCTCTAGGTGGAATTAGTGTTGGAAATTGTGATATATGTATTGGGATATCTAACCAAAGTTTGTATAATACCAGTATGTAGGCTTTGTCAAGGCAACATAATTAAGGTTAAAAAGTAATATATAGTGTTCATGAAAAATGTCTGTGTCAGAATTGTGATAAGAATATGTATGTGGATGAGGCCGTAAAAGATTAAATGCGTTTTCTTCTTTTTCTGCATTTAAAACTACAATGAAAACTGTTTCAAGGCTTACATTGTTCTGCTTTATATAACCTGTAGGATGCAAAGTTTTTTTTATTCCTCCAGGTGGCGCTTAACGTCTCAGATAAACGAATCCACTACTCATCTGCATTTAAATTTCGGAATGTTTTATGTCTCTTTGTAGAAATGTTTACATTTAATAGTGTAATGGAAATCCACCTCAGCTGTATCTATAAAATCCTCAACCAGTAATAAAAAACAACTGTGATTGGCCCATACTGGCCAGCACTGATAAAAGTAACAGGTACAAAATGACAGTGCCTTCTGTGTGCTGTCTTGGGGGGTGGGTCGACAATAATTCACACCTGAAATAAAAACTGGCCAAAGACCATTTAAAAAATACTGTTGTGTGGTCCGTATGGTTAATTTAGTCCTGTGTAGGAGCAATGTTAAAATATATAAGCTCACCTAAAAATTACAATTCTTCCATCATTTACTTAACTTCGTCATTCAAAACCAGTGTGAGTTTTTTTCATCTGTGAAAAATGTGAGGAATGAGATTGCAGCTGTCCAAGCTCTATAAGCACATAAAAGCACTATAAAAGTTCTCCATAACAATCGTTCTTCAGACCAAAATATATGTGTTATTTCACCCTTTCACCCATTTGAAGTTGTGATTTCACCCAACACTGGACATTAATTTGTGTGTGTATTGTCACAATTTTTGTGAATTATGAAAATTCTGTGAAAGTGAACTTAGTTTTGAGAATGCGGCAGTCTTCCAAATTTGGCAGTTTGTGAATTTGGCTGTTGCTTTGATCCAAAGCATTTTTCAATGCATTCAAGTTGTCAGTTTGTGTCTTCCCTGGGAATGGAACCCTTGATCTTGGCATTGCTAGCACCATGCTCTGACAATCGAGCTACAGTATATATGACTAGGGTCTTTCGAGAAAACAATGGAATTACAATCTGTTTAACTGGCAGCTAGATGGCAAAATCCATTAATGCAGCTAATCAGCTCCAGCTTATTCTGATAATAGTTTAAGTCGAAGCACCTGTTATTAAATTAGTTGTTAAGCAATACATATAACAGGGCTCCAGACTGTGCCTAAAATAGTTGCAAATGCAACCAAAAACAATTGATTGTGACAATATTTAAAAATCTAGTCACCACTTGTAACAGTCGGGTTGTGTGCGTTCAAATGCAGTTTCGTCAGATATCATCTTGTGAGTTATTAGCTGTCTTCCTTTTCTTTGGCTTTCTATCTTGTTTCTGAACAGCAATCTAAATCAAGCAATTCTGCAATTTTGGTGCCATTTGGCACCTTAATGTTTCAGTTTAGGAGCCAATGACTCCCAAGTCATTTTTGTTTTGTCTGGAGCCCTGTAAAAGCAAGTTGATAATGTGCCATGAAACTAATAAAAACATGGCTATGTTTTAACTCTGTGCTCAGGCACATAGAAATGCATTTTGCCTGAAGGCACTGCCTGCAGAAATGTGTGAAAACAACTGATGCATTACTTCAAAGGTCATTGACAAAATGGAAAGGACAGGGAGATGCATTGACTGAGAAGGCAAGAGTTCAGTAGATTCTTGGAATTCTCTGAACTGTTTTGAAGGAAGGACTTCACCTAGCAGGCTTAGAGAGGTTGAGAAAAGTTGCTCCAAAGCTGTTATAATCACATCATCACTAAAAGTCATTAACACACACCTATAGCAGGGCTCCAGACCGCTTGGCGATAAAGGTCTGTAACCTTTATTTAGAAATAAAAAAAAACAAACATTAAATGTCAGGTTATGCCACTTCTGGTCACTTGAAGATGTATGAGACATGTAGGTGATATTTCTGCTTTGTGGAAATCTTCTGTTTATGGCCACTGTTGCATTTGTTGTTCAGTATTTACAAGCGGTTTATTGAGATAGCTCTTAGTTGGCTCTTGCTCTATTCTGTGAGATATCACAGTGAGAGGGTGGTGATAATGTTAGGTGGGGAATAGTGGGTATTGCCTACTCCATCAGACTGTCTATGTTAGGGTTGGAAATAAAAATGTTTTTTTTGTTCATGTTAATGCTGTTTACAGTTCTTGACCGTATGCAGGTGGAACACCATGCTAAAAACTCTCACGGTGTTTCCTGCACCGCTACTGAATCTATAGTTCCACCGCAAAAGAAATTGACGCTTTAGCTGAGTTATAAGACTGGCCACAGCAAAATAATACAAAAGACAATACACCTATATATATATATATATATATATATATATATATATTATTTTTTTATTTTATATTTATTTATTTTTTGTCTTTTTGTCTTGTTACAGTTGTAAATCTCATGAGTTTTGATGATGTCTCCTCTAACTCTGAGAAGTTATCCCACCCGACTGCAAACCGACCAAAGATGCCTGGGAGAAGACTGCCTGGTCACAGAGGCAACTCTGTGAGTATAAGTACTTTTGTTTAGCTTGACCTCCAGACATTCATTTCATTGCTAATGTAGTAATGCAAATGCCATTGAACATTGCCAGTGTTGGGGAAGCTACTTTGAGTGCTAAATTGTCAAGCTGCGAGTCACTCGTGAGCCTTTTTGCATAAAGCCAAGACACCGTAACTATTGCCCAGCCAAATGTGAATTTTAAAATAGCCCCTCTCTGTTTTCTCTGAAACTGAGCATAGTTCAGACAAATTCATCTTGCCACAGGACAGGTTATAGTCATAGAGAGACAATTTTGGTTATTATTCTATTTTGACAAAATTTTTAGCAGAAAGTGTGCATTTTGTGTTTGCAGGGCAGTACAGTCAAGCTGCCCTTTTGAGAAAGTACGATAATTAGCTACATTACAGGGTACTTATAAAAAGTAACTTACTACATCGAACCTATTTCTGAAGGAAAATTAAGTTACTGGTAGTAGTGCCACTGTTTATAATGAGTCCAAGATCGCAAATCTCATAAAAGCTGAATTCGTTTATTTTTCAGAAAATCCCTGTGATAGTAAGTCTTCCACTACAAATAATTTCTTCTTAACTTACTGAAGTGACATGTTAGTTAGATACGTGTTACTATTTTTTATTTTTTTTTGTAATGAGGGGGCTCATTTAGAAAGGAAACCAGTTGTATGGGTTGGAATCACAAGGTAACTGGCGATACGAAATAAAATCGATAGTTTGGTCACTATACAATATTATTACGATTCTTGCTGCTTTTTGTTTATTTTTTTTATGTGTTGTGATTCAAAACTACAGTATATTGCAATATTTCACTCAATGTTTCTCATTCGTCTTTATCTGACTGTTTCCAAAACACCAAATGCATTGTTAAATTAATATAAAAGTGGCAGTTCACAAAAAAGGCAAATTTTTTTCCGAATGTCTACAGTATGTACAATGCAAAGCCATGAGCAAATGAGACCATAACTCTTTTTCCCACCTCTACCACATTGGTAAAACAATACCAAGTTGCGTACTGGTGAACCAGTATCTGCAAAACCTCTTTAAACAGTTGTATTTCTTAATACACTATAAGCAAGGACATTTATTTATAAGTTTATATATATTGATTTTGAAAGGAAAAAAAGAGATTTTGTGATGTGAAAGACAGCATAATGGAGGGTCCAGGCAGTGGCCTGGATGGATAGAAGTCTTAACACCGTAACCCCAGATGGCACAAATGTCAAGAGTAGAGCTATTTGCACTTTCCTCATGGTTTTATAACATGCTCTGTAACGTCTAACAGCCGAGCAAGGAGATTAGCGAGAAAGCTGAGAAAGTGGATGAAGTGGATGTTGAGGCTTCCCCACAGAGTGCGTTGAAGGTAAGTGAGGTTTTTATCAGACAAGGCATATGCTTGAATGCTTGAGATTAGTTTTGCATACAGAAATAAAGTATGCTTGTGAATGAATTGCTTTAAAAACACTTTAATTACAGATTTAATTATGTACATTTTTATCAAATTTTTTTAATGATTTGAAAGAGATAGTGAAGTAAAAGCAGCCTTTATAAATAGGACCTCTTTCTAAGAAGCATCCCAGGTGGAAACCTCTTGAAGTTAATTGAGAGAATGTCCAGGGTCTTGCAGAGCTGTACTGTAGAAAAAAGGGCGGCTACTTTGAAGCAGCTTAAATATAAGATAGTTGTGATTTAAAAACATTTTGGACACTACATTGTAGAAAATGTACTGTAAAGTTTACAGTAAAAACTTGCTGCTGTGGTTGAACTTTATCATAAACACAGTGACAATTCTTCAGTCATTATGGGATGCCATTATGGTGCCAGTATATATTTTAAAGATCAAACTTTTACTGTATATAGCATTAAATGATACACCGTTTAAATACCAAACCAGAGCATGTGAGTGGAGCAGAGTGAGCCGGAGTGTTGAGCGGTGATAATTCCACCTGAGCAGAGAGTGCCTTTTTGAATATTCCGCTCTGCAATCTCAGGCCACTCAGTGCCGCTCGCTTAACCCAGAATGCGCTTTGTGATATGCTGGTTTGGGAATCTGCTAAATAAGCAACAGGCCTGAGGTTATGGAGCTATAACATTGATTTAGTGAAGTTGCAAACCTTATAACCTCAATAAATGCAAAGTATTAATCAAAGCTAAGAACAAAGAAATGAAAAGGGAGTGTGGAGAGAATTAGCAAATATTCCTTTTGGAATCGTACGTTTCACATTGCCAGAGAGCACGAGGATGTGCTATAGTGCAGCAAAAGGTGAGCTAGTAGGCTACACATTCTATAATAAATTTATAGATAAGTAATTTATCTTGTTTTTTTGCCATCATGTTAGTGCAGGTGCCAGCTAGATGCAAGCCTGGTTCTGCGGCCGTTAGAACACCCTCAATTGAATATATTAAGCTTAATAATACTGTATATATTGGCAAAGCATTTTTCCTTGAATCCCAGCAAACACACAAAAAACAATAAACATGTATGATCTTGCAGATCTGTGTGTCCTAATTTGTAGGCTGAGCATTCTGCTTTCATGCCTCTATTGTACAATTGTTAATTTGATTAGTAAAGATTTCCACTCTCGCATAGAGAATTTCATTGCGGAATTATCTCACTTAATCGACCAGCTTTCGAATTCTGCTTCGGGATAAAGTGACACATAACTGCTGGTCAGTTTACCAAAGCCAAATCCACACTTTAACGATAAGTGAAATGTAAAAAGAAAATTACTCTGGATTAGTGGTTGCATATAGCATCTTCCGACATCGCTTGCTGCATTCATGCGCAGAGAAAAAAAAGCCATAAATGATTCGAAAAACTTTTCTTAAACGAAGGCAGTGCAATTTGTGAAATAATTTGTATTTGTTTTAGGATCATTAAACATGATTTCATCATACATATATATATATATATATATATATATATATATATATAAAGAATAACAAAAGGGGGGCACACGGTATCTACTAATATAATAATTATTATATAAAAACCCCAGTCTATAATAACCACAGTTCTTTTGGATTGCATGTGATTCGTACATATAAAATTGTAGGGAATAGTAATAAAGCAACAACACTAAAAAAGAGAACAACATTCACTGCTGTTTTCTGGATAACTTAAAACACCATTTAAAACTGAAAAATGAAAATGGATGAAAAATTGCTCATTTCAATTTACAGACCCAACAAAATGTATCAAATCTACAGTATAATCATTCTGTTGAGACAACTGAAAAACAATTATGAATTTCACTTTTACCTGCAATATTTTTCCTGGTATCAGTCCATGTTTTTACGTATGCGAGTTACCGTGCCAACGCACATGTTTTATCACTTGTAGAGGTGTGTTTGATGACTTTTTGTGTAATTTAGAACTGAATTTTTTTTAAGGCATTATTTTAAGATGTTCAATGACATATGTGCTAACAGATAAATATTTGACTGATTGCAAATGATAAGGAAGGTCTGGTTGTCCCAATTATCTAACAACATTTGTAAACCAGTCCAAAATAAACAGTGAGATTTGATATACAAAAACACAATACAATCACATAATTTCAGATGTGTACATTACTAATCATTTGATATTTTAATAAATGTCGGCCTATTGTCTATATTTCACTCAGAGGGGCACCTCAGCCCATGTGGGCAATGGGGCAGTTGCTTGGGCCACTGTAGCTACCACCTGTGTGCATGTTTGGAACCAAGTATATACAGAGAAATTTAATGTCGTAGCGGGATTTGAGCAAATGCTTTTTAACCAGTGAGCGTGAGCAGAACTTGAGCGAATCGTCAGCTTGGGCCGTGAGTGGCTGAGCGGAGCTCACATGCATGGAGCGGGTTATTGAGTGGAGTGTCACATCGCTCTGCTTCGCTCGCATGCTCTGTACCAAACTACTGGATTTTTGGACAATTTTAAGTAGAAAACAAGACAAATAACTATAGGATTTGCAGTGAATTTATTACTGAATTAATGTAATAAAAAGTATTTTATCATGATTTTATCATCTTTATTGTTAGTTAGCATGTTTAATATAACCTTTTAATTTGGGGCACAAACTAAATAGTCTGTTAAGAGCTAATGATTAATCATTAATAGCCTAAATAGTCAAATAATCATTCTAATAATCGTTAGATTAGTTGATTATCAAAATAATCATTAGTTGCAGCCCTAACATCAACACTTTAATATGCTGATACTAATATAAAGAAGAATTTTTTTTTTTTTTTTAAATATAATTACTTTAAATGTGATTAGGGCACCTCTGGGAACATATTAGTATTGTTTTTTCCTGTAAATGTTATAATAGTTTATAATTTAACAAAAGTACAAGTGTTATCTTGTAAAACATACATTTTCTCTGTTAACAACAAGGTAATTTATACTTTTTGCATCTAAAACCTTTTTTATATATATATATATATATATATATATATATATATATATATATATATATATATATATATACAGTAAAAATGCATGTAAAAAATGCATAAATCTAATATAATCTTTACTGTATATAGTACAGCAGTTAACCATTTGCCACTTTTTTTGTGTAATGTTTTTACATACATTTTGTGTTAAAGTGCTTTTTTTTTTTTTACACATTTTTCTTTTTATAGTTTACATAATTTCCTTACTTCATTTGAGTTATTTATAGATTTGGTGACTTTACTATTGTTGTATTATGTGGAAAATACTTAAGAAAGAATAAGTAGGTGTATTCCAGACTGGTAGTTTACTTTGCATCATATTTGCTAGAATGTTTTTCCCCTTTCTCTAATAGCTGAATTAAATAATTGAATAGCACACCAAAGAGGCATGTGAGCAATGCAATTCCCTCAGATGCCTGCCTGATTAACTGTGGCTCCTCGAGAGTATTTACCATGAAATTCTGTTCTGAATTGTTTGTGTGGTCAAATAGTGAGACAGAGGGGTTTTTAGCAACTCTGTTATGGTCTAGACTCATGTCTGACCCTTCTTAGTCAAAGAAGCTTCAGCCCTGAGGACTTGCTTTAGTATGTAGTGCTCTTTACGTTAAGCTTAGTGAAACCTGACTGAGAACATGCTGTCTGGTTCCAGAACACTTTCACACAGATGGTTTCCATATTTGGATTTAGCACTAGGTCACTATAGAAGGAAGGCGCTACTGATTGTATAGTTCACTGGAGTCATTTTTGATTCTCTGAATGGTTGAATCACTGAAGAGCATGTAGCTTGAAATGTTCTCTTGATGAGCTCATTAAGTTGAATTGGGAGCCATACAAAGCTAAAAACAAAACTACACTACAAAACATACTCGCATTGTAAAGCAGCTTTCCTGTTCAACAGTGCAAAAACTACAAACTAGAAAGGTTTAAATAAGATTTAAGTATTCTCAGTACTTACTATTAAGTGTGTTCTGCATGTGCATTCTGTATTTATAAAATTACACCTTTTAACACCTACATTTTATTTTAGCCTGAAAAATGCTTCATTTCATTACATGAAAGCGCAGTGATAAATGCTCCTCCTAAGCAGGGGTTTGACGATTCTTTCCAGCAATTACACACATGGTAAGAGCTGAACATAAACTCTCTCAGTTGGATACTTCTAAGCATCTCTTCTATTTCAGGGTCATCCTCCATTTATATGAAGTTCTCAAATCAAGCAAAAAAAAAAAAACGGCAAAAGGTGTATTTCCAGTCCATTTAACTGTTTTATTATTTCAAAAGGAGACCCATCTTAATCCCAAGTATTTTAATTCTTGCACTTTGATTTGGACTCCATCGAGGTGAACGTTGGCCTGCGATCCATCCATTGTCAGGACTTTGGTTTTGTCTGGATTAATCTACAGACCACACGGTTATGCAATCCGGGCGATATCGTAGAGGATGGCGGTGGCCTCTGTGTCCGTGTCTGCAAATATGACACTGTCATCGCCGAACATCAAATCGGTCACAATCGGTTGTTGTCGTCTTACTGGACTCCTTGTCTATCTTCGAATGCTCTTCTCATGATGGCTTCGATCACTGTATTGAACAGCTAAGGGGCGGCGACTGTTGGAGTTGGAAAATCTTCTGGGGCACGTGTTAAGCCTCCAATGTCCTCCACAGTGCTGGCCAATAGATGCAGTCGATCGCTGATCTAAAGTCAATAAAGATGATGATAGAATCCGATGTGGGAAGTGTTCCTTCTTCCATCAGTTAACGAATAGATCAGATTTGATCGCAGCAGCCCTGATTTGGCCTAAATCCGGCTTGTTCTTCTCAGCTCGTCTGCTCACTATATCTCTTCGGCCTAGATTGAACGATCTTCAGCCTAGATTGAACACCTGGCGATAATGGATAGCAGACTGATCCCATGGTAGTTCTTGCATTCCTGACTGTTGCCTTTCTTCATTTGGCACTATAACAGCCTTCTTCCACATTAATGCATTCTGAGCGCCAAATCAGTTGTAGGAGTATGTGAAGAATTTTATGGTGGTTCTCACTTCATCAACAGTTGGCTCGCCATCAAAGAGTGGATTCTCAGGTGGGTCGTTGGGTGTTGCCTCTGCTGTCGATCATTGCAGCGGATCATCCTTGAGTAGCTCTTGGAAGTACTCCTTCCATTGCCGTAGACGCTCGCTGGGTGAGCTAACAAAGTTTCCAACCATCTCCTTTATTTGGGCATTTATTGATTTGCTTCGTCCATTAACCTTGAGGGTCTGGTACAGGACTCGATATTTGTGCCTGGATGCTACTTCCTCGAGGTCGTTCGCTACCTTATTCCAATAGGATTCACGTTCGGCCTTCATCTTCTTTCTGATTTTTCTGCACAGCTGTCGATATTGTCTTCCGCAACAAGTCCAGGCATTCGTCTGAGATCCACAGTTTATTTTGGGAGCGCATAGGCGGGCATAGAGGGAGGGCCCAATCTAGGATTGATAATGTTATTTGCTTTTCTTCATCCATGTTGTCCAGCTGATCGAGTGCTGCAAATTTATTCAACAGGGGAATCTGGAATTCTTCTTTTGTATCTGGATCCTTTAGTTGCATCCATTTCGACTTGGCTAATGGGGGTTCCTTGCATTTTGCCTGCTGGAGTTGCAGTTGGAGCTTGGCTCAAATGAGGTAGTGGTACGATCTGCAATCAGGTCTCCTCATTGCCCACACATCCTTAAGCATTGACAGGAAGCAGAAGCTGATCAGGAAGTAGCCTAGGATGGACAAGTTTTCACCAGATGGATTTCATCACAAAAGTTGATGTTTTTGAGGATGCTGTAAGGACTGTTACCCTCGATGAGATTGTTGGATGAGGCGAAGGACAGTAGGCGCAGTCCATTATCGTTGATTTCTCTGTGGCCGAATTTGCCCATTGTTTGATCCCATCCTAACCTGTTCCCAACGAAGTGGGTGTTGAAGTCTCCAGCCAGGATGGATGATCATTTTGGTCTGCGGGATTGTGTCCAGCGTATATTGTGGCTTGTTGTAGAAATCATCTTTGGCTGCATCTGGGTTGGTCTCGGTCAGGGCGTAGATGGCGAGAATATGGGTCTTGATTGTGCTGTCGATCGTGAGCACTGCCAGACTATTTGATATTGGCTGGAATGCAAGCACACTCCTGGCTGCCCTCTTGGCCACTATGAATCCGATGCCTGCTTCCCATTTCTCGCCACCAGAGTAGAACAGCGTAATCGTTTTGTCGATCATCGGCAGTTGAATATTCAATATCCCCGATCCAAAGTCGGAATTCAGATACTGCCACTGTCGAGATTTTGTATGTCAATTGTTCTTTGGCGATGACCTCCTTTTGACCGACGTGGTGACCAGTTTGCACATTCCAAGCTGCAATAAGGATTTTCGATTTGGGTGTAATATATTTGCTGCTCTTTTGGCTATTAACCCTCTTCACACGAGCTGCCCTGTATGCGGTAGTTTATAGTTAAGTGTTTGAATATCGATTAATTTTCATGCGGTTTCTTGCCTAGTTTCCTTGGTTTCCCAGTTCTGGTCACCTCGGCAGAGTGACCACCCTCCTCCTTTTGCAGCCAGGCTTGGGTCCGTCCTTGGTGGAGTTATCCATGGAATCAGATTATCTAAAATGTTCTAATTGCAGGGATCATCTAAGAAACCAGGGGCTTCATTTATAAAATGGGTGTATGATTTAATGCTAAACTCCATATATTTGATCATACATTGTACAAGTGATGAAAAAATCATGATTTATAAAGGCAGAAACAGGCAAAAATGTTCTTAAAGGTTGAAACTGAAAAGTATACATACTAATTTTCCTTGTAGGATGCAGGGCTGAATGACAGAATGATGTTTTGCTGTTCTTTTTATACCTGTCACAGTCTTTGCTTTTTTTTTTTTTTTCAGACATCCACATTATCACCCTTACCATCTCCTGCAACTAAAGCTTGTCAAGCCACCCCAATCATACCTGAACCCAAACCAAAAGTCGACAAGGAGGAGGAGAAATCTGAAATGGAAGACCTTAAAGCTCAGATGAAGGAGCTTGTGCTTTCTGTAGAGTTACTGAAGACAAAACAAATGTAAATGCCAATTTACAAATTATTAAATAATTGCATGCTTGCATGGGACATTGAGTGGTGAGCCAACACCATACTGAACGTAAACCGAATTTGATGAATTTCATTTTTTCCTTTACTTTTTTCCTTTCTTTTAATTATATGTTTTTTATAGATGATGGCATACCACACAAACTGTCCAGCCCTTGTTCTTCTGCCCAAGTGACGATTGAATTTGTGCAAAAAAAAAAACATAAATAACTAGTTTATGATTAGATGCCCAGCCTTTAAAGTTAACAATGAAAGATTTTAAAAGTTGATAAGCATATTTAATTTGCTATCTGAAATTTGCATGATAATGTGCACTTTTCCCCCCACTGTCCCTGTGAGAACAGACTTGGGTCACAATCCCCACACTGTTCTATACCACTATTGTTCTGTCTATAAAATTCAAAGCACAAAAACTGGTCATCCATATTCCATGGAAATTACTTGGCCTGGTTTAGTCTAGTCTAGTTTATGGACATTTTTTATGTGTACTAATGAACATTATATAGAAGTGGCTAACTACTTTTCATAATTTGCAGGCGAGAGCTCCACGATCTCCGAAAAGAGTTGGACGATGAACGACTCAAACGGATGTACCTGCAGGTACATTGATTTTACTTCAGAATTTGGCTTTACGGCTTGTCAAAGTCTGTTAGTGTGATATGCACATGCCCTGGGATCAGAATGCTGATTCTGAGGAAGACCCAGCAGGTGAAACCAGGGAGTCTGACTCAAGCCTGGGTCTCCTGCTGAGTTTTTCTTCCACTCACTGACCACAAAATTAGCAGTTCTGTACCTAAAGTCCACCACTACCACCTGTAGAGATTCATCATATCTTGCCTCAATAGCTGCCTTGTCCATTGTGGCAAGATTT
Organism: Moxostoma hubbsi; assembly: GCA_032164185.1. Classification (NCBI taxonomy): domain Eukaryota; kingdom Metazoa; phylum Chordata; class Actinopteri; order Cypriniformes; family Catostomidae; genus Moxostoma; species Moxostoma hubbsi. Next base: position 10,853,109 of record JAVLUX010000022.1, on the reverse strand, counting down.
GTGTGGTGATCCAAACATATGGATATTCCTCTTTTGATCTTTGTTTTTATACCTGTATAACTTCAAATATAAATATAACAAAGATTAATAAATGCTGCAAAAAAAATGTTCGTTAGTTCATGATTCCTAATGCATTTACTGAAGTTAATGAATGGAACCTTGTTGTAAAGTGTCAACGGTTCTGTTATTGAACAATTTTTAAAGAACATATGAATCTTGGTTATTGTTCATTTCTACATACTAATACTTTTTTTTAACTGAAAACTTGTATGTTAACATTAGTTTATACATGGCAAGCTAACTTAAATTAGCCCCAACAATTGTATTCTTATAAATTACCATTACCCAAGATTATTAAATTGTTCATTCATGACACATAATGTATTTAATAATAAAACCGGATTGTAAAATGTTAACGCTCAAAACTATGTTCAGGGATTTTTCTAAACCCTTAAACCCTAACCTAAACTTTTGCGCATGACTTGTCCCACACTGTTTGATCTATGGGCTCAAATCGGGTGGATTGCCTACGAGAGGTGTGCTATTATACACTGCGTGCCCAATTATTAGGCAAATTGTATTCCTCAGTATTAATTTTATTGTTGAACAAACACAATGTTCTCAGTCAATCCAAAATGTTATTGAACCTCAAACCTGAATGTTTAACAAAGTAAAAGTGAGTTTTGTCTTTCTCAGGGGAATATGTAATTGTGCACAATTATTAGGCAACTAATTTGCAAAAAGAATTGCTCCCAACTAAATTGTTTATTCTCAATTTTTAGAGTAGGTGCAGCAAATAAGTAACACAAAATGGCAATTAAATAACATTTATGGCCTTTCAAAAATATTCAGTGACCAATATAGCCACCCTTCTTTTCAATAACTGCCAATGAGCCTTGCATCCATGGAGTCAACTTTTCAACGATCACGATCAACTTTTGCTGAAGCAGTAACCACAGCCTCCCAAATGCTGTACAAAGAGGTGTATTGTCTTCCCTCACTGTAAATCTCATGTTTGTGAAGGGTCCACAAGTTCTCAGTAGGATTTAAGTCAGGTGAGGAAGGGGGCCAAGTCAAAATGTGGGCATCTTTGAGGCCCTTGCTGGCTAGACAAGCAATTGAGTACTTGGATGCATGTGATTGAGCATTGTCCTGCATAAAGATCATGGCCTTCTTTTAATCTTCCTGTACCACTGCTTGAAGAAAGTACTTTCCAGAAACTGGCAGTAGGTTTGAGAGTTGAGTTGCAGTGCATCTTCAACTCGAAAAGGTCAAACTACCTCATCCTTAATGATAGTGGTGCCCTGTGTCCATTAGTGATCCAGCCACGGGCCCATCCATCTGCTCCATCAAGAGTCACTCTCATTTCATGAAGTCTTCATGTATTTCTTTGCCCAATCTTGATGCTTCTTGTGAATATATTCAGTGGTGGTCTTGTTTCAGCCTTCTTGACCATGGCCATGTCTCTGAGCACTTGGCACCTTGTAATTCTGGACACTACAGGTAGGTTGCAGTTCTGGAATATGGTAGCATTGAAGGATAATGGGTTCCTGGTAGCTTCATGTTTAATTCTTTTTTCATTTTCTTATTCTTTTTAAGTCTTTTGCAGTTAAATTGCGCCTTTTCTTTTCCATGTGTTATTTGCACCCCAGTTGACTATTCGCAAACAAAAATTTAATTGTCCGGTGGTCACGCCTCAATAGTTTAGCTATTTCAAGAGTGTGCATCCGTCTGAAAGGCATTTTACAATATTTGACTTTTCAGTGTCAGTTAAATCTCTTTTTTGGCCAATTTTACCTGAGGTAATGAAACTGTCTAATAATTATGCACACCTTGATATAATGTGTTAGTCATTTTCACCACACCTTCCCTCATTACACAAATGCATACCACCTGAAAATTACTGAATCTAATAAGCATTCAAGTTTATATGGTTTGGAGTTGGAAAATGTGCATGGAAATAATAAGATCAGAATACTCACTTGCCTAATAATTGGACATGCAGTGTATTTCTAAGTGATCAGACATACATTTCTTGCCTGGTGGATGATATAACTGCCTAAAAAAGAGATGCCGGCCATATCCAGCGACAAGAGTATAATAGATATAGGGGTAGAACACCTTAGAAACCACATATTAGTACCCAGGTAACCACCCACAAAGAGAGGCTTTGTAAGATGTCTTTGTAACAATCTGTCAGCTTGTGGTGCTACCTTAGCCATTAAACACATGTTTGAAGTAGTAACACCACCATGTTAAGCAAAAAGTGTTTACTTGGTTATTTTCAGATGGAGATAGATAAACTGAAGAGGATTGTACAATCAACGTGAAGTCTTGGTGGTCAGATAGTTCTGCTGTGATGTCATGAGTGAAAAGAAACTCCAGATGGAGGGACAGATGTCATACATGTCGTCTTTACACTCACTGGCACTGTTCCACAAATTGTAAGATTCACATAATTGCACATAAAGAGGTTTTTTTTCTAGGTTTAGAAAAGTGTAATTACAACTGATGTAAATGTTTCTTCGTTTGTTTTCCTCTCTTTTTTGCCAACAAAACATTATTGAGGCCTTAATTTACTACTGTGCTGGCTATGCAATCTCTGCACTTATTTAGAAGTGCAGCAGAGTATGCATTTATTACTACTGAGTCTGTATAAAATGATTATGGGGGATTATGTTGTTTTCTTGTGTTTTTATGATATTGGTAAATTTTTAAAGAAAACTCTTATGATCTCAGCAATATTCTGTCTGTATTAGCCTCTTTAGATGATTCTAAAATATATGGCATACTCTTGTTTCTATAGTGATAATATTCTATTTCAAAAGGGAGACATTTTTTTCTTTTTTGTTTTCTAACTTTCCTATCCAGGGTAACACTATTGTGCCTGTTAAAGATTTTTACAAGTGTTAATACTGGGAGCTCTCATGATATATATATATGTGTATATATATATATATATATATATATATATATATATATATATGTGTATATATATATATATATGTATATATATATGTGTATATATATATATATATGTATATATATATATGTGTATATATATATATATATATATATATATATATGTATATATATATATATATATGTATATATATATATATGTGTGTGTGTGTGTGTATATGTATATATATATGTATATATATATACATATATAATGTATATGTATATACTTAGATTTACAGCATGATATATTTTTATTGTCTACTGATCATAAAGGCATCATAAAGAAAAAAATATATACTGGATTTATGACTGTGTTTGGTTACAAATGTCCATCCCTCCTAAGAAAAGGAGAATTGTTTAAGTGTTCAGTGGCATTGTCATTTCACCATACGAATGGCAAGCAATCCTTTTTACAATATAAGTTCCGGTTTAACCATCTAGAGTGCTGGTACTTTTATTCTGTAGGGCTGTTACTCCCCCTTGCAATTACAAAAATCACCTTGAAATCTGAAAAAGTAACTCTTCTTTACAGTAACACTGCAGCTCAGAAGAGCAGAAGAGCAACATGCCATACTGTATTTGTTTTGCCCCAGTAATGTTCTAGTCCATAAAAGCCATCTTGGTATAACATGCTATGACAGGGTTCTGGTCTGTCTCGGGGGGAAATGAGGAAGCGGGAACCAGCATACACACTTTAGTGTTGTTTATTTTCAGCGTACACACAAGCAAAAACTCAAACATTCAATAATCATAAAGTAAAATCTCTCAAAAACAGGCAGCACCGTTGTAGGACATCTGGCTGCTTTATCTCTCTCCCACTCTCATTGCAACACAAAACAGCTGTTAGAAATCATTCCCCACAGGTGTCAATTCTTATAACTTCCCTCTTCCGGCCTCGCTCTCCACAGAGCATCGCTCGACCATGCCCACATCTCCAAATACCCCCACTGCCCGACTCATGCTGGGGAGCTGTCCTATCTGCCACCCACACCCCCATTTCTAGAGTTGAAATCTGCAACAGCCATCTGTGCCCCCGGCCTGTGGAACACCTAACTTTAAAGGCTGAAGTTCCAGATACCAACGGGTATGCATTAGCATCCTTCGTGCAATGGAGCCACTGGAGCAGGGTGTGATCTGAACAGAGGGTGAAAGCCTGCCCCAACGGATAGTAATGGAGGGTGAGGACCACCCACTTGATGGCCAGACACTCTTTCTCTATTGTGCTGTACTTAGTCTCTCTCACAGGGCACTCCTCCCCCTCCATCACCTGGGACAGCACTGCTCCCAACCCCCTGTTCGATGCCTCCGTCTGCAAGATAAAAGGAAGAGAGAAGTCAGGAGAGTATAAGAGCAGTCCCCCATAGAGAGCAGGGGTCTGGTGCTCCCTTTTTAGTGAGATCAGTCAGTGGGCTGGTGACATCCAAATAATTAGGAACAAATCTATGATAATAGCCAGCCAGCCCCAAGAACTATCTCACCTCCTTTTTGGTCTTGGGTCTTATTAATTTGGGGCCACATCTGCCCATGACCCAAGTGGAAACCCAGATACCATACTTACATCAGCATGGGGTCTGAGAATTTTATATGTTGCTCTATGAGATTCATTCAACCGGGGAGAGTCGAGAGCTCGTCAGGGAACTCTCTCTACAACCTGGCAACCTCCGTGACTTGGAACAGTGAGAGGTGGTCTCCACAAGTAACCGTGTGATTCGATCTGTGGCTTTTAAGTTCACCTTTGGCCCACGCGCCTCCCTCTCCGGAACCACCATCGCCAAAGTCACGGGAACCGCCTCTCTCCATGCTTTAAGAGGTTGAGGTTGTAAATCTGACGTGCTCCACCTCTATCCATTCGTTTCACCTCATAATCGATTTCCCCAACTTGCCGTGTGACCTCAAAGGGCCCTTGCCACTTGGTGAGTAATTTAGAGCTCGGGGTAGGGAGCAATACAAGGACTTTATATCCAAGTGTAAATTCCCATAGTTTATTGCCCTTATTATACAGCCGGATTTGACATTACTGAGCCTAGAGCAAATTCTCCTGTGTTAGTTGTCCCAATGTGTGGAGTTTTGGTCTCAGGTCAAGAATGTATTGAATAAAATATTACTGTTTTAAGGTCCCTCCTCCCAATTTTCCCTTTAAGACATTGAGCATGCCACGCGGCGACGCCCATAGAGTAATTCAAATGGGAAAAACCCTGTGTAGGCTTGCAAGACCTCTTGCACTTCAAATAAGGGGCTCGAGCCACTTGTCTCAATTTTGAGCGTTATTATGCACGAAATTACGAATCATGTTCTTTAAGGTTTGATTAAATCGTTCGACCAAGCCATCCATTTAGGGGTGGTAAATGTTGGTACGGATAGATTTAATCCCTTATTCATACAGTTTGCATAGTGTGCGTGACATGAACGGGGATGATTTCTTTCCGAATCCCCACTCAGGAGATAATTCTGAAGAGTGCCTCAGTACTGCTTGGTGCTGGTTACACAGAGGCACTACTTCTGGATATTGCGTTGCATAGTCCACCAGAACCAACACAAAGTGATGCCTGTGTGCCGTCCATTCTAATGGCCCGACGAGGTCCATACCAATTATTTTGAATGGAACCTCGATCAATGGAAAGGGGCGCAATGTTGCTTTTGGAGTGAACGGTGGATTCACCAGCTGATACTCACGGCATGCCACACACCACTGGCGAACATCCCCGTGAATACACGGCCAATAGAAACGGGCCATTAGATGTTTTTTTTCCTGCCCCAAGTGACCCATCATTGGATTATAATGTTAATAACATCATCTGACGGCTCTTCGGTACTTACAAATGGGTTGTATCTTCCTTTGTCTGTGTGTCCTGCATCACATGATACAACCAATCTTTTATGATCTAAAGTATGTGTACGAGAATGCAATGCCAAGCTGGAGCCATTGACCATTAATCACATTCACTTGATCAAAGGCGTACTTAATGGTTTCATCTCGCATTTGATCCAGAGGGATATTCGGTGAATGAAATCCTCTAAGGGGTGGGGAAACCAAGTCCTCGCTCTCCCTTGCATCTTCTCAATGTGGAGTCAGCGCAGATGGCCCTGAAAACTCCTCAGCCAACACATTGCAAACACCACACCGAACCACTTTGTTGCAGGACCCATCCACACACATGCCTCAATATTTTTTGAAACTCTAGCCAATTAGTACCAGAAATTAGTGGATGGGAGAGGCGGGGACTAACCACAGCCTCGACACTATGCTTTTGTCCCTGAAAATGAATTGTGGCCACCATTGAGGATTACCCATTGTTGGTTTGTGGCGGCCACATGAATATCCTCACATTCACCCTGTGATTCATAGCCACAGCCTCGGTTTGAACCAAGCACTGGTGGATAGAGGTTTGGTTACAACCCTTATTTATACTCATGGGTATCTGGTACATCACAACTTGACCGGGGGCGGCCTGTGGCACCTTCGGGACTCGGACCTGTGCCCCCAACTCCATTACTGGGCACTGGTCCTGGAAGTGCCCTGGTTCCCTGCAACTCCAAAAGACCGGCCCAGGCTTTATTCCCACAGCGGTAGCAGGGGATTCACCAGCCTGGGGGGAAAGAGGAGGGAGAGAGAGAGCGGGGGGAAACAGGGGAGACCCAGTAGGTTGTAAAAATCCTGGGAGCAGGGCATAGGTTTTAGAGAAATGCCTCTCCATCTCCAGGGAATGGGAAGGGGATGAAGAGGATGGGGAAAAGAGAGGATGAGAGAGAGAGAGATAAGTGGGCTCGCCGGTCCCTGGATACACCACCAAGTGGTCCTCATCCAGCTGGATGGCCTCCTCCAGCGATGCCAAACTGTGGAACTGGACCCATTCTGCCGTCCCTTTCGGTAGTCGGGTGATGAACTGCGTTGGTCTTTCCCGGACAACAGTGGAAAAAGGCGGACTGCCCACTGGTTGTTTGGTCATCCCCAAGATTCGGCCGTCCACACATTAAAAGCATCATGGTCATCCTGTGGGCCCATCTTGATGAGCTTGATGTGGGAATGTCAATCTTTACCACTTCCCTTTCCCAGACGCGCTCTCCACAGAGTGTCGCTCGACCATGCCCCCGTCTCCACACATGCACTTTGTCTTGTGAATAGCAACAATTCTAGATTAAAGCCCGCCAGTGCAGTTTCTAGAAGATTGGTTGGCTGGTTGAAACATCTGGTATCACAGTTGTTTTAGAAACATGCAGTAAACAAAACATCATACTAAAAAGTATGTTCATTCCTCAGGCTTCCTAACACTTTTAAGGGAAGTTCACCCAAGAATGAAAATTGTCATCATTTACTCACTCTGATGTTTTACTTATGTGGAACACAAGAAGTTTTGGAGAATGCCGACGCTGCTTTTTTTCCATAAGGTGGAAGGGAATGGGGACCAAGGCCGTCAGTCCTTAATGTTCTAACTAATAATATCTTATGTAGTCCACTAAAAAAGCAAGTCACATGGGTTCAAAACAACATAAGGATGAGTAAATGTTGACAGAATTTTCATTTTTGGATGAACTATGCCTTTAAGATGAAAAGAACCCCTTAATTATATGGTAAAGTATTCCGGGTCAGGGATTTTTTTGTTTGTCTGAGTGTGAGAGAGAGAGAGAGTAAAAAAGACTGCTTGCTGTTGACAGTATTTGACATGTTGATTCCTAAAGCAATAAGCAAACACATCTTTATAGTTACATTTCTCCATGTCAAATTAATGTTCACACTCAATGCTTCATGTACATGGGAAATTTGAGTTATCTGTGTTGTCTGAAATTGGGTAGAACACATTCCATTTTATTTCTTAAGATCTTTCAAAATGATCTTGTTTACACTGATTTTGTTTTGTTTTTTTGTTTTAAAAAGTAAATAAATATCATGTATATTTACAGATATTTCTCTGCTCTGGTCTTCATTGTTATTTACAGTTGGTGGGTCATTCACAGGAAATGGTGCATGACTTAAAAAATGACAAATTATTTGCTTTAACTAGCAAATTGTACCCCACCACATTATTCACAGTGATCTGTCCACTTTGATTGTCATTAAATTATATTTTGCATATAGAAAAGGAAGTCTTTTGTTATTATAGTGTAGGCCATTACATTTTTTTTTACATTGTTTTCTGACAGTAATGCACATTTTGCCCCAATTTTCTCATCACAATACAAAACAAGACGGCCATTGTTATGCAATCAGTACCACAATGTGAAAAAGATAAATCATTTATGTAAGTATTTACACATCATTAGGGTTCCCATGCATCCTGGAATTTTGCAATGCAGTTTTCCAGTCATAGAAAAGTCATGAAAAATACCTAAATGTCCTGGAAAATGACTTGTCCTGGAAATTATTACAGTATAATGAAACTGTTTGAGTGTGCCACTGACAGGTTTTGTAACATGTACTATTGATATAGTGCAAACCCTGTTTTATTTGTATTAAATCACAGATTTTGTGGGGTTTAATAATCACACTGGGCCATGTAGCAAACTGCCTATCTGGAGGTGAGAAACTACCCTCAAAAACAAACCAAAACACTAAAATAACATGGACGCGTGAAATGGGAAAAATCATGTTGTAATGTAATTAAGCTATATCTCACATCTGTGATGTTCTGTTTGCAGCACTTTATTTGACAAAAATATCTCCAGTGTTTTTTCGGATTATCCTCTGAAGATTTTTAGAAAAGCACTTGTTGAACTATGTGGAAAAATTTTATTAATTAAAATAATTACATTTTTATTTGATTAAAGTTTTAAATTCATTTCAAATTTAATTAAACTGTCAAATACAGAATTATGAAAAAAATAACCCCCCAATAACCACACATTTAATGACCTCCTGTCTTTTTTTGCTTAAATATTAGAACCATGTAGAAAATAAAATGTCCTGGAAATGTTGTGGAAAATTATACCATGATCATAGAAGTATCCCCTTGGTACTGCCTTTAATTTTTGCTTATTCTAATCATTAAAAAAGAAGAATTTTTTTTTTTTTTTTTTTTTTTTTATTGCAATGCTGTAAAAGTCTTTCACGGTAAAAGGAATCATTATTGAAAACAATGAGAATATTAAGTACATTTTCTGGACGTGTTGTGGCAATGAGAACTGAGGGGTAAAATAAATATAAGTGTACTGAAAATGATGTCACAATGCAAAAAATCTTGAACTTTTCCTGAATGTAGGCTTCATTTTCTTTATGCAAAATATAATTTCATAATTTTCTTGACCGATTTCATGAGAATCACCCTTTAACTGTCACCAGATTTCTCGAACACAGGTCCATGACTAAAAAGCTCCTTTGGTCAGTTTGTGTTAACATTCTTCTTTAAGAGAATTAAGTTTGAGTGGAATAATCAAAAGTCACATCTCAGCAGGTGCCAATTAATCTGTTCCTTTTGCTAGACTAACAAATTTCGTAATGTCTGAAGGTCATTTTAATGCAGCCTTTTTTAAGGGCCCCTCTAACTGAGAAGTGCTAATGAGTTTAGAGAACAAGGACATTTAGTGATGTTTCATACTGATGCACTCGATCAGGTGACAAAGGCCAAGAAATTGTTTTAAACCCTCCAATCTGCAGAACTTGAGGAAGACCAAATACAATATGAGAGCCATGCTGTGAGAGCCACATTCTTCCATCTGGCAATGAGCTGGTCAGAGCCAACCTCACAAAGCCTCAGTCTCGGTAGCGCCATAGCTCTCTTCCAAACAAAGTGAGCTGTGCACAGACGCTCGCCTTGTTTTAATATTTGCACTTTTTAATAGTATGACAAATTTACATTAAACTGAGTTGAGTAATCTTTTATAGATTTTATGAAAATATCATAAATTAAGCATTATGTGAAACAACTAAAATTAAATTCTTTTCTTTAATGCTTAAAGATGCTCTCAGTATTTTATTATTATTATTATTATTATTAGTGGTCTCGCACTTACTCTGTCCACTTACCTAGTGGTGTGGATGCAGCATCTTTCAAACACAATAGTTTTCAGCTACCAATGTCATTGTAGAAATGCATTATTGAAAGTCAGCCATGATTAATTTAATCCACATGGCTCTCATATTTAATCCATTAGTGAAAATGTCCAATAACATCATGGTTACTGAGATAAAGTGAGTAGAATTTGGTTGGTCATGTGATCTCAACATGGCAGCCCCAATGAAGGGACCCTTTCCATGTAGAATAAAACAGTTTTATAAGGTTACTGATGAAGTCTTCATCTCATCAGAGTGCTCACGATTTTATACATAAATTTCAAAATTCACTTAATTTCTTTAGGAGTAAAACTTTTAAAAGAGGAAACAAATAAAAGTATAGAAACAATACATCTTGACAAAACTATGGTTGTGCCATGGGCTTGCCATTGTTTGTTTACCATGACTCTGATTGGTGGTTCTTTCTGGTCAGGATTCAAGGATAGGGAAGTTCCTCATCAGGAATTCTGCTATTAAACACTATTTCTAAAGCATGAAATTAAAATAATGCAGACTGATCGTTTTTCAACAGAAGCATATACACTACCGTTCAAAAGTTTGGGGTCACTTGTCTGAAATGTTTCTCATGATCTTAAAAATCTTTTGATCTGAAGGTGTATGCTTAAAAGTTTGAAATTAACTTTGTAGACAAAATATTATTCTGCCAAAACATATACATTTATTTAATTACAAATCTAAAATTTCCTAAAAAAAAAAAGTTTTTGAAATGGATGACTTGGATCAAAATATGAAGAAAAGAAGCCAATAAGTGCCCAACATAGATGGGAACTCCTTCAATACTGTTTAAAAAGCATCCCGGGGTGATTCCTCAAGAAGTTGGTTGAGAAAATGTCACGAGTACATGTCTGCAAAATCTAGGCAAAGGGTGACTACTTTGAAGATGCTAAAATATTACATAGTTTTGGATTTATTTTGGATTTTTTGGTCACAAAATAATTCCCATATTTCCATTTCTATTATTCCATAGTTTTGCTGACTACTATTATTCTAAAATGTGAAATAAATAAATAAATAAAGAATGAGTAAGTGACCCCAAACTTTTGAACGGTAGTGTACATATTTCATTACCTTTCATTAACATACTCTGAGCACATGGTAGGTCTTTCTTAAAAGGTATATAAGTTATTGTTAAAAATCAATCAATCTTTGAAATAATTTCTAGGATCCTTACTTCTGGAACCAGACTGGTGTGCACTGTTGAAATGCATAAATATTTAAAAGAACAAGAGCTCTTTTAGGAGTGATGACTCAGTTAAATTGTGTTTCTTGCATGAAGTATACAGGAGACTTGACTTACAACATGTTAGTGTTAGCAATATATTTTAAAGTTCGGCGTTAGCATGTTCCTAAGCTGTTGGCACAGTACTCAAATAAGCAAAAAATACATAGCACAACAATGACTGATGATAATGATAATTGTATTTACAATAAACATTTATCTTGCTTCATCCACCATTGTTATTTTACAGAGCTTGCCGCAGTCCGACCCATCAATGATTACAAATTTCATCATTGGAAGACTTTTGTAACAAAGCCAGGCAGATGTCTGAATCTTGTGTCTTTGTTAGTTCAACAATTTTCCACCTTCAAGAGACAGCTACAGCCACTCAGACACCTGTTCATCTTTGACCGGAGACTTGAAATTGCTCTTGCTCCTGTAAAAAATTTCTGAATCACTTCACGGAGAAAATATTTTTTTTTTGTCTTTTATACTGGGAAGAGTGAATTTGGTACAGCTGAATTTGGTGCTGTAATGCACATAATTTAAGTGTCAGTACATTATGCTTGCAAGTCTTTAGAAACAAAAATCTCTCCGGTAATTATAGAAATGAAGAAAGGTGAAAAATAAATGATTCTGTTTTCCAAAATAAAGTGGCCTTCTGATGTTCAGCGATGAAGCTAGCTAGATGTCGTTCTGAAGACCAAAACATTTTTAATAATTGGGGGGGATATGATACAGCTATAACAGCATAACAATCAATTTAATCCAATTTTCATAATTCATGTTTTAGAACAGAAGCACTCAGGTTTTGTAATGGTTCTTACGAAAGTAATGTCGTTATGATGACTGCTGAGCAAGGACACGCATTTATGATTACGGACAGTCAGAACCGTTAAGTTCTATCAACCGAATAAGTTGATATCTTATTCACGTGATAGTTTACATTAAATCTAGTCATTTATCTAGTCATTTTAATGCATCTTTTGAATGGAAAGCATGCACATATAGTGAAATCATTTGCAATATTGATTAAACATGATTGGAATGATCTCATGATATTCTTTTGTCTTTCTAATAGTAAAATAAACCTTGTGATCTTATATATAAATATATATATATTTGCTACATGCACACAAACTATTTAGCTATGACTTTTTTTAATGCCAAGACATTTGCCACAATGATGTGACTAAAACTCCACAGCATAATCGTTTAGCAGAAGAGTCGCTTCATTTTGTTAGTCAGCTGATGGCTCATGAACTCATCTCTTGGCATTCACATAGAGTTGTTTTGTGTGCTCTTAGAAGTCCCTCTTGAACCAAACTCGTGACTATCAATGGTGTCCATTAATTAGTGTGGTAATGTGCAACCCTTTCAAATTCAGCTATGGCCAAATCCATGGAGCTAGTTTCAGATCTATTCCCAGGTTATGTGGTAGTTAGGGTTGCCAAAATGAGGAAAATATGGACAAACTTGGATTTTTTTTATGACTCCTACACACTACACGACTTTCAAAGATGTTGGATCATGGTACCGTTCGTATTACACAACTGTCTGTCTTGTCATGGAAGTCATAGCGTTTTCAAATTACATGATGAATCGGCGGCAGGGGTGAAAACATTACAAAACATTTCACTATTGATGAATCTCCGACGACTCTGCCTAGACTCCAAATTACGTTTCACAACAGAAAACACACAAGAAGTAATACAAGATACTAAAACAAATGCATGATCACGTTATGCATTTCAGAATATGATGTGTATGTTTTTAATCACCTCAAGGCATCAAATATTTTATTGGTTACAATATGGAAAAAGTACCTCCTTCTGAAATATCTACCTATTTGCTTACCGGACTTTCCAAGAGAATTGGCACTTTCTCTCCAACTATTCTCTTTCTCCAACTGATTGGGGTACAGTTCAGATTAAACATCAAATAGGCGCTGGTGCTCCTGCCAATGTTCAACTAATTTTTCCTCCATTTCTTCAGTCCAATGAGACTTTCTTGATACCGCAGCCATGCTAGGTGATGTTTTTTTGCAGGTACATCAGGACTCCTCCCACTGAAACTTCCCATGTCCTGTATCTTGCTCTCTCATTGGCTGTAGGTCAACGCTGCAGTTGTATTCAGTCAAAACATATTTCACATTGCATGATTTGGAATCGCAGACAGGTCCAGATATTTAATATTCTAGATTTCTCGTTGACATAGGCAACACATCAGTGCTTCTCTCAAATCACGTCTTTGATATTTGATATACATTGTGATCGTTGTTTACGGGAGCAAGCACCGATTTGCCTACGATTTCAGGCTTTTGTTGGCGATCTCAACAAAACTGTCATCGAGCAAAAATCGGGCTTAAAATCGTGTAGTGTAAACTTGGCATTAGGAAAATAATGGATGCTTTATATCATTTAAGCCAAAAAGACAATAGACTCACTTTCATTGCATGTTTTTGCCATATGATTGAAGTGATGGTGACTGAGGCTAACGTTCTGCCTTTCTCCTTTTGGGTTCCATGCAACAAAGAAAGACAGAAAGTCAAAGATGTACATAAAGGTAAATGGTGACAACATTTTCATTTTGGGTAAACTGTCCCTTTAAGAAGACTATCGGTGGTGGGAAGCAACCATATTGTGAACAAACCGAAATGCTACACATTCTAAAATGCATTTGAGATGCAATTACTTTTTGTTCTTTTGCTAAATTTCATACATTTCAATGTAAAACTTCACTTGACAAACTTACAGTGTTTGTAAATCTCTAAACCAGTGAGAATTCAGATTAATACAAAAGAGCAAAACAGTACACCAAGGAATTTATACACATATAAAGTATATGAAATAAACATCGTCTATCTCTCATGGAAATATCTAAGTATGTGTCTAGGCCACATTTGTATATGTATTGCACATGTAGCTTTATCAGGGAAGATTCAAATCTTTGTTGTCATCTATCACTGTGAACCCTTTCATCTGTGAGACATCTGTCAAAGCAATATCTATCTCTGTCTTGGCACTTATGTCTGTCCACTGAAACAGAAGGCCACCCCGTTGCTTTACGATGTCATGCTGCTTTCTTCAGATTAAATTATTGGATTTTCCAGAGGTTCATCTTAAGCACATTTATCAACCAGCTATAATTCATGAAAACACAGAATGTTGCTACGTGACAGGAAATACATTTATACAACTTCGATATTAACCTCAAGAGTATTATTATTTTTCCCTCATCCTAGCTACTTTATGGAGGGCAAGGCCATTAAATAATTAAGTACAGGTTTTAAATCCACAGACTGAGTTGCTTTAGAGATCTCAAACGGTTAGCCTATGGATATTATGACTTTGAGAATATTGGAAATTGTTTTGTTTTTTGTTTGTATTTTTCATTTAAAATGTGATCTCTCAATTTCTCTCTCTCTCTCTCTCTCTCTCTCTCTCTCTCTCTCTCTCTCTCTCTCTCACAACTCAAGATGGAGCTTGCATTACAAGAAATATAAATGTTCAAAAATGACCTGAACAGTATTATTATTATTTTCCCCTCATCTTAGCTACTTTATGGTGGGCAAGACCATTAAATAATGTAGTACAGGTTGCAAAAACAGATTAGAGTCAATACTTGTCTCCTTAAAATAATGTAAAAACGTTTGTAAACAGGTAGGGCTTCTTTCTGATTTCAAATGTTGTATTTTCAAGCTTAAGAACAGACGGTAGGTCCAAAACACATCCACGATAGGATGGCAGAGATGGCCAACAGTGTAGAAAGTGCTATATTATCCATCTCTAAAACCGTTAGTTTAATATTGTCCTAAAGAATACCGCATAGAACTGTCAAAGTGTTGGGTCCATTACCATAGCAAAAATGTCTGAAAAGCATCTAAAATTTGCCCCCAAAACCTTAATAATATGGGGCAGGACTGAAATGAATGAAACAAAGAGGCTGGTTCTTCTTCACATCATGGACTGGTGGGGTCAAGATAAAGGCATATTTTAATGAGTTGACCTCTGGACCAATGAACACAATGTTCTAACTTAAATTTATTAAGTCTGTGCCTAGAATTAACTGAGAAACTATGTATTCTTTCTAAGATAGAGTCCCAGGTGTCACTGTCCAGTGTCATTTTTAAATCATGCTCACAAAGAGACTTTAATGGCCCATTGGGGGTGCTTGCTTTATATTTTTTATATTGTAGATTCTAGAATTAGAACCCCTTATTCATTAACGCTGATCAAAAATGCACTCAAGAATGCTGTTGGGTGCAATAAAGGGGAAATCAGTCAAATATTTACGTATGAAACTCTGGACTTGAAAATATTGGAATAAGTGTGAATTAGGTGACTTAAATTTTACTTCAAGTTGGTCAAATGAAGCAAAATTATTGTCAATAAATATCTGACCAATGGTAACTAAGCCTTGTGCTCTCCAGATATTAAAGGTCCCATCAAAAATAGATGGGTGCAGCTGGAGAGAGACTCTTGAGTCCTTGTGCTTGGTGAAACTGGGACCAGATCTTCAAAGAATGCTTAACCGATGGGTTCATAATCAAAATACAGTAAGTGGGAGGAATAGAGGAGCAAAGAAAAGATGCACTGTGCGCCCGGGTAGCGAGCTGTTTTCATGTTGAAATGAGGTTCGGTCAATTTGATCTGAGGTGTCGGGTTTGTGTGTGGCCGAACTCTCACACAGGTGTCCTGTCTCGTTTTGTTGTCTGTTGCGTGCATCTCGGTGTTTGCCTCATTATGTACACTCAGGCTCTGTTTAGTGTGGGAATGCGTGGCATTGCTTTGTTTGGCATTGTTACACATTCTCACGCCTTGTCTATCAGTTGGCATGAGTGTATATTTCCATATATTGTCTTGGCGATGTGCGCTCATGCCATTCGTCTGCTTGTGTTTTGTGAGAGCACATGGCTCTGTTTTGTTTCTGTATTGCCATGTGTTTCTCAGTCATGCGTCATACCTCGCCCTCCTTGTTTGCCCATTATTAGTTAATTTGTCTCACCTGCCCCACCTTAACCTGTTTGATTTCCTTCCCTATTTTAGTCTCCTTGTGTGTGCTGTCCAGTGCTAGTTTGTCTTGTTTTGTGTCCGTGTTGATGTTGTGTTCTTCCCAGTTCCTGCTGGTTCTGGTAGGTCCTGTGTTTTTTTGTCATTACCAACCATTACCTGTTTTTTTTTCCCTTTGGGTAGTTTTTGTTTTTACTTTGCTTTTGGATCCTGCCTATGATTCTCTGCTCTACCTGTGACGGATATATTGAAGGAAAGAAGTTTGATTAATTCTTTATCAGTTAAAAGATTCTGATTAAGTCACCACTGATGATGTTTAGGTGGTGTCTGTGGAACTTGAAGTCTTACGACAAATGGAGCATGATCAGAAACTACTATGCTTTCATATGAGCAATCTTGAAGATAAGGAAGAAGTTTCTGATCTCTGAAAAAATAATCAATTTAGGAATAAGTCTGATGTACATGAGAAACACAAGAATATTTCTTTGTAGCCGGATTTAAAAAACGGAACGCATCACAAACACCATATTTCTGCATGAAAGATTGAATGGTTGCAGCACATCTTGAAAGTGCTATAGCTTTCCTTGAGGATCTGTCCAGCCATGGGGACATCACACAATTAAAATCACCATCTAGAATTAATGAGAGAGAGTGCAGGTTAGGAAAGCATGACAAAAAATAGTAAATACAAGTAGCATCATTGGAATTGGGTGCATAGATATTTGCAAGAATTAGGGGTTTTGAAAACAGAGTTCCTGTTATAATAACATCTGAACTTGTGGTCTGCAATAACTTGTGATTCTACAAAGGGGGTAGATTTATACACCAGAATGCCACAAACCCTGGACCTAGAATGAAATTGAGAATAATAAGCTTGCCTCACCCAGTACTTTTTCAATCTAAAATGATCTGAAGAACAAAGGAATTCTTGAAGAAACACAAAATTTGCCTTAAGTCTTAAGATTTTTTAAAACCTAATTACATTTAACTGGTTATTCAGACCTTTACAGTTTCAGCTTACACATCTCACCAAGTCAGCACTATTGTCATTAACCTTACAGCCCATCATTAAGACAAAACGTGGAAAACGGTAGACAATTTAAAGAGTTGTAATAATGAAACCCCAAAAACATGGAGATAACACACACACACACACACATTAGTAGAAAAAAGGATCAATCAAATCTTGCATTCTTGAGTTACAGTTCATGGAAAAATCCATGCATGTGAACTAAGCCAACACTCACACAACTGAAGTGTATGCTTCCCCGAGGAAACACACCAAAAAGTTATTGTGGTTCTTACCTTGAACGTGACTCCATAAACCAAATGACAAGTACAGCAAGTGGATTACATCTTGATATAGAATAATTCAAGGTTCAAATAAAATCAAGACAGGTAGAATTAACTACACAATAAAAAAAAAAAATAAAACAAAAAAAAATGCAACACAAACTAGATAGAGCTTTCACCAAAGAAAAAAATGATTGCCTTTAATTAGTCCAAAGCCAAGCATACCTCTTACCCATTTACTCAGGCAGGTAATAGGTGTTGTCTCACAAGATCAATTGCCACTGTTGGGGTGTCAAACTTGTGTTCGATGCTGTTCTGCATGATTCTTAAGCTGGTGAGACCTTTGAACCCATACTTCACCTCAGGGACTGTTCTCAACTGTCGTTTCACCTCACAATAAGCGGCGCGTTTCCTGGCAATTTCAGGAGGAAAATCCGGAAAGACGAACACAGTTTTGTCCTTGAATTTGAGCTGTTTGCCCTGACTCGCCTTTCACAGAATATCCTTTTTAATCATAACAATGAAAACAAATCATGAAAGTCTGCGGCTGTTTACTCTCTGCAGGTTTCAGTGCAAGTGTGTAGAACGCGTGAGCGAAAAGCGGAGGTTTAGGGGGGTCGAATATGTCAGCCAAAGCCTCTACCACAAATTTCGTTGGTTGTGGGCCGACCAGATTCTCTGAGAAGAGGCTGCTTCTTCGGGAACGGCACTCTAAGTCGATGCATTTAGCTTGTACTGCAGCTACCTTCTTCTGGAGGGAAACAAAATTTGGCTCGAGTGAGTGTTAACTGGCTGTCCAATCTGAGGTAGCAGACTCTAGACTAGTTATGCACACTCCTTGGGTTTTAACATCTGCTTTCAAGGACATTTCACCTCTAATGGCGTGTGCATCAAACTTTTCATAGATTCCACTCTCCAGCGTTTTAATTGCAGCCATAATCACGACACTCTCAGGTGAGGACAGCTTGTTGCATTTAGATGATTTCGGCAATGAGCCACTACTAGCAACAACTGAGTCCGTCTTCTTTTGTCATTGGCCTCTCGTAGACATGGTATGAACCCGGATAAAGGCAAATAGATTAGGTAGAGTTGTTGTAGAAATCATCTATGATTGTGCAAAATGCAATAGATAGCACTGTATAGCGTATCGATTTGCAGAGCTCCCAACTTTGCGACCTCACATGGCAGACGCTAAACCGGAAGTCAGAATATTTGTGATTGTTTTGATTTTTGGGGGGCTTTAATAATAAGTACCTTCAGGATCTATCTGTGCTTTAAAAAGTTTTTGGCACTTAACCTAGTTTAGTCTAGAGGACAAGCTCATACATACTGTGGTGACGGTGACAGTCACATGCTTTGATATGTACCATGGTACTGAATGATTTCCATATTGACATACCATTGTATATATATGGTACTCCAAGGTTCTTTCCAGTACTACAGTGCATTACCAAGGTACATGCCCAACAAACCTTTTTTGTTAACCTTTTTTTTCTTTTAATTTAAGGATTGGGAAATACTTATAAGCTACTTGTAAACATATATATATATATATATATATATATATATATATTGATTTATTTATTTATTTTTTGCCACAGATAGTTGCAAGGTTATCTTATTCCTCTGGTTTTTGTTTCTCATTTAGAAACTTGTTTCATCCATATCAGTTAATTATTTTGGTGAGGGTTCCTTATTACATGCATTTTGTGGATAAGTGGCTGTATGTGCACTTCCTTTCCAAGGATATGTCTTTAAGCTAACGTTCTCTGTGTTTCAGCTTCAGAAGTGAGTGATTCTGAACATCCATGACTAAAAAATAAATTTCAATAGTCACAGAACAGACATTATTAATTGTTAGGGGATAAAACAGATAAGCTAGGTAAATAGAATCCGTTCTGTCTGAACATTGCTTTGGCACAAGGATGTTATCCCAATGTACAGTCATATACCTATGACTAATTGATTTAGTCCTAAAAGAATAAGCATGGCGACTCAAAATATGCTTAATTCTGTCAAATGTATAAGAATTTCCAGTGCTTATGAATGCATATTTCTCTCTGTGTCTCTTGTTGGTGCAATGAGTCGAGTCTTAAAGAGCATTGAGGAGTGAATCTCTTTTGATCCTCTTAAAAAATGGATGTGATATTTGACCTTTTGTGAACTAGAAGTAAACTGCAACCAATCACACAAATTTATCTTGTATGCATGCCTGGCTGTCCTTAATCTGCCTTTACGATCCGAACAATGCCCCAGATATTTAAAATGTGGTGGCAGAAAATACCTCTGTTTTTATCTATTATCTAACATTTTATATATTTCAAAATATTGTATTCTTGGCCTAGTGATGTTCTGTATGGGTTGTAGGGGTGTGCAGCACAGCCATTATCTGTATTTGCATCTGTATTTGTTACTACAGCAAATTTATCTGTCTCTGTATTCCGGCAGAACTGAATGTGGGCGGGGCTTAAACCAGAATTGCGACAAAACTAAATGAAATACCCCATTTTAAAATGTAACTTTATTACATATTTAGTTTATATAAATAAAATATGCCTTGTATATGCCTATTCATAATAATAGCCTAGTAAAATAATCCTAATAATTATTACTATGAGTATTATTATTGTGCTATTATTATTTCATTATATTATTATTTTATATTTTTTTCTAACCAGATGAAGCTGAATATGTAGGCTCATGAACTGTAGAATATGTTGTTAACTGAAGCACGAGGTGTCAAGCAATTGTGAAATGTGAAGCACACATTTTGCAGGGCAATGCCCCGTTAGACCTGGCCATGGGTCAACAGAATATTTGAAAAAGTGTGCACATTGAAAAAAAAAAATGTATGCTGCCAATTAATACAAAGTGTTGGCTTTTGTACATTGACAACATAATTGCCAGTTATTACATTTAGAGAACAACATGTTGTTTTTATAATATCATGCTAGCTATTTTTCTCACAAAGTATACTCAATGGGTCTTTATTCAGGAAAATTCAGAGCTAATTTACATTATTATGAATGGAGTCGCAGCAAGAGCATCATCATATCTGGGATTCCCTGACATCAAAATTTTGAAAACTTCCAATATCAATTCACTGAATTCGGCCCTGAAAACTCTTAATATGAAGCAAATAATCTCAACAACTTGAAACAGTATTAACATCAAAATCTACTTTGATGGTATATGGTAGACAACTGTATTATCTTAATAGAGCCACTAATATAAAATGAATTCTATCAGTGTTTATTGTGCTGTGATATACTGTATTGTGCATTATTTACAGCTGCCTTTGTAATTTTACATTACTTGACATTGATTTCTTTTTTATTGGTAACAGTCATTATTGTCCACATTGAAAATGTATTTAATTGATTCATAAGTCTGTTTTTAAATGGTTAGAAAATGATTTAAAGGTTGAAAATGTCCCTGAAAATCAATTCCAGGGAGCAAATATTGACCTCTAATAAAAAGGTTGGTCATGCCATAATACATCGTTTAATGGAAAAGCGTGTTATCCATAAAAAAGGTGGGTATCTGTGTGTGAAAGTATACAAGCCTATCCAGCCCCACAACTGGCAAGTGTGAATCTGCTAATGCAGTTCTCTGATAGGTTGCCAACACTTCCATCATTTCCTTAACAAACCACCATTAAAGGTGCAAATGGGCCATGTTCCAAATATGCTACTGTATCCTTTCCTGACACTGAAGCTGCACTCAACTTTAAATGTAATTTTACTAACATTCTGCAACTTTTCCAAAGTGTGGTCATGTTTATAATTTATATTATATTAATGAAATGACTAATGACTAAATCAAACATGTTCTTTTATATAATATCATAAATATGGACAATAGACATACATAGATATACAATGGCC
Source organism: Moxostoma hubbsi (assembly GCA_032164185.1). Lineage (NCBI taxonomy): Eukaryota > Metazoa > Chordata > Actinopteri > Cypriniformes > Catostomidae > Moxostoma > Moxostoma hubbsi. The sequence continues at coordinate 10,831,728 of JAVLUX010000022.1, read as the reverse complement.
CACGAAAACTATTTGGGTACTTATGTGTGACTTAAAATGTATGGATTTCTTTGCATTAAAATAGAAAAATCTATTCAAAGCAAGTGGCATTTATTTTAAAGACATATAGCACTTTAACACTGATACTTTGTTAGGTATTATTAAATGATGAAACAATAGAATTTTTTTTAGAATTAAGATAAATTATTTTGAAACTTTGTGGTTTTCAAACTGGAAATGGTCTGTGTTTAAGTGATTCACTACATCTGTGGTTACTCTGCTGGGACATATGTATACACTTGAAGGGAGCTGATTTCATTGATATTTTCACAAAAGTGATAATGTTGGGCCCATGTTGGGAAAACATTTTATATACATGTAAACCTATATAGGTTTTAAGCTGCAACATTATTGTGCAGTTCTTCAACTGTTCAGTAAATGCAAGTACATTAAGAGGCAAAGTCCTTTAAAACAAGCTACAATGCCCAAATTACTGCCAAAAAGACATTACGAACTTCCACCATATGATAGCTCATAATGTCTTTTATAGGGACATACATCTGGACTCACTAAAATAAAAATGATTTTTTATTTGGAGCCAAAGACAAAGATGGTCTTGGAATAACTTTGCATGATTGATATGTGCATTCTTTGCTTCATTTTGCCTTTTGTTTACTTTATTGATCTTTTTAGTCAAGAGGCCTGTTTAAAATTTTAAGAGAAATGCAATCATTGAGTTTAACTATGAGCATATGTTCAGGTCACCTACCTGGATATTCAGTTTTGCCAAGGTCATTGAAAGTTAAATGAATACAAAATGTGTGTGTATATATACATATATTTGAATACATTATAAATATTGCATGTACAGTAATTGATATTCCTCTGTGTCAACTGAGAACAATCTATCATCAAGTCTTTCCGTGAGGGAACAATGAATACAGAAACCTTCTATGGCCTCTCCCTTATTGTCCTCACACTCTCAAACATCAAACAAACCTGTTCACATAAAATATGTTTGGATGTTTGATTTGTCACCTTTGAAATGCAAGGTCTTCACAATTGCAGTACTTCCAGCAGTGCTGAAATACCCATCTTGTGGATTTAATTGAAAAGATGAGATGAGAGGGGAAAAAAGGTCCCGATCATCAAAACAGATAATCATCACCAGATCTCTGAAGTAGAGAATGTCAGCATCTTCCACTGATATTATTTGTATCCTTCCCTCTCTCCCAGCATCCCTCCTTGTTTTGATTTTGTCAGTTATTCTGTAATACCACCTTTCTTTTAAAGGAGCAGTCAGTAATTTTGTCCTTATTTAAAAAAGAGATTTGCCCCAAAAGAAATGAATAGCACTTTTTGAAACTGTTTAAAATCATGTATACACATGACATGAAGACTCAGTATTAAATCAGTAGTTAATAAATAAGTAGCTGTTATTTACATGGAGTGGGTTGCCTCATGGAGGCTTTCATGTTGAGATCACATGATTAGCTGAATACTATCACTTTATTTAAGCTCTGTTATAGGACACTTTGTCTCACGGAATAATTGATTTGTGGCTTACTGCAGTGGCATTGGTAATCAAAACGATTGCTTTTGGATGATGCTACACCACATTCAAGATGTCATATTCAACTGCCATATTGAGAATAAAATTACTGAGAGCTCCTTTAATATGTGACCAATCTGAGATCATATTAAAACATTCCTGCAATTGTTATTTATATCTTTAAAAATGACTAAATCAATTCCAATATGTGGCTTTAAGCAAGAAAAATGTCCATCAACGGAATGCCCTACAATCAAAGTACTTTTCAATGTACACTGTATTGAATTAAAGGGATAGTTTACCCAAAACTGAAAATTCTCTCATGATGATTTGTATGACTTACTTTCTTCTGTCGAACAGAAAGTATGATTTTTAGAAGAACATTAGGTCCTCACAATGCAAGTGAATGGGTACCAAAATTTTTAACTGGCAAAATCCACATAAAGGGAGCAAAAAAGTCATCCATATAACTTGTGTCCATTCAGACAAGATATGACAGGTGTGGGTAAGAAACAGATAACATTTTAAGTCTTTTTTTTGTATTATTATTTTTATATATTTTCCTCCCTGCCCAGTAGGGGGTGATATGTAAGAAGAATGTGAATTACCAAAATCAAAAGAAAAATAATGTTAAAGTGAAGTTGAGATTGACTGAGAATGGAGGATAATTTATTGTAAAAGAAAAAAAAGACCTAAAAATGTATCTGTTTCTCACCCACATCTATATCCATTCTGAAGATATGGATTTAACCACCAGAGTCCTCTGGAGTACTTTTATGTCGCACTTATGTAGATTTTGGCACCCAAATGCTCCAGGTTCTAGATCAGAGATGCTTACCAAATCAACCTGCAGCCACTGGATATACTTACATTACTCTATGCAGAGCCATTAAAGCATATTACCATAATTCAATATGACACCACTACTTATGTTAATAGATTAATACGCATACTGTAGATTATAGCATTATTCTAACCTTAGGACTAGCTTTTATGGAATTACTCTATGGCTCCTGGTGGATAAAATCAAAGCAAATAAATAAGATACAAAGAAGAGTAGCTATAGAAACTCTCAGATACAGTTTTCAGGACATCTGCTGTAAGTTTTCAAGAGTTTGAAATAGCAAGTGGGGTGTGAATAATGTGGACATTCAATGGCATATGTGAAACTGACATGCCTCCCCTGGCGATTAAAGCAGATACAAGAGACTTTTATCTCATAAAATGTATGTGCATGAGCATTAGTTATTACAGCCAGTATTACAGAGTTATTGGCCATTTATAATATCACATTTCAATCATTTATCTAACAGTTGAAACTCAAGACAAACTTGACAAACATCTTTTCTTTGGTTCTGAGGTCATTATTGGCTGAATAAGGAGGAAAGAAGCAAAGGTCATGTGAATTTGTGCTAAGTAAATTAAAAATAGGAAAGGCAGCTACTGACCAGTGCTTGAGTAAATGATAGCAAGACTGCATCTGTGACCTGCAACCCCTTGAGCATTTTCACTCAAATGCAGCTGTTGAAAGACGTATTGTATAGCCAATTATAGTTTTGGTTTCTTTACCATCTGGATACAGAGGAAATATGTGACAGAGGAAATATGTGACAGAATAAAGTATGTTGCATTTTGACCTGTGTTATGTGTTTGACCGGTGTTGTTATATAAGTGTCTGAATTTCATAGTATTTGGTATTATCTCTTTTTGTTCTAATGACAGCATGCACTCAAGCCTGTGCAAAACCTGATGATCCATGTTATCCCAGCACAAGGACCACCTTGTGTGCTTCGGTGGACACAAAGAAATCTGACATTTCATACAGAGTAACAAACTTATTGATTAATGACCTAGAAATAGGTCCCTCTAACATTATTTGCACATCAGACCTTGAAATGTACTTGTCACTGGCCCTGCCAATGATACTGACTCTCTGCCATTCCTTATTTACCTCCTGAAAAATTTAAACACAATCTGAACACAGCCTACAAAGCTTGATTTCCTTGTAACTTGGTCTGGTAAAGCCAAGGGAAAAGGTCTCTTTAAACCTTTTGATTCTCTTAAAACCTTCAAACTTTTGACCTTTGGAGTCCCCAAAATTCTTACTGACTTAAAAACAGGAAATAAGATTTTGTGGTTCTTATGGAGAATAAAAGTTTGTATAGTAACAATAAATGGTTGCAGTTATTAAAGAAAATGTTTGTTCTCATGTTTATTTTAATCTAATGCCCTTTCAAATGACTGTTTTTTCTCTCAATTCCTTTGCTGGTTCTCTCTAATTGCATCTCTCTTTTATTTTTCAGGATTAATCAAGATCTGAATAGACTTATACAATTGTTTTTGTTTTCTAAGTCTACAAATCTTTATGGCATCGCTTCATCTAATAACAACAATTTTTCACAACTAGAAACAGTAACAAATTTCAAGATACCATCACTAATGGTAATTTTTTCCTCATTAAAAAAGTTTTACACCTAAATAAATTAATTGCAACATATACAATTTTGAAACATATGTATATACTTGAGCCAAATCATTATGACGACTCACAGGTGAAGTGAATAAAGTTGATCATCTCCTAACAAGGGCACATGTCATGGTCTGAGTAGATTAGAAGGCAAGCGAACAATCAGTTTTCGTTGTCAATGTGTTGAATGCAGGAGAAATGAGCTGGAGTAAAGACCTGAGCGACTTTGACAAGGGTCAAATTGTTATGGCCAGATGATTGTGTCAAAGCATCTCTGAAACTGTAAGGCTTGTGGGGTGCTCACAGTCAGCAGTGGTGAGTACCTACCCACAGTTGTCTGAGAAGGGACAAACCACACACTGGTAACAGGGTGCTGCTGGGTGCCCAAGGCTAATCGATCCGCAAGGGCAACGAAGGCTATCCCATCTGCTCTGAACCAACAGAAGGTCTACTGTGGCACAAGTGACAGAAAATTGTAATGTTGTTATGGGAGGAATGTGTCGCAACACAGTGCATCACACCCTGTGGCGTATAGGCCTGTGTAGCTGCAGACCTGTCAGGGTGCCCATGATGACTCCTGTCCACTGTTGAAAGTGCCTACAATTGGCATATGAGTGTCAGAACTGGACCTTGGAGCAGTGGTGGAGAGTTGTCTGGTCCCATGAGTCCCATTTTTTTTTTTTTAAGTCACATGGACGGCCATGTACATGTGCATGAGTTCAAGCGTGAACACGATGAAGAGTTCAAGGTGTTGCCCTGGCCTCCAAATTCCCCAGATCTCAATCCGATTGAGCATATGTGGGATGTGCTGAACAAACAAGTCTGATCCACGGTGGCTCCAGTACTTATAGTACTTACAGATCTGCTGCTAATGTCTTGGTGCCAGATACCACAGGACACCTTCCATTCTTTGGAAGGTTGGCACTGTTTTGGCGGCACGCGGAAGACCAACGACATATTAGGCAGGTGGTCATAATGTTTTGGCTCATCTGTGCATATAATCTCACAGGAGACGAAGACTCCAGTCACATCAGTAACATTATAAAACTGTATTATTCTATATGGAGAGGGTCCCCTCATGGGGGCTGCCATGTTAAGATCACATGGCCAGATGATATCTACTTGTTTAATCTCAGTAACTGCCCTGTTACTGGACACTTTAACCCCTATATTACATAAATCACGGCTGACTGTGAATAGTGAATTTCTGCTAAAGCATCTTTAACTTAAAAGTCTTGAATGATGCTTCATCCATGCCCCGAGGTGTCAGTGTGAGTTCAAGAAAGTATAACCAAAATAATTTGGTGTTTGAACTTAATTGCAGATAGAACTGCCTTTATATATATATATATATATTTTTTTTTTTTTTTGCTTTTCATCGATATTATAAAAATGTTTTTTTTTTTTTTAAACATTATAAGGGAGATTCAAAGGCCCAAACAAAACTTTATTTCTCTACTTAAAATGGAGTTTGCTTAAAGGTGCCGAAATATGTTGTATCTCAATCTATAAATTAATAACAATTCAACCCACACAGGGGAAGGACTGTTATTTAATGTTTAACTCTCTTAAGGCATGTTCAGCCTATATTGAGTCACCCTAAGTTCATGTACAATATAATTGCATATTCATTACAGTAAATGCCATTCATCATCTACTTAATATGAAAGTGTTTTGATGTGCTGCACTGTAGTCTATTGCTTATACACACATATTTTTTAGTAATTATAATAGATAATAGATAATGTATTAATTATATTAATTTTATTCACGGTATAGTAATAATATTGGCACTTCAAAAGCGTTTCGTTTTTTGTTGATGAGTGGCGACCCTTTGCAAGTTTGTCACAAACAAGAGGATCTGCCTCATTGTTTATTAACCTTATCACCACATGATTGACACATCTGTCATAAAAGGGGGCGGATCGTACTGTGTAGACTTGTCAGTGTTACATGCGTTGAGTCAATCAGACAGCCTATGGTGGAGGAAATCGTAAAGGACTGAATGGATTTCTAACCCGTCAATTAATTGACCAATCGCTTTCCACCAGGACTATCAAATGGCTGAGTGCTTTTTATAATGATCTGAGCTTCAGTCATTTTGTACTTTAGTACTCATTGTTCCCCCCCCAGTTTAGCTCAACAGCAGTTTGGAGGATCGCGCTAAAAACAATCATCGTCATCAGAGAGAGGAAAAGCCAAATCCGTAAGTGAATTCTTTGGATCATTTCAAGACCGGGAGAAAAGTGCTCAAATCCATCGAGATGGTTGAAGAACCTCAGCAAGGTAAGCATAAACAGTAAACCTGAATCAATTTTGACACTACCAGTTAACTGTATCTTTATGAGAGTTTCCATTAAGTTGTTTTTATGTTGCGTGCTAATGCTGCGTTTAGTTGCATGTGTCATTTGCTCTTGTTTGTTTCCGATGTGTGATGATTTGAATATGAAACTAAATATGATTAATGCTGAACGGAAAAATGTAGCAAGTTAAGTATTGATGGAGTATAAAAATGAGCCAAAACATGTTTCATTAAACTTAAATCTAATTATGCAAAATAAAAAAATAAATAAATAAATAAATAAATATATATATATATATATATATATATATATATATATATATATATATATATTAGAATTATATAGCCATCCCTTATATTAACGCACCTTTGTCAGTGTATTAGATTAATTAAATACACTGGGGGAAAAATAACATAGAAATGTGCTTCATGTGGTAACATCCAAATTAAACCGTTTGATAACCTGCAAGTCATATATATAATTTAAAATCACTGAATAATTAACCTAAATACATTAGGTTACACCAACAAAATTAGTTCTAAGGCTTTGATTGGGTAGAAAGAGCTCTTTTGGGTAGCGATTAAACAATTTATTTGTTTACAGTGTATCCTTCTCTTCTATATCATGCTTTTAATATATTAGAATTGCAAGCTGACTTTGTTGTCTTTTCAGCTAAAGTGGCACACAGTGCATTTTTATTAAAGAAAAGGGGGGGTGTATTACACAAACCTTCCAGAAAACAGATTAGATGACTGCTTTTGTAACCACTGATGGAACCGCAGGGATCTCCACACACACTCAAGTGTCCGCACACTGTGTTACAAAGATGTTCAGTACTTCATTACATGATTCATTGCGGTGCATGGATGGACACTGACAATACTCATGAATATAACCTGCTGGAATATCAGGAATATGCTGGGGGAAAAATGGATTATCAGTTTATAATTTGTGATTCTGTTCATTTTAGTTATATATAGAGATCAAAAGACATAAAAAAAATGAATGGACATCGCTCCACAACAGTGTCTCACTGTTCTGTTTGTAAAATCTTTAGAAATATTCCCTCTTTAACAGCCCAATATGATTCCCCCATCAAAAGAGAAATAATTCTTCACAGCTTTTAATAAGAAGTAACAATTTCTCTTGTTTAGTCTCTGGTTTATATTGGCACTTAGTAGCCATTTAAGATGACTCTTTTTATGGATAACACTTTAAAACATTATTGTGTAACATTGTGTCTGAACACCATGCCGTGAGCTGAGGACATGTAACGTGTCACGTGGGTTGTGGTTTTGTAACTTCACACTTTTTCTAATGTTCTAATATCACATGTTTGGAGTTGCAGGGTCATTGTAAAACAAGGATTTATGATGCAGCATCACCTCTGATCTCCCGGGAGAGGATTTCAAATGCTGCATGTCACCAGAGAGTGTAGTGAATGCTCATTAAGCTAATCATACTGTTCTCCATAAATCGACCAGAAGCCTTAAAGAGGCCATCAGTTTGTTCATGGAAAGCTGAATACTTTTCAATGTCTAAAATGAATGGTTGTTTCAACTTTAAAAACATTTAATTTCGAGGGCTTGGGCAGTTACTGTATGTTATTGTTTGCCATTTTGCCAAGTAAAAGTATTGGCTTAAACTGAAAAGGAATATATTAAAAACCCATAACACTAAAATGTGACATGCCAGCTAAATCAAGTGTATTGTCATGGGAAGCAATTATTGTTCTGAATTAGTCACACAATACAGTTTACATGCAATCTGTTCTGCTCTTGTCTTGATATGGATAGTGGGAAAGACAAGAAACACCATCTACAAATTGAAAAATCGTGCCAGTTATCAATTTTCCTGCTTGTTGGTAGTCCGATAAGGAAACATGTATCATTGAATGTATCAATGAAAGGACAACATCTAAAATTGTTTGCTTATAAACTACATTTAAGTTTTATTATGCAGATATCAAGGACTGCTCTTACGCAAGCTATAGGCATTTAAAAAATTGCTTTACTGATGATTCAATAAATGTCTTTAACCCTTAAATTTATGAGTGTTTCCCCAAACATTACATGTAATGTATTACATACATCGGGTCTTTAGCGGCCTGCCACAAATATCTGTCACAAATGGATCTGCAAGCCCAGATAGTGTAAAGCGTCAAAGCATTTACAGTACAATTAGAAAATAGTTTTGTATATCAAATCTCGAGATCAATGTGTTAAAATAAATCATTCAAGATCATCTTTACAAAACATTGAGATGGGTCAATTTTAGGTCCACTCTTATTTTCCTTATATGTCAATGATTTACCAAATTGTTGTAAGGAAACTAAATGTCCGTTATATGCAGATGACACGTATCAGCACAGACTCCACGCTTAGCTGCAGATATATTAACAAATGAAATGACTGGCGTGTCACAGTGGCTGCAAAACAACTGTTTGACCGTGAATTGTTAAAAAAAAACTCATCACAATGTGTTTTTCAATTAGAAGGAAATTAATGGTTTTATAATTAAAAAGGCAAAAAAGACAGTTAATGATTTTAAATATTTAGGTGTTATTTTAGATTCTCAATTGAAATTTGATGTGCATGTAAAGAGGCTGTGTAGAATGATCAGAACAAAACTTAACTGTTTTTATATGATTAGACCATATATATATATATCCCTAAAAAGTTATATATGCATGCAATGGTCTTCTCACATTTATCTTATTGTGTGACTGTCTGGAGTCAGGTTTCTTAACTAACCATCAAACCTGTTGGATCTCTATATAAACAAACACTAAAAATTTTGGACAAGAAACCAATTCGATGGAATCATTGTAATATTTTACAAAAATATATTTTGCTTCGCTTTGAATATTTTATAAAATTGTCTCATTAAAATGATTTTTAAATGTGTAAATAATCTTGCTCCAGATATCATATGCCAAATAATATCAAAACAGAGTAGTAAGGGGATCACTAGAAGAGGTACAACTTATCAGAATTGCACAGTACCAAGGAGAATAAATAAATTTACTCAATCTACATTTTCAGTTCAAGGTATACCAGCAGAACTGAAAATGCAAAAAGGGCTGAACATTTTTCAAATAAATTTTAAAAAGTGGTTCAAACAAAAGCAGGTTTTTGAACACTGATGGTCTCGGTTTTCTTTTATTATTGTTATATTTTTTTTGTACTTTTTGCTAATTTGTTTTTTGTGTGATTTATTGTTGTTAAAAAAGCCTAACCAGGGCCTTTGGCTAGAAGCCTTGTATGTGGAGCATCGGTTGCTTGAAATTGTAGCAATGTTTCTGCATTGTTCCTGTTAAATAAATGAAAAGATGATGCAATAAATGATTGAATGGGATTCAATGCTTCCACTCTAAAAATGTATTAGACGCAACTGGCTGTCAAATACTTGGTGAGCTACACAACACATAAGATATTATGCAGGCACTAATTAATTCTTAATAGACATACAACCTACGGAATATCAGTAGTGCACCTAAATGGCAATGGCCATTTCATAATGTTTATGTGTTGATGCACTATGCTTCTTCACCAAAAAGCAATGTCAAATGTGAAGTCAATTGCCACCTTGAGTAACAAATAGCATGTAATATATATTTGCACACTCATATGGAATAGTGATAATTTGCCATTGTTGTGCAGAAAATCTATATGATAAAGTAGTCATTTGTTTGAATATAGTTCTCATTTGTCATGTAATAAACAAAGAAAAAGATCTCTTGTGATGATAAACTAATGAAATTCTCTATATTAAACTTTAAAATAATAATTAATATGATTTATGAAGCACAAATATGTATCGCAACATTAATGCATATCTCGGGGCCTTAATGACCCATACATATGGTAATTAAGCTATTTGAAGAATAAATAATTATATAGATTTTTTTGAGATTTGGGCTTTTCTTGTTTATTTGTTTTTTGTTATACTATTATACAATGTATAAGTGAAACTTTAAAGAATTCTTAAGAGGGTGGGGCATAACTTAAAAAAAAAAATGCATTAGGTAAAGGGGATGGAATGAGGTCCCAGGTCACTAAAGAACCGAGGTATGCATTTAAGGGTTAACTGCAAATAGCTAGTTGGCTAGATTACCTCAAAATATTACTATTATGGTCACCATCTAAAATTGCGGTTCTCAACTTTTAGCTTTTAGATCCAGTTTATAAATTGGACATTAAGTGGTGACCCAACAGTATCAAAATTGTAGGTCATCCCAGAATTTTGACCAGCTAAATGTCTTGAAAGGACTGATGGAATGGAAAGAGAAACTTTTGCAAAGTCGTAAATGGTAAACATTTGGACTAGCATCAATCACAATATTGGCTAGTAATAACAGTAAAATGTATAATACTTTATCTATGGTGATGAAATAGTGTCCAATAGGTAGTGTGGCGCTACATTGCACATAAAGAACCTGCCATGACCATTGGAAATTGCACTTTTTTTTTTTTCCTTTAAGAACCTTGAATAACCCTTGTAATTTCACAGCATTGCATTTTAACATGACTAAAAGTTCTGACTCATGTCCCCTGTACCACCTTCTTGAAAATGCAGCCGGTTCGAAGCCAATTATTTAGAATTGTATGCTTTTATCTTCATGCTCTGTTTTCTTTAATTCTTTTACTTGCACAAGAACATTTACCACATCAATTTAATTTGTGTGAAGGGAGTGCCTTCTGTTAGCCAATAAAAAAATGATTTGAAGATATTTATTTAGAGCAGCAGAATGTTGGCAGGATGGTTGAGGAGGATGGATCATAAAACTGTTTGACATGGTTTCCCGACAACTTGCATCTCAAAACTGAGTGCAAATGCATTTCTATGTTTTAAATTTTAATTTTAGAATCTTTTTTTAATTGTTCAGGAAAGTGATCGCACTCCTCAGTATAGCCCTAATGGAGAATGAGACCTCAATCCATGGGGGCTACATCCCGCACTACCTTCTCCGAGGTGATCCCTTTGCCTCTAAGCTGTCCAAAGAGGCAGACATAGTGGCTGCATTCTACATCCTCATTATCGGTAAGCTGAAAATCATGTGTATCTTCTTTGCCAGCTAGATGTAAAATGTCATGCTACGATCAGTGATGACTTTGAATATAATATGTTGATTAAGTCATTGCAGAGGTGTTCTTGCATTCAAAAACAGCTGAAACTGTGCAATGGAATGGAACAGATCACAGGGGTCTTGAGTTGTATTTTTAAAAGTGGAGCTATTTTTAACTTTAAGTCATCTTAAAAATGCAACGCTCATGTGGTGAGACGATATAACAGCCAAAGATGTCCATCTGTACAGTATGTGTATGGCGGGAAGAAATAAAAAATGCAACTTTGCAGAGAGGGTTTTAAAGTGCAAACTGTCTAACAGCTAAAGTACAGCATGCTGTCAGCATGTACATTTAAGCATCACAACTAAATATAATAAACTCAGAAAAAAAAGAAACATCCCTCTTTCAGGACACTATTTTACAGATAATTTTGTAAAAATCCAAATAATTTTACAGATCTTTATTGTAAAGTGTTTAAACCATGTTTTCTATGCTTGTTCAATGAACCATAAACAACACTAACAGCTTACAGACAGTAGGCAATTAAGGCCAGTTATAAAAACGTATTAAAGAGACCTTTCTACTGACTCTGAAAAACACCAAAAGAAATATACCCAGGGTCCCTGCTCATCTACGTGAATGTGCCTTAGGCATGCTGCATTGATGCATGAGAACTGCAGATGTGGCCAGGGCAATAAATTGTGATGTCCTTACTGTGAGATGCCCAAGACAGCGCTACAGGAAGGAAAGCTGATAGTCCTCACAGTGGCAGACTACGTGTAACAACACCTGCACAGGATCGGTACATCCCAATATCACTCCTGCGGGACAGGTACAGATATCACACCTGCGGGACAGGTACATGATGGCAACAACAACTGCCCGAGTTACACCAGGAATGCACAATTCCTCCATCAGTGCTCAGACGGTCCACAATAGGCTGAGAGAGGCTGGACTGAGGGCTTGTAGGCCTGTTGTAAGGCAGGTCCTTACCAGACATCACTGGCAACTATGGGCACAATCCCACCTTCACTGGAGCAGACAGGACTGGCAGAAAAGTGATCTTCACTGATGAGTCGTGGTTTTGACTCACCAGGGGTGATGGTTGGACTCACATTTATCATCAAAGGAATGAGTGTTACACCGAGGCCTGTACTCTGGAGTGGGATCGATATGGTAGGTGGAGGGTCATGGTCTGGGGCGGTGTGTCACCGCATGATCGGACTGAGCTTGTTGTCACTGCAGGCAATCTCAACGCTGTGTGTTACAGGGAAGACATCCTCCTCCCTCATATGGTACCCTTCCTGCAGGCTCATCCTGACATAACTGTCCAGCATGGCAATGTCACCAGCCATACTGCTCGTTCTGTGTGTGATTTCCCGCAAGACAGGAACGTCAGTATTTTGCCATGACCAGCGAAGGGCCCGGATCTCAATCCCATTGAGCACGTCTGGGACCTGTTGGATCGGAGGGTGAGGGTTAGGGCCATTCCCCCCAGAAATGTCTGGGAACTTGCAAGTGCCTTGGTGGAAGAGTGGGGTTACATCTCACAGCATGAACTGGCAAATCTGGTGCAGTCCATGAGGAGGAGAAGCACTACAGTATATGTCTAAATCGGAATCTGTCAGTCTAGCCTGCCTGATCTGTTTATTTTGTCAGTTATTGAATTTATTTGTAGACTAAGGATGGGAGGTATGGCCAAAATATCACATCACCGTGTGAGAAATCTTGTATCACAGTAACGGTATATATATCACAATTTAGTTAATTTTGCTGGTAATATAATAATAATAATAATAATAATAATAATGCTTAAAAATTCTCATGCCTATTTTTGGAGAGTTAAGTGATTAATACTAAAATCAAATGTAACATCTTATTTTCTCATTTTATTTGAACATTTATGGACAAAAACAGCTTCACTTCATTAAAAATGCTTAAAACTGTAAAAAATATTATTATAATAGAGATTCTAAATGAACGAGCTACATTCTAAGCCATATTCATTCTTGGTCAATAAACACACACCTGTTCCTGCACATCTGTTGAACTCTATTTTAACTATAGTTAGAAATCCCACTGTAGCCCTGGAGAATGTGTCTTTTATAAATAGTGTTGCAAAATCAGTTGACACATTGTGTATATAGAATACCGTCAGACTGCCCTGATCTATAATAGACTAGTGGATATATCATTAGATTTAGACATTTCTTTTTTGCCCTAAAATCCATTCACAAAGGATTAATTCGTCATACATAGCATGACAGTAAGCCATGACATAGAAAGATTTAAAGAAGAACGTGTTGCTATAAAAGCATAACATGATATAATACATAGTATAACATGATATAACAGGTAAACTGTAAACGATGTGTTGTGAACAATAAACACTCTTAAAGCCTGAATGAATCAAGTGAATAAACCAAAACATACTGCTCCGTTAAATTTTCTAAGTTTGTTGCTTATGTTTTGCTATCTACTACACAATCTAAACCTATGTTATAAAAGACTCTAAAAGCTATTTGTTATTTCTGTATTTGTTATTAGTCTATATAATATTATTTAATATAAAATGGTTCAGCTTTGCCTTCTAACACAATTCTTATAGTATAGAACCAGTATAAATGCAACACTCTATACAAATAACATTGATAATTAACTTAATGCACAATTTAGATCTGTGCACTTGCAATGCACAATCATATGCAAAACTTCAGGCTAAACATTTTTTGAATTAATAAGCAAATGTCAAAAAGTGTAACAATTACACCTGGTCTACCCTAAATGTTCAAAACTGACAGATACCATATTGCAATGTCAAACATAACTACCTCTGCAAGACATTTTCAATCACCTCATACTGTCCTACATTTTCTAACAGTTTAGCAGATTTTCTCTTTAAATGTGACATCCAGTGAATTTTAGAATGAACACACAACATGCTCTGATGCATTATGGTGATGATCCCTTTTGAATTGCAAATACATTTTGCAGTTTGTTCTTTCTTTAATGGATAAACATATTTAACATTTTTGCCAGTTTGAATAGGTTATAACACAACCTGACAAAAGAAGCAATCACTCCCCTTGCCAAAAGATTGACTTCTATGCCCACTCTTTGCACAGTGTTACAAAAGTAGAAATAATTCAGAGGTTTTGCCAATGCATGTTTGTGTCTTGTGTAAGCTTTTGGAAAAAATGCAATTCCATAATCCTTGGCCACTCTCCACAGCGTTATTTATTCTTCAGTCATCCAACAGTAACCATGGTGTCAAGAAAATGCTCTGAAGGATTTTCTATGTATTTTTTATGGGGGCAACTGTCTTTCCTGTCTAACATCCTATGCTGCCTATCTGTTGCTTAAGCTGTTTTCTCACATGTTGCCAAGTTTGCAATATAATTATCATTTTACCTGAACAATGTGTACATTTCAACTCTGATGGCCACTGGCGAGTAACTTATCAGTGCTTAAAATGCTCAAAGTATTGGTTTTAAATGCTTCATTTAATTACAAGGCTGAAACCCTTCAAAGGATAGTTGACCCAAAATGGAAATTCTGTCATAATTTACTCTTTTGTCCTTCCAGACCTGCATGTCTGTCTTTGTCCATGGAACACAAAAGGAGACGTTGGCTGAATGTTCAGTTTCAGTCAGAATTTACTTACATTGTATGGAAAAAATAAAGTGAATTAATTGCATGAAGTTACATGAAAACAACTTGAGGGTGAGTAAATGATGTCAGAATGTTTGTTTTTGGGTAAACTATCCATTTAAGAACTTACAATGTATCAGTTGGTAAATGTATTGTGCGTGATCAATGCACATTGATTCATGATCATATGAGCACAGTAGACTACAGTGGAAGAGTTCATTGAATTTATCTATTATCTATCAATGCTATTATGCATCAGTCAGCTGACACAACAGGCCAAGAACTGAAATTATGTGGAAATATGGAGAGCATTATGACCTCCACATAGAAAATCTAAAAATATGTCTCAAGATCAGAAAATGTATCCCTGGCGATTATGGATAACACTTAAGTGTTCTGAGTAAACATCCTCTCACTTTCAACTGCTTTTATTTTCAGGGTAAATTTAACTTAACGTGTAAATATTTATATGAACCGTATAAGATTAAATAACTAAGGCATAAACTTTCACAGACATGTGACCAACAGAAATGGAATAATTTGTCCCGAGGGGTCAAAATCAAAAGTAACAGTCAGTATCTGGTGTAGCCACCAGCTGCATTAAGTACTTCAGTGCATCTCCTCCTCATGGACTGTACCAGATTTGCCTGTTCTTACTATGAGATGTAACCCCACTCTTCCACCAAGGCACTTGCAAGTTCCCAGACATTTCTGGTGGGACTGGCCCTAGCCCTCAACCTCCAATCCAACAGGTCCCAGACGTGCTCAATTTGATTGAGGGCTCTTCGCTGGCCATGGCAGAACAGTGACATTCCTGTCTTGCAGGAAATCACACACAGAACGAGCAGTATGACTGGTGGCATTGTCATGCTGGAGGTTCATGTCAGGATGAGCCTGCAAGAAGGGTACCACATGAGGGAGGAGGATGACAGACCCTCCACCTCCGAATTGATCCCGCTTCAGATTACAGGCCTCGGTGTAACACTCGTTCCTTCCACGATAAACGTCCAACCATCACCCCTGGTGAGAAAAAAAACGCAACTCGTCAGTTAAGATCTCTTTTTGCCAGTCCTGTCTGGTCCAGCGGAGGTGGGTTTGTGCCCATAGGTGATGGTGATGTCTGCTAAGGACCTTACTTACAACAGTCCTACAAGCCCTCATTCCAGCCTCTCTCAGCCTATTGTGGACAGTTTGAGCACTGATGGGATTGTGCATTCCTGTTGTAACTTAGGCAGTTGTTTTTGCATCATGTTCCTGTCCCACAGGTGTGATATTCGGATGTACCGATCCTGTGCAGGTGTGGTTGCACGTGGTCTGCTACTGCGAAGACGATCAGCTGTCCTTCCTGTCTCCCTGTAGCGTTGTCTTTGGCATCTCGCAGTATGGACATTGCAATTTATTGCCATAGTCACATCTGCATACCTCATGCCTCCATGCAGCATGCCTGAAGCACATTCACGCAGATGAGCAGGGGCCTTGGGCATCTTTCTTTTGTTGTTTTTCAGAGTCCATAGAAGGGTCTCTTTAGTGTCCTTGGGTTTTATAACTGTGACCATAATTGCGTACCACCTGTTAGTGTCTTAACAACCGTTCCACAGGTGCATGTTCATTAATTGTGTATGGTTCATTGAACAAACATGGAAAACTTTGTTTAAGCCCTTAACAATAAAGATCTGTACAGTTATTTGGATTTTTACACAGTTCTCTTTCAAATACAGTGTCCTGAAAAAGGGATGTTTCTTTTTTGCTGAATTTACTTGCAGTGTATAAACTAGGCCACCAAAATTGGAGAAAAGTATAACATCAATGGAAACAATGTGTTTGTTTGACTCTGTCAAACCCCCTTTATTCCTTGGAACACGAAAGATGATAGGCAGAACGTTTGAGAATGATAGCCTCAGTCCCCATTCACTTTCATTTAATCTTTTTTTCAATACAATAAAAGTGAATGGTGACAGACAAAATTGGCCCTGTTTCCATATGGAATTAAGATGTGTTTACGGTGATCTGATCACTTGTGATAAGCCGAAATGCATTCCTGTTTCCAGCAGGTATTTCCATGCATCTCAAATGTGTCTTATTTGACCACATGTATTAGGATTTTGAGAGGAGAGTTTCTGATTTAATGATGACATAAATCACTTTCCCACTGTGCTACATGATGATAAATTGCAAAATTCTTCAGACAAAGAAAGTCCAAAAAACTGTGCACTGTTTCTCCAAGATGCAGCTGAAATTTTATCCAAGCACAAATGCAACATTTGCAAGCTAAATTCTACATAATTTTTGTATTACCTGAGCTTCAGATGTGTGCTCCTGTCAGCTATGTTACTGCATGTTGATTTCAGACACACTGAAGAAGATCCATTTAGTTCTCGTGCTTATGGATCCGCTTTTTCAAAATTTCTGATCGGATGGTTATTTTCTTTTAAAGCCGCTTGTAACTGGTAAAGTTTTAACTGCTGTTTTAGCGCAGCGGGTGACTGGTGAGGGGTGGTGCTTCGCCTGCTGTACGGGATTCATTCGGAGCAGATTGCATTTCACACCTCAAATGCGATGTGGTCACATGTGTTTTGACAACCTCCGTATGTAGTTTCAGTGATCCAATCACAAACAATTTGAACCCCATTTCCTGTATTTAGCGCTGAACACTTTTGATCTGATCACCAAAAATGCATCTTAATACCAGGTGGAAACATGGCTATTCTGTCAAACATCTCCTTTTGTGTTCCATGGTTGAAAGAAAGTAACAGGGCTTTGAAACAACATGAGGATGAGAAATGATGACAGAATTCATATTTTTGGGTCATTTATCCCTTTAATGTGAAGTCTCAATAGCATGAAGACCATCCTCAGATGAAATGGACCTTCTAGTAATAGACTACATGTAATCTGAATTACACAATTTGTACTTGTAAAAAAAAATAAAAATAAAGTACTGGTAGCGTGTAAATTGATACTTTATACATTTTGTAATTTAGCAGATGCTTTTATTCAAAGTGACTTCCAAAACGAGGAACATGAGCATTATCCACTGGATCACACTGCTAAATTCTATTAGTAGCTGGAGTAGTACAGAAGTTAGATCAGAAGAAAGGCACAAAAATCTTCTTTTTTATAAATGCACTAGAAATGTAATTTTCAACAAAACATGCAATAAGTAATCCCTAAATAATCCAAATGTAATCATATTAGATTACTTAATGATTGTAATTTAAAATATTATATTACTGATTGCACTTGGTGTTTTCATTTATAATCTGTACCAGATAACCTTGCAGAAGTAATATACCCAACACTGACAGTAAAAGCCAACACTAACAGTAACTGTCTTTCCTTAAGGCACAATACGTAGGTAAAATACAATGTCAAAAATGTTTAAAGCATATACTGTAGATATTTATGTTTTTAGAAAATGTGCATTATTAAAATTTGACTTATCTTTTTGCTTTTCTTTAACAGGTATCTTGTCAGCCACTGGAAATGGCTATGTCATATACATGACTGCCAAACGGAAGAGCAAGTTGAAGCCGCCAGAATTCATGACACTAAATCTAGCTATATTCGATTTTGGCATATCAGGTGAGCTCATGAGCTTGAAATACTTCATGAGATAAGCAGACAATTGATGCATTTTCATTTGTGCTCATTCAAGTTCTAGTAAAATGATTTCATATTTCTAAAATGTTATACCCAGAATATGGGTGAGATTAGGTACAGTGACAGGGAAAATGTATGTTAAACTTTTGAATAAACCTGGATTTCAGGAGAAATTGGTCATAAAACTGGTCATATAAATTATAAAATTCAACTAGGTTACATAGACACATTCTGCTTAAATGGCACAAACAAATAATTAAAAGTTCTAATATTCACAATGCTGGATGATGTGGATCTGGAGTCAGTTACCTTGAGTTCAATCAATCAGATAAGATTGGAAGTGGTCAGTGCTGTCCTGCCGTATGAAACACTCACAAATGAGAAATCCAGGTGTATATACAGGTGCTGGTCATATAATTAGAATATCATCAAAAAGTTGATTTATTTCAGTAATTCCATTCAAAAAGTGAAACTTGGGTATTATATTCATTCATTACACACAGACTGATATATTTCAAATGTTTATTTCATTTAATTGTGATGATTAAAACTGACAACTAATGAAAATCCCAAATTCAGTATCTCCGAAAATTAGAATATTACTTAAGACCAATACAAAAAAGGGATTTTTAGAAATGTTGGCCAACTGAAAAGTATGAACATGAAAAGTATGAGCATGTACAGCACTCAATACTTGGGGCTCCTTTTGCCTGAATTACTGCAGCAATGCGGCGTGGCATGGAGTCGATCAGTCTGTGGCACTGCTCAGGTGTTATGAGAGCCCAGGTTGCTCTGATAGTGGCCTTCAGCTCTTCTGCATTGTTGGGTCTGGCGTATCGCATCTTCCTCTTCACAATACTCCATAGATTTTCTATAGGGTTAAGGTCAGGCGAGTTTGCTGGCCAATTAAGAACAGGGATACCATGGTCCTTAAACCAGGAACTGGTAGCTTTGGCACTGTGTGCAGGTGCCAAGTCCTGTTGGAAAATGAAATCTGCATCTCCATAAAATTGGTCAGCAGCAGGAAGCATGAAGTGCTCTAAAACTTCCTGGTAGATGGCTGCGTTGACCTTGGACCTCAGAAAACAGTGGACCAACACCAGCAGATTTCTTTGAAAGCACCTTTTGGCTTTTTCTTGAAGATATACAGCTTTCAGTCTGTGCTCTAGTGGCCCCTTGAGCATTAGGTTTTGAATGAGCAGTGTTGCTGTAAATCAACCAAGGTCACGCAGAACTGCCTCTTATGACTATGGACTTGTCATACCTCTGTCTGATTCATTTGCTGTTATTAAAATGCACTTGAATTTGTTATACATTACCTGCTTTTAGATTTGCGTCAAAGTTACAAAGATGAATTAAATATCAAATTCCTTTCATGGTCGACATTGTGTTTTAATTACTCATGAAACCTGTAAAGACCATCTTTTTTCAGGTTCCTCTGGTCCTCCTTTTGTTCACCTGAAAATTGTTCAGTACTCCATTATGAACACAGTCTCCTGTGTACATGTTGATGTATCTAATTTTATAGAAAAGTGCTTTAAAGGAGAGGCAAAAGTAAAGGATTTATTTAGTTTATGTAGACATACTTGAAAATTTCTTTCTCATGATCTTAGAAAAACCTTGTGATCAAAAGGCTTAGATGATTGAAATGAGTTCTGCTGTGATTTTTGTCCATCAAGTGCCTAGCATACATGGATACTCAATACTGTTTAAAAAGCTTCCCAGAATCCACCTCATGAGGGTTTTGAACGTGTGAAGGTCTTTTGAAGAAGCTAAAATATAAGTGTTTTGATTTGTTTAAATTGTTTTTGGTCACTACATAATTTCCATTTTTATTTCACAGTTTTGAAGACTTAATTATTATTCTGAAATGGGGTAAACGGTAATAAAGAATGAGATGCTGTATCCAAACTTTTGTTGATTTTCCTCTTTTTCTACCAATTTTTTATTCATTCTTGAACTCTTGCCCCACCTAGTGGACACCTGTGTAGTTTCACAGCCTTAGAGTAGCAGTATTCAGAAGTGATCATACCCATGTCCTATTCCCTTCGAGGAGCTTTGGAGGGCTAAAAGATGTTGGGCTCAATAATAAAGTGTCATTTGGAACTCCCTTTTTAAAGGAATAGTTCACCCCAAAATGACAATTCTCTCATTGTTAATTTACCCTGATGCCATCCTAGATGTGTAGGACTATCTTTCTTCAGCATAACACCAATGAAGATTTTTAGAATACAATAGAGCCATGTCAGGTCCAAAAGTCATATTTAGGATGCATAACAATAATCCACACTACTCCAGTCGATCAATGAATGTCTTCTGAAGCGAATCGATAGATTTCTGTTAGAAACAAATTGATAATTAAAATGTTATTAACTTTAAATTGGAGCTTCCGTCCAGGGCTCTGAAATATCATGATTGTTCTCCCTCCTAAGTGCTCCTCAGATGGTGATTTGTCAAAAAAAAAAAAATTTAAAGCAGGGTCTGTGTGTTGTAATAAAATCAGCATTTCTTATTACCTGCTGCTTACTGCCCTCAATTATAATTGGATCGTTTTATGGTCTGTTAAATTGTCATCGTCTTATACAACACTCTGAAAGAACTTGCTTTCTAAGATTTACAGAACAAATTACCTTCTTTGCTGGTGTAGTTAAAAAAACTTTACTACCTTGTGGCTTATTACAGAGATAGTAAAACCATTTGTCCTTATGAAATTCTTGCTTGTTGTAAACTAAACATGGACTGAGAACAGAATTTTTTTTCAGTATTATTACATTTAAACTGCCCTCGCCCTTTCCTCATTAAGTTAATTTTAGTTAAAGCTGAAGTGTGTGAATTTGTGAAAACGATGACGTCATGTGCGCGCGGGTATTGCATGAACATCGTCCTTACCTCCAGGGTGAACAGACCAACATGAGAGCACTAGTTGGAGTCCTTAAAAAGGTGGCGTGCTTTACAGTACAGACTCACTTGTTGTAATAAAGCAAACTCGTCTTCCGCCCAGACAAAATTGCTTGATTGCAGATCAGAATTGCAATACTGCTTTCGCCATCTTCATTGTTTGTATTCACCGACTGCTGGCCTGGCATGAATAATACAGCATTTTGTCGTTTTCGCGGATCCGTGTGAACGGGGTCGTTTTGACAACGTTGTCGTCTGTATGCGAAACTTTTTAAAAATGCAAAGGAAAAACTTTTCTGTTTTTAGTACATCGTTGTCATGTAAACGTACCCTTAGGCTTATGGTGCGTTCACATACATATGACAACATGAATCGAGCATTTCGCGCGGCATGATTACATACATAGTCAATGCATAGAAGCGAATTTGCAGCGGGCGGCACAAATAAAGCGAATGGCGTGAAGCGAAAACGCAAAATCGCTTTATTTGCATGTTCGCACGAGAAATTCGCATGACGCGTTGCCGCGAAAGCCTATCAGCATTGAGATTGTCCGGATGTCAATTGCGTACTGATGTAGTAGCAGAAGAAATCAGGAAAAATGGATGAAAATTGGTTGTAGGGGGTGTGGGCACCTGGAATAATTTTGTCATAGAAGTCCCTCCTCCTGTCCTTTTCCAGAAGAGAAGGGGGAATACTTGCGGGTTTGCATTACTCGTGTGAACGCGAGTTTAAATACAAGTTTAATCCAGCCTTCAAACTCGCGAGAGGCAAATTTGATTTATTTTTTCACGTTGTATGTGAATGCACTATTACTCATAAGCCTAGATTCCATCTACCTTTCGCACTATTTTGTTATCGACAAAGTGAAAATGCAGGAAAGAAAAACATTTAGACATTTGCCGTCTTCTGCCCGTTTCCATTCAAATGGCCTTTTATTGATAAAAAATGGTGTGGAAAGCGTATCATCATGGCCCTGTTCAAGCTGGCAAATGTAGTGGGGGAAACTTTGTCTTAGGATAAGGACCATCATTCGCTGTGTATATGCAGTGTGCACAGCTATTAAAGAAAAAAATATGATACAGTGTAATATCAGGATTTATACATTCCTGATATTCAATATTTTGAACAATCATCTAATCTAAAGCATCGCCATCACAACTGCATTATGTCCCGCAAATTTCTCCAGCAACGACCAACTGAACTTGATTATCATCTAAATGTATTTTGGCTTCTGTGACAGGGCGGAGGTGGGGCCGGGTCGTGATTATACACACTTGGTCCCTTATCAGGCTAATCAAGCCTCCGAGTGGGATAAAGGCCGATTGCGGATGGTGGTGCGGGAGAGAGAGAGATCGTTTACGGACATGTCCGTCATGTGTGTGTTTGTGCTTTTTGTTTTAGTTTATCATTAAACTATTATTTATATTGTCAAGCCGGTTCTCGCCTCCTCCTCGCCCGTCTAAATCCCTTTACAGCTTTATAATGTACATTTACATTTTCTGAAGAAGCAGTAAATGTGATCCGTGGTAAAGATGGTTAGATTTTAAGTATTTAAATGTTTAAAATGTTCAAAAGCTCATTTTCTGAACGTGAACACAGCATTGGACAAATAGTTCTGATAGTTTATAGTCTTGAAAAAGTGCAGAACTTTCTGAGAACGTCATTCAGCCGACTTTATTCATTTACAGAACAGGGTACTTCTCATTTAAGTTTGTGCAAAGAAAAGGCATATATAGCTCTAAAAATATATCTATTTTTTTTTCTTTTGGTAATAAATTTGTTTAATTTAATACAGAGAATTTTGCCGGGATTTTTTCAAAAGTAAAAGTAAAGAGCTGTAAGCGTTCCAAAAAATAAATAAAAATAAGCACTGATGCCTTTCTCCTAGTATTGTTGTTTTTAATTTAAAACATCTTTGTGCACAGATATGATGGTGTGGAAAAGAAACTTTATTAAATAAACGGATGGATACTGCGATTTAAATTAATCACAAACAGTGGCCATTCATTTGTTCAATGTGCACAAGATATTTGTGTTGGCACACCTAGAAGTGTCACATTTGCAGATCGGCTCTACATGCTACATGCCTGATCAATCCATAATCATGTACAATAAATTGGCTTTCAATACTGTCCTCATGATTAACACAGGCTAACGATTGGGGCAAACTCTGTCATGTGACACTACATTTTTGCATTAATGCCAATTTTATCGTCAAAAAGTGTTTTTCACGACATTTGACATATCAACATAGTTTATGCTCTTGAGTTAAACCGAATAATATTATGTCGACATTTGTGACATTTTAGTGACAATGTGTGTTTCCTTCAGCTTTATTTTGATGCGCTAAAACTTTTTACGCAAAAAATCCTTGGATTGAAACGTAGTTATAGATGTCTCTGCATATTAAACTGGGTAAAAAAGTATTTTTACAGAAACAAATAACACTACATATAAGCATGGACTTAATTGCTTGGTACAGCATGATGATGATGATGATGATGATAATGATGATTTTTATTAATATAGCACCTTTTAGTGATTAAGCACAAAGTGATTAATTTTTTTTTAAATCAAATACACACAGTAAAACACTTTTCCGTGATCGAAAGTTATGGGGACAAGAAACTAGATCAGATATGCTGATAATAATAGTCCTGATAATAAATGCTTAAGAATAGTCCTTGACAGTAAGGCCGTTGAAATTCAGCATTAGGATCCATAGCAATTTGGGTATAAATTAAGTTTCTTTTTCAGTGTTTGAGTAAACTTTGGGAGTTTCAGACTAATGGATGTTGTATCACCAAAAACAGCCTAGAATGAGATGGCCTTTCTAACTTGTCACCTGTTAGCAGTATGGCATTACAATATTCCAGAATAATGAGGCTTTTGTTTTGAGGGTCATGTACTGTACGTGACAGACTACTTTAGTGCGTCAGATTTGCGCAGGCTTGGGGTTACTGTAACAATTTCCACCTCTGGCTACCCTTCCCACGTGTTTTTCTGTTAAACAGATTCTGTTTCAGTGACGTCACTTTTACCCGCAGCTCCCATATTTGTGACCATCACTGGGAGGAAACAATGGTGGTGAATGAAAAAACACCACAAAAAAAAACTATCAAGAAAAACATCAAAAATAGCTTTTGATCCATGCTAAGTCCCAGGAAAAGTTCATACAGGTCTGAAGACAACACAAATCTAGGCAAATTGAACTTTTGTAGACATTTAAAGATATTTTATCCCCGATTCATCCACGGATGCAGGCGAGTCTGTGTGTACACACGCGAGGCACATCACCGTAAACATCTCTCATTCAGAAGTTACAAATGTTTTTAGAAGAATATCTCAGCTCTGTAGGTCCATGCAATGAAAGTGAGTAGTGACCAAAATGTTAAGCTCCAAAAAGCACATCAAGTTTGCATGAAATTAATCCATATGTCACCAGTGGTTTAATCCATGTCTTCTGAAGCTACTTAATTGGATTTGGGTGAGAATAGATCAAAATGTAACTCCCTTTTCACTGTTTATCTTGCCAAGCTAGAAATCATGTTCGTCAAAGAGACTGCTGAAGTCAAGATTTATAGTGAAAAGGAGTTATATTTTGGTCTGTCACCCAGAACTGATTGGATTACTTCCGAAGACATGGATTAAACTACTGAAGTCACACAGATTACTTTTCTGCTGCCTTTATGTGCTTTTTGGAGCTCCAACATTTTTGGTCACCATTCACTTTAACTGTATGGACCTACAGAGCTGAGATATTCTAAAATCTTTCTGTTCTGCAGAAGAAAAAGTCATACACATCTGGGATGGCATGTGAGTGAGTAAATAATCAAAAGTATTTCCAGTTTTTGGGGAACTATTCCATTAATAGGGGATAATAGGCTTTAATATAGAACACACTGTTACAATTTTCCAAATGTATTCTATTGTAAGTGCAATACAGTGCAAAATTAGTCAAAAATAATGTTCTGTGGTAAAGGATATTTTGTTGTATTTGCAATCCAGAATTTTTATTTAAACTGGTTTGTTACTTTTATCTGAAATGTCAAGGCATAATCAACACCCTTTAATTAAGAGCTTTGCACAGCAACACAAGAGTTAATATATTCATCCCACAGAGCATGCAAAAACTGTGCTGCTGTGCTCTCTCTCATGTGCAAATAGCTGCCAGTTTCTCATGAAACTCCAACATTTGCTGTCAATTTGCTGACTCTCTGCTAGTATTATACATAGTTTAGTTAAGATCATATTGCTCAAAAGTCAGGCACTCCTGGTTGTTTCATATGAAATTATCCTCTGAGAGCAGACTAAAGATCTATGTTTGTTCTTCATTTCTATTGGTTTTGCTATGTGTTATAATTCTGGTAGTGGTACTTCTTATGGCTTTTGTAAGGTTATGACCCCCCCCCCCCCTTTGTTTGTTTTCTCAGTTACTGGAAAGCCATTCTTTGTGGTGTCTAGTTTTGCTCATCGCTGGCTCTTTGGCTGGGACGGTTGCCGCTTCTATGGCTGGGCCGGCTTTTTCTTTGGATGTGGCAGCCTTATTACTATGACAATCGTCAGCTTAGACCGCTACTTGAAAATCTGCCACTTAAGATATGGTAAGAGATCTTTGTCATAATTCCTCTTTTGTATGTTCTTCATATCAGTTTAAAAAAGACTTTGAATGTAGTCTCAGATTTGTGGACCCCATTGTATCAATCTTGCTATCTTGACTAACATGAATTTACTTTCCCATCAGGTACATGGTTCAAACGGCACCACGCTCTTCTCTTGGTAGTTTTCATTTGGTTCTATGCTGCTTTTTGGGCCACTATGCCACTGGTGGGCTGGGGTAACTATGCCCCTGAGCCATTTGGCACCTCCTGCACACTGGACTGGTGGCTTTCCCAGGCCTCAGTAGCTGGTCAGAGCTTTGTTATGTCCATGCTTTTCTTCTGCCTTGTCCTCCCCACCGGCATTATCGTCTTCTCCTATGTCATGATTATCTTCAAGGTGAAGTCTTCAGCCAAAGAAGTCTCTCATTTCGACACACGGAATAAGAACAGCCACAACCTGGAGATGAAGTTGACAAAGGTTGGTATTTTAACATATTCAGTCATTTCTTGTGCCGTTTTTGTTTATGACAAAGGTGTGAATTATAATCTGGGCTTTGTGCAGCCATAATTAAAGGGATAGTTCACCCTTAAATCCTGTCACCGTTTACTCTCACACATGTTTTTCCCAACCTATATGACTTTATTTCTTTAGTGGAACACAAAGAGGGATGTTAGGTAGACTGTAGGATCTGACATCCTCAGTCATCCATTGTATGGGAAAAATATTCTTTAATAGTGAATGGTGACTGACTGAGGCTGTCAGTCCTAAAATACTGGCTAACATCTACTTTTGTGTTCAATGAAAGAAAGTAAAATGGGGTGGGAATACAACGATTGTGAGTAAATTATGACAGAATTAGTGCTTCGTAAATCAAAATAAACCTCAACATATTGCAACTTTAAAAAATTATGAAATTTCTCTGAAAAAGTTGACCCTCTGAAAGAGTCATTTTATTGTTCAAGCAAAGTTCAAAAAACATTTATTCATATTTTGTAAAAACTTTTTATGTTGAGATGCAATGTAACATTTAATGCTGTTGTGCTTGCAACCTCCAGGTGGCGATGTTGATCTGTGCAGGGTTTTTAATAGCGTGGATCCCTTATGCTGTGGTCTCGGTGGTGTCTGCTTTTGGGGAGCCTGATTCAGTGCCTATTTCAGTCTCTGTTATACCGACTTTGCTGGCCAAGTCCTCTGCCATGTACAATCCAATCATATATCAAGTCATTGACTGTAAGAAGAACTGTGCAAAATCGCTCTGCTTTCAAACATGGGTTAAAAGGAAACATTACAAAACATCAAGGTAGGTGTACCTCTTCAAATTCAGCTGGTATAGGAATAAACTTGCTTTCAATCAAATCTCCACATTCTTGTATACACTTGTCAAGTGTATACAGTGTCATAACAGAATGTTTCTAGCATATAATCTTGGAAACTATTAGCGGTATGCTGAACTTCTTGGAGACATTGTGATATTAAAGGTGAAATGTGGAATTTCTGTGCATCTACTATATACAAACAAAATTGCAAAAATAATGACCGTTTTAAAAACAGGTTTCCTAAACACTAGGCTTGGGACCGATTCCTTTTTCAGGCATCGATAATCAGAAAATATTTCTGATGATAATCAAACTATATCAGCATTTTTTGCTATATAAATAGGGCTACTCACTGCTACACGAAGCCCTTAAATCTATAGCAAAGGCTTATCAGTATTTCAGTATTTACCAGTAGGTCTAGGAGTCCGCAGTAAGAGCGATGCCGTTTACCTTCTCAAGCTGTGAAGGCACAATAGTCTTTTCATACATATTTCTCAACACAATGTTAAAGTGTGTGCGGCAGGGTAACTTAAACTCTGGTTTAATTTCCCCTTACATGTTTTGGAAAAAAGGGCCTCTCCTCTACGATAATCACCTGCATATCTCCAACTATAAACTTAGGAACACAATTTGTTAGCTACTTGCCACTTTGCCTGTGGCAAATTGATTGTTAATTTTTTCCTAGGGTTCAAAGCTTCCACACTTGTAGGTTGTACCTGTTGTACTGTTTTTGTACTGTCTTTCACTGCACATCCATCCCTGCAGTTCGCCATGAGATCTGTTCATGGGATATTAGATTGGTTGTGTTCCTGGAGTTCGTCGATTCTGCCTTGCCCCATTTTACACATTCTTATTGATTTATACAGGTGTTGGCAAGCTCCATCATCTCAGAATCTGAAATGACTCCAAACTTAACTTATTTTATGGTTTCCCCAAAACTCTCATTTGTATATCTGCCAGAACATTACCCACAATGAAACCCCATACGAAACACTCACTGCACAAATGTAGGGGTGACCTAGGTGACAACTTAGGCACAGTAAATGTTATATCACCCCCGTGTGGTCTCCCAAAGCTATTATGCCAGACTACATTAAATGAAAGGCCAACTGAATGTGAATTGGAAAGCACATAAACTAGGCTTATAATAAAAATGTCAGCTATTGTTAATATATCAATGCCTCAAAAACTTATCAAGAAAATAATGTGCCAATCAATAATCCGAATGAGCTTTATTGCCAAGGTGATAGGAGAAACAAGAAAGTTCACACAGAACATTACAGTGAGACACAGAATATAGAACAATGTAAGGGTACAAAAAAAATAGGACCTATGACATAGAATGATGTATACACAGGTATTTACAGTTATTTAATTAAATATGAGTGAATTTACATAAGTACATGACATATGTATACATTATTCCACTATGGGAGTCCTGAAGGCAGATTAATTGTTTATGTGGAAAATGGCCTAAAAGTAATAACTGTTCTTTTGCCTGGATGTCCTGGTGCTGAGTGCTCTGTAGCACCGGCCAGAGGGCAGGGTGTGTGGGGTCCAGAGTTATTCTACCTGCATGTTTCCCCTAGTGCGGGGGGGGATTTCTCCTGAAGCCCACTATCATCTCCACTGTTTTGAGCATGTTCAGCTCAAGGTTGTTGTGACTGTACCAGACAGCCAGCTGTTCAACCTCCCATCTGTATGCAGACTCCTCACTGTCGCAGATTAATCCAGTGACTGTAGCGTTGTCTACGAACTTCAGGAGCTTGACAGAGGGGTCCTTTGCAATGCAGTCATTCATGTACAGGGAGAAGAGCAGTGGAGAGAGAACACTTCCCTGAGAAACATCAGTGCTAAAAGTGAGGGTCCCGGATGGGATTTTTTTTTTCCTCCAGTCTCACTAGCTGCTGCCTATCTGTCAGAAAGCTATTGATCCACCAGCAGATTGTGGTTGGCATGGAGAGCAATGTCAGTTAGGTTGAGAGAAGATCAGGCATGATGGTATTGAAGTTCACAAATATGATCCTTATTAAGTTCCAGGTCTGTCGAGGTGTTGCAGAATATAATGCAGTCCCATGTTGACCGCATCATCCACAGACCTGTTTGCTCTGTAAGCAAACTGAAGGGGGTCTAGCAGGGGTCAAGTAATGTCCTTCAGGTAGGCCACAACCAGTCTCTTTTTTTCTGGGGGGGGGGGGGGGGGGCGATATGATGGTAGAGTGTTTGAAGCAGGGAACTTCACACTGCTCCAGTGATTTATTAAAGATCTGTGTGAAGATGGGGGCCAGTTGGTCAGCGCAGACATTCAGACAGGCAGGTGAGCCACTGTCTGGGCCTGAAGCTTTCCTAGTCTTTGTTTCAGGAAGACCTGGCACACATCATCCTCACAGACCTTAAATGCAGGTTGAGTAGCAGGAGGGGGGTTCAAGGAGGTGTTGGTGTGTGTGAAATGAAGATCAGAGCGGGGGATGGGTGTGAGACTGGGCTTTTCAGACCTGCAGTAAAACACATTTAGTTCATCAGCCATTTGTTGATTCTCTACAGAGCAATGGGGAGGTGTCTCATACTTTAATGCTTTTCAGGCCTTTCCATACAGATGCAGGATCATTGGCTGAGCTTTTTCAGAGTAGCTTCTTTTAGCCACTCTGATTTACTTAGTGTGTTTCTGGCCTGGTTGTACAATATTTTGTCTCTACTTCTTTAAGCATCCTCTTTGGCATGACAAAGCTGAGTCTTCTTGTAATTGATGTATTAATATTTTATGAAATTCCTGCTGAACACTCCACACAGTCTGCCGTTGGTGGGACAACAGATAGTTCCACCCCACCCTCACAACAATGGCTGAACGGGCTGGTTGGAATGCTCAAACAACAAGGCAATGTTTTCACTTTTCATGGAATTCAACCTACAAATTATTTTTTGTTGTTGAAGTATTTTTGACTTCTGAAAAATTGCACATTTAGCCTTTAACCATATATCTATGACCTTTAAGTTCCTCTGCACTGTATCATTGTCATTATGGATCAAACACACCAAATGCAACTTGCATATGTCATATGCATTATGTCTGTTCTTATGGAATAGTTATAATATATGGAATGGTATGCTCTTTCCATATATTACATATTTATTATCATCCTCTGTCAGTTTACACTGTCTCTTTTGTTTTTGAAATTATTATTATTATTGAAACGCAAAACCCAGCATGATTTGATTAGAATGAACATAACAAACAACAATTGATTCACTGAAGATTATTGAATTCAGCCTTCTTGTTTTACCCAGGTTCTACTCCATCACTGCCTCCATGAAAGAGAGACCAGCCAATGAAGTTCAAATTGAGATAATGAGCAAATGACAGGAACTCACAGTTGGCCTGTGATTGGACACTAGGCACTTTTCTTATTATTGTGCAATTTAGATATCAATGCCCTTGCCTAATTTTGCTGGTGTTTTGAAATGCTGTTAACATCACAAACTCTATGAAACATCTTTTAATTTCACGTGTGTGTGTGTGTGTGTGTGTGTGTGTGTGTGTGTGGAAGAATTAAGTGGTAAAGATATGTATTTTTATATTTTTTATGGTTATTTGTTTGTTTTATAATCCTGCATCTGTGATCCAAACTGTGCACATCTGTATTGTTTCTAAAGCACTATTAATATTCCCAGCACAGTACCACAGTTTTTGATGGCTAAAATGAAACTAGCCTGTGTCCAGTATGTTGTTTCTCATTTATTTGAGTGAGTTGAAACCCATGCAATCACGCAAATCTACACAATAGCGGCAATTTGCATGGTTACAGATAAACAACAATATATAGTTGGATATAAACGCAAAATAATTATTGTATAAACACAGATGCACTGATTTAGACTTGATATTGTATTCCGTTTACATAGTGTAACACAGACGTATCATGGTAGTTTTGGGTCATGTGCAATGATTATAGATATTTTTGCATTTTTTACATTGAAAGTGTGTCCCAATTTTCAAGCTGTAGTCTTGTGATTTTACTTTTTATTGTACTACAGCATTCTAAATATTTAGCAAATTTTCAAAAAAATTTAAACTGCAACATTTAGGTAACATTTAAACTCTGTTCCCTACATAATAGCCTTTTGGATTATATCAATCCACATAAAAGCAGGCAGTCCCTGTTCTTTTTTTCATTATAAGTTCTGCAGTGATTGAAAGTTTCCCAGAAATATCCCTTGGATTTGAGATACAGTTTTTGTACAAGGCAAAAATTACAAGTTTCAGTAATTTCTTAATCTAATACTAAAGTGACTCCGATGTCTAGAATGATGATAGAAGTTTCCTTTTATATATCTAAGTGACTCATTCAGCAAATTTTCTCACCGTACAATTATAGTGAACATAATACTGTATCAACCCAGAAACACTAAAGGAAATTATATAGGTAGAATGTCTGAGCAGCTCTTTTAAAATTTGGATTAAAGTATTCTAAAAGCAGTCTATAGACTTAAAGATAATAATAATAATGATTATTCCTTAAATTTATATAGGGGATTATGAGGAAGCCATGATGGAAAGTGGCCAAGGGGCTACATTGTCCAGGACAATGGGGTTACACCCCTACTCTTTTAATAAAAAAAAATAAAAAAAACTTACGGTTTAAGCATTAACTATATTTTAGAGCAAAATATCGGTGCTTAATGACTTAAAATTGGGTCTGATCCTCACGCATCTGATCCTCAGACTTGGAACATATTGCACAAGTCATATTGACAACTTTTAAGATGCTTGCTTATATGGAAAAGAGCTGTTCTGTATAGGACCTCATTTTGTGTTTCATGGATGAAAGGAAATAATATTGGATCGGAACAACATTGATAAATGAAGTAAATGATGACCACATCATTTTTGGGTGAAATATTCCTTTAAATCCATCGGCTTCACCAGTCTGTTGCTGCGTTTGGTAGCCGATCCTGATGGTTTTAGTTCTCCCTCAGTAGTTTATTCAGATTTTCAGTTTGACCAAAGGTTTACGTTCCTATCAAATCAGCAACCTCCAGTTGCAGGAAGAGGTGAATGTACTAGATGCTTTACTTTAAGGCTCCAATTTTGCTACTCATTCTACATAAAACGTATTGTGTTATGGTCATAACTAAGGGTTATCAAAAATGTTCACAATACATTTAATATGCAAATTGATGCAAAATGTAGTATGCCTTGAGTGTGCTTATTATGTAAATCTAATTGGTGATGTGAGAGGCTTATAGAGACCTGAAGGATACTTACCAACGATTTGCATATTTCAAGTGGGACATGCATTTTTCCAATATGTCATATTATTTTACATACTGTTTTATGAATTAATGATTGCAATAAAGGCTATAACCATAACTAACAACAACATAACTTATCTTTTACTGTGTGTCCAGCTTCCAAATGTCATTACATTAATCAACTGATATAATACATTGATTAAGGCTATGAGGAAATCCACATATTTTTCGTTGGAAATATCTTACCACAAATATTGTTAAAAGATTTTGTTGCATATGTAATAGAGCATACAATACATTGATTACAATGAAATAAAATATAAGTAAAGATATGTTGATTTCACTATTTTAACCTACAAAGAATGTCACCTAGAGGATTCAGTGTTACCAAATTAAAGTAGTTACATGCAAGAAACGTTTTACATGCTGAATGTAAAGCAAGCTCACTGTGTGTTTTCTGAATAAACCATGATTCGACACCTTATGTATTGGCATGATAATAGTTGCATAAAACGTGTGTTCTATGTACCTATGTAAACAATTGTGAAGTCAATACGTCATCTACGTTAAAACATGAACAAATTTATTTAGAATCCATTTGCTCAGTTTTACTTCATTTGGCGGGAAAATAAACGAGGACGTTACATGCAAAGAGTAACTTTGACTGAGACTGATGTGCTATATTTACTGATTCTGGTCAATACAGACACCAACTCTTGTCTATATTTCCAGTCAAATATTACTTTGCATTTAGGCTGCTTGACATTAAGAAACTTTGCGTTGACAACTGTTACATACCAATTGAGGCAGCCAGTATTAGCAGCCCAACATAAAGGTAGGAGAAGTTTTTTTTTATAGAAAGCCTGAGGGTGGGAGTGAAACAGCACCTCACATACAGTATAAAAATTAATACTAAATATATATTTAATATTAAATCATGTACATTCGGTAATGGTCTTTCTACAGTATCGATAATTCCAAACACAAACTCAATTCAGTACACACGATGTCTTGTTGGCGGCTGCTCATGCGAATGTGCACGCATGCGCCCATGCAAAAAGAGCGTTCTACCCTAAAAATAAAGAATAATATAGATTTGCTCAAGGAATTTACAAATTTAAGACACAATGTCATAAACCTCCCAAACGTTGGCAAATATGGCAACTGTTTTTTTTTTTTTTTTTTTTCTTCTCAAAAGCATTTTGGCCTATTTACAGCCTGCTTTCTTCTAAACTAACTTAAAACAACTGACACATCAATAATGAGTTATTAAACTGTCAATTGGAAAGCCCCCCCCCCCCCCCCCCCCCCCCCCCCACACTCTTTTTAATTTTTGAGCATATCTGAGGCTGAATCAAATGTTAGTAAGACATTTTAGCTTCAGTTTCAGTAATATTTTAACTATATAAATGACACCCAAAAGATGTAACATAGCCTATACATTTTTATAATAAAGTGTATTACATTCCAACATTTAATCAAAGGATGGCCCCATACATATTCACAGAAGTCTAGGCTAAGTCCCATATATCCACTGACCCTAGAACCGCCCATGTGAACACCTCAATGATATCTAAGGTCTATAAAATAAAATCAAAATTTTATATAAAAAACATAAATTTTTGGGACATACACATTTGCCATTAAAGGAATTGGTCATCCAAATATGCTAATTCTGCAATCATATACTCACCCTTATGACGTTCCAAACCTGTATAACGTTTTGGTTGCACTTTAAATGTACCTTTTATAGTGCATTTTCCCAAGAAAGTACTGAGTAATATACATGTACTCAGGATTGGGAGGGTTTATATTTGAAGTGTATTCCACTACAGATTACAGAATACATGCTGTAAAATGTAATGTGTAACGTATTCCATTAGATTACTCAAGATCAGTAACATATTCTAAATACTTTGGATTACTTCTTCAGGACTGGTAGATTTTTTCACTTGTTGTGACTATAAAAACTCTGCCAGTGCAGTAAGACAAAATACACGTGTTAAAAATACATTAACTGAAAAACCCTAAATATGTTATGCAGTTTTTTCTAAAACAATATAAACCAAATGTATCTTGTTTTAAGGATTTTTATACATTTTTACAGGAAAACAATGCAAAAATGATTATCAAGAATACGATTTTTGCCCTAATATCAAAGGTATTAGTATAAAAAAAGAAATTATGATCCAACGTGAATTTTCTTGATAAAAAAATATGAACGTGACCATATCATGTATATGTAAAATTGCTAGAAATAGCCTTTTAGCTTAACGTAAAGCTGACAATTTACACAAGGTTTATTTACACTGAAACTGATAAAAAATGTCTGATGGGAAATACCGCATGTCAAAGCATCGGCACAATGTCGCCAATAGCACACCGGAACTTTCAGAAAAAGCAAAAGTAAACTCTTCAGCAATCAAAATACTTTTAAAATGTAACTGTATTCTAATTACAATTATTTAAATTGTAACTGTACTGGAATACAGTTACTTATATTTTGTATTTTAAATACATAATCCCGTTACATGTATTCCGTTACTCCCCAAACCTGCATGTACTTAATATGGGTTAAGGTTAGTGTTAATTTTGTCACCTATTTTTAATTTAGTCTTAGTCTTAGTCTTGTGCGAAATGTCCTTGTTAGTTTTAGTCATATTTAGTCATTCACATATCTTTTTTTGTTAGTCGACTAAAAGTCTCGTCATTTTAGTCTAGTTTTAGTCAAAAGAGAATTTAAGGTATCTTAGTCAAGTTTTAGTCAACTAAAAGTCTCGTCATTTTAGTCTAGTTTTAGTCAAAAGAAAACTCAATATATCTTAGTCAAGTTTCAAAACATTTTAGTCTTTTTTTAAATAAATTATTTCTGAGATTAATTCTAAGATAACCATTTCAGTCAAATAATGTTTCACACATCTCAAATATTGGTTAAATGTCATAATTACCTGACAAAATACACTTGTTGAATGATTTGTTGAATTCACTTTGTTAAACGTGTCTGGTTTTCTGATTTAAGAGACACATTCACAAATGATGAACTTGTTCTGAAGAGTATTTTATTAAGCAAATAAGTTACATAAAATATATATAACCTGCATAATGTATGTGCCACAACACCATAGCTAACTGGTTAATTTACAGCGTAGATGCCTAAAATCAGCATTAGCTTATGAGACGTATATTTAAGTTAACTTCCCTGAATGTGTGGGTGGTTAGCCTTTAGATGTCGCTTAAGGTTGGTGGTGTTTTTCCCGGTATTGTTTATCCGCAGTGCTTCCCGTCAGTTATAATGACACATTCTGACTTTTTGTCAATATCATTGTACCTAAAATGCGACCAAATATCGAGCCTCTTCCTTCTACCTTGCATGTCGTCGGCGCTCGTCGCGTGTTCGCCACTGTCTATGATTGTTGTGTTCTTGCTCCATGTAGTTTCGTGTTGCAGCCACAGGAGTATGAGACCTGTAACCGTTACTTGAGCAACAGCGCGAACTCATTCGGAATATTTTGAAGGCGTAACAGCTGAATATTCTATCTCATGGTGAAAAAGTAGAGACGATTGTATACGAAAATGAAGAGAGATTTTATCTTAGTTTTTATTTTATGCAATGCATGTTAATTTAGTCTTAGTCAGCGTTTTTGGACATTGGTGCAGTCTCGTCATCGTCTCGTCTTAGTCATGGAAAAAAAGGTCGTTGACGAACATATTTAGTCTCGTCTCGTCTGACGAAATTAACACTGGTTAAGGTTAGGTATGGGTTTAGGTTTAGGGTTAGTACCTAGTAATTACTGTAGTTGATGGTATTGTATAGTGGTTATATGTAGAACTGTACTGTAAAATAAAGTGCTACCAACTTTCTTATCCTGAAGTGCACAGCAAACAAACCGTGAAAGAGCCAAGCAGTGACTGCCCACTTCCAAGATGCAACCAAGTCGGCGGTCTCCATACAGACTTAAACTGCTTATATATATATTTATCCACCTGATCTCACAGTGAAATCTGAAAGAGTAGGTACATGCTGACTGAAATGTAAAAAACAGCAGTGGCAAATGCGGTAAGTGTTGAAGGGCTTATAGGCACATGTGAGCTCTGTTTATGTCCAGGAGAGGTTGCCAAAAGTTAGTTGTGTAACTAGTTCCTTTCAGCTGTACAGGATGTAATACAGTGAAGAGGAATGCATATAATATGGACTCCCAAACCCAAACCTAAACCTAACCATTAGTGGAGTAAAAATGAAATGTTAGGGGGAAAAGAGCAACCCCTGAATCAGGCTCACCACTGATTCAATGTGCTGCCAATCGAGCCATGTGAGAAGGTAAACACATTGAAACCGATTCATACTGTCGCCAATAGCACACCGGAACTTTCAGAAAAAGCATGCCGACTGATCATGTTCATATTTGTATATACCTGAATATGTTGCAATAAAATTTAAATATATTGTTTCTATAATTACAATTACCAATTTTAATACCATCTTAAGTTTAACCTTCTAACAACTCTAATATTTAAAAGATTGTTTCTCTTTCATGGTCATTATGGATGAAAGACATTACAAACATCATCTCTTTTAAAGAGAAACTATGGTCCTTTGACGAAAGGTAACGTTATGAGCAACGATGCTCCCTGGTTTTTACGGTGCAGTCTGGGAATTTTTAGGGTGTGAACGTTTCAGTGCATTGGAACGATTTTTGACTGAGACTAGAAATGGCTGACTCCCTAATAAGTGCCCTGACTTCTGAACTAGCAAGCTGATTGAGATTCACTCTAAATCTTCTAGAAAATATGTTCTTAATATTTTTATTACGTATTAAAGATTTTATAGAAGCAATAAGACTATATTGTGAAAAAAAGTCATGAGGGCTTAGCGGCACTCCACTGCATGTTATGCCTTAAAACGACTAAAGACACAATATAACACTTCCACATACCTTATTCCTTAATTATTGTTTTAGTGTTACAAACTGTTTCACATAAAAGAAATGTGAGACAAGGCTATTTAATGTTTCTTTTTGATAAAAAAGTAAACGCTACATAAAAAGATTACTTTTAACTTTCCAAATCCAAATTCAGATATAAATGCTAAATATGCCACCTTTAGATGAAGCTTATTCGAACACAACGGAAAGGCTTGAAGACATATCTCTGTGCACAAGCCTCTCAGAGATAGAGAAGGAAGAACAATCTGTCTGTCAGCATTTTCAACTCTCCAGATGTTTAACCTTAATCTAGAATTCACCATTTCAGTCAAACTCACTTCATAAAGGGGAGTTACAGAATAGACATCTCTTGAAGGGACCCACGTAAAAGCTCTCTTGAATCTTACCCTTAACAGTGTTACCCTTATCAGTGCAATATTGTTGGTAGAAATGTAGAACATCAACAGACAATGTGAACACCATCCATTAAGTTGAATTGTAACATATTGGAATGGTGAAATTCATTTCAAAATGTATGCTTTTGCATTTGGCAGATACTTTTTTTCCAAAGCACTATGTACTCACCTAAATGCTTGAATTACAATATTGCCAAGCATACATTGCGCTTAAAGAGTTGAAACAGATAATGCAGAAAATAAATAGGCTAAAGTAAATAAAGAGAAACAAGAGTGAATGTAAAGTAAATCTTCTGTTGTTTCTATTTCAGCTGCATTGTGTCTGGTAGCCCCACCCACCCACATACAAATAAATAAATAAATAATTTTTTTTACCAAAATCCCAATCCTCGTGTTTATTAAACATCAAACATTGACGCTGTGAGATTCCTTGTGGAAGTTGAAATACATTCCCTTTTACATTACAAATCCCCCAAGTGTGAACGGCCCCTTGAAGTGCATTCAAGGTACACATTTGAGCAGTTTTCTTGTAGACTTTAATTTCAGACAGTGTTTGTGTGTAAAATAGCTCTTAATCAACCAAAAAGGATTGGGTGGTTTCACTCTCTATTAATATAAATCTTAATTTGGAGAACATGTCGAGCTAATGGAATCCATAAAGACAAAGTAAGATAACTGTTGCATTAGGGATGACACTAACGAAACATAACGACACATAACAAAATTAGTTTGATTCACAAGACTCTCATTCATCATTTTGTCTATTCAGAGAAGAAAGATTGTAATATTGTGCCAGAGAAAGACATCTGAGACTCCTGGGAAAACATTACACACAGAAGGTTCCCAGTCATAATTCCATGAAGTTTCATAGACAAAGGCTTTAATGAAAAATCATTTCTTTCACGTTTCCATATAAAAATGTACATCAGCATAATATTTATAGCTTCAACATAGCAGGCAGTAAAAAATAGTTTACAATGAAAATATTCAGAGCATTCAAATGCATACCTCTTATAAATTCAGACTTAAAGACATTCCTTTAAATTATCAGTTTACTAATGATTTCTATTTTTGGCTGATCAATTCGGTTTATGTTTCTCACTACCTTGTGGAGAAGCACTAAATTCTATACTGTCCATACATGATAGTCATTAAACTGAAATGAAACAGTGTTTTGGTAATCTGCTGCATGTTAAAATCTCAACACCATATTAATGGAAGACATAGTAATTTAACGCTGTGGTCTTTATGCTGTGTTGTGTGCTCTGTAAAATGTTTAAATAACTGAATCAGAATGGAATCTAAAAACTTGATGTTTTTAAGTCTGACATATCAACTTCACAGTGAAAGCAAAAAACTTCAGTACAAGTGTACAACTGCACAAACAGACTTACATCATTATGTCACATACATTTTGCTGTTCAGTTACCCTTTTTTCACTCATCTTTTTTATTCTTTGTTCCTTTCTCTCTCTCTGCTTGATAAACTTGTATGAGGGCCTGTTTACAGGGCTATCGACTCTGAACAATGTACAGAAGTAATCAGGTAAGAATACAGAATCACTGCGGAGAGGTTATGTAACCTATTTGCGGCAGTTCATTGAATTAAGCACTGGAGCTGCTGAGTGCAAGCAGTGAGAAATAAGAAAGGAGGCATTGGGGTATATGAACACAAATTCAGATTCACACAAGTAAACACAGACTAAGGATTACGTAACAAGGTTGTTTTAGGCCACAAAACCATGTCATTGTCTAGCTCTAAGCCATTGCAAGCATCACAGTTTCATTTTAACTTTTTAATTCATAAATGGGTTTACCCCTATCATTGGGTTCAAAATCAAACTTGCCCATTTACATTTTACTCTGATGGCTTCACTCCCTTTCTACTGCAAGCATGTCCAAAAAAAGTAAACTTAACATGACCATCACAGTGTTCTACATAAGCATAGGAACTAAAATGTCATGCTTCGGAACTAAGGTGTTAATCAAAAACACAAAAGAGAGCATCTTTGCATACATACTAGTATCTTTGCCATAATTTCCCATGGTGGCAAAGGTGCCATTTTGAAATATTTCACGCTACCCTGCAACATTTTTCTATCTTGCTATTGATTTGACTTTGTTATATTTTTAAAGACTCTAAGGAATTGTAAAATGCAATATATTGTTCACTATTAATACAATTTAAGCAATATACCCCTACCATTAAACATTCCTATAGTGCTGCACATATTTGGGCCATTTTCAACAATGGATTTGAATAAAAGCGCTTACTCTTATTATGTGCTAATTATGTCTATAGATCTGGCCTAAAGGTTCTCTGTTTTATTCGAAGACTACAACATTTTAAAATTTGTTTTCACAGAGATGCTAAATAGACAATTTGTGTTGACCAGTAGACTAAGTTTCCTAGATTACTATGTCTAAAAAATGAACTGTCGTAAATTATTCAATATTAGGTTTCATGCTGTATAAGTGTTATTTTCTGTTCTGTAAGCTGCTTAGAAAAATAAGTGTAAGTGGACAAATTAAAAATTTTAAAACAAAAAAACATTTGGATGCATAACTTTCATATTTTATGGTCCTGTGGGTCTCTGATTGTAACGTTTTAAAAGCTTTGATAAAACATACTATCCATGGGAATCTGTTTCTTGTCTAATTCTTTATGTTTTAAAACAACTGACAAGAACTTGCATAACATTTACCAAGACAATTAGCATTTGCTTAAATTGAAAACAAATTAATGCCACCAAACTTAACTTAAAAAACCTGAACATTTAAAACATCACTTACTTAGATGAATAGTTCACCCAAAAATTGTAATTCTCTCATAATTTACTCACCATCCCAAATGTGTATGACTTTATTTCATCTGCTGAACTCAAATAAAGATTTTTAGAACAATATCTCAGCTCTTTTGGACAATACAATCCAAATCAATGGGTGCCAAAATTTAGAAGCTACAAAATCACACAAATCAGCATAAAAGTAATCCATAAGGCTCCTTAAATCAATGTCTCCAGAAGTGATATGATCGGTGTGGGTGAGAAACAGATCACATTCTTCATGCATACTGCCCCCCTACTGGGCAAGGGAAGAATTTCTAACAAAAAAGGATTTAAATATTTATCTTGGAGTTTCTCACACACACCATCATATCACTTCTGAAGATATGGATTAAAATACTGGAGTCTTATGGATTACTTTTTGGCTGCCTTTTGCTTTTTGGAGCATCAAAATGTTGGCACCCATTCAATTGCATTGTGAGGACCTACAGAGCTAAATTGTTTCTAAAAATTATAATTTGTGTTCTGCAGAAAAAATCTGGGAAGGCATGAGGATGGGTAAATTGAATTTTTGCTTTGGGGTGAACTATCACTTTAAAACACTGTCTGCAATGTCAAGTATCATTGGCTAAACAACTAATCTGATCACCAAAAATAAGCCACTCTTAATTAGACACAAATGTCTGTTTTTCAGCTTTAAATCTTTAAAAAAATAAAAAATAAAAAATGCATTACTTGCCCTCCCACTGATTATTATTATGCTGGATTATGGTTTTACTGAAGAGCTCATTATACATGGGACATCTGCTCATGTAACTGAAAGTTTTTAAATACAATGTTAGAAAAGTTTTGAAATCCAGATTGGGCTATAATTCTATAATTCTTAATTCAGGGCCCACAGAGCCATATAAGGCTACAACCACACATATCCGTTTTCAGTTTCCTAACGTCATAATTTTAAAATAAAATTGAGAGCGTTTTTGGAATCGCTCCATTTTCGATTGAGAAAAATGCTGTTCCAGTGTGGACAAGAGGCGTAAACGTAGCAAAAACAATGCATTTTTTAACGAAAACGTATCTGTGTAGATGTGTAAGAGTAAAGTATCTGTTTGTCTGATGACATCACATGTAAAAGAAAAAAATGAAAATGATTAAGAATTATTTGCATATTCAATTAATATAAGTTTAGTAGTGATTTGCAGTCTCATGAAAACTGAACCTGTTGTGTTAAAAATTATTTGAGCCCAAAAGAGCATATTTGATTTATGGCCCTCAGAATGAGTGCATGCCTTAAGTCGGTTTCACTGAAAACGGTGGTGACTTTGTGTTGACTTTGATTTGTGGGCCACTTTAAAATAAATAAAGCAGATAATATAGATGTTGACTAAGTAATTTATGGCATGATCCAAAAACATGCATCATAACAAAAAAGAGCAGTATGCAAATTTTCATCTATAAAGCCTTAACACTAAATTCTAACTTAATTAAAGTGTCCTGAATTGTCAACAATGTTAGTTGCCATTTTAAGAGCTTTATCAGTAAATTTAGCAAAGTTCTTACAAACATCCTTTACCTATGACTACATTGCATTACAATTAAGATTTCTAATTAATATTAAGTGTGGGCTACTTATGAAGAAATGGATTTTAAATGTGGGAAAGCTGCACAGTAGGGAGATATGTTGTCTCCTGCAAAATTATATTATCATGGTTTTCATATAGGCTACTAGTCCTAAATACTGTATATTAAAAAAAGCTGAGAAACATCTAACATACTGCAGCACTGTAGTGAGAGAAAAAAAACTGGTATGTTGATGCAAATAACATTATCATAAGTTATTACTGGCCTAATGAATTTAGAATTTGTTAATTGATTAATTTATTTGGTTTTTATAGCTTTTTTAATAATATGACCTTCATCTTAAAAATTGTTTTTATTTTCTTTAATTAAAAAAAATACTTTATATTTATTTTACAATTCATTATTTTTCCTACTGGCTTAAAGCTCAACATAAATAAAATTAAGTAAAACATAAATTACCGAAGATGGTATCAAGTATGCATTAAAACAAAGCAAATACAGCTCTCAAAAAGACAGAAAATAAATAAAAACAACATATTATACAGTAACAAAATACATGCATACATTCAATACATGCATACATCGTTTTGGGAAGTATATGATTTTCATCATTTTCAATACGCTTCTAATTTTCATGCCTCTTCCAAAACAAATATCATGTGGCTCTTACAAAACATAGGGGTGCCATCGGTGTTAGACACTAATTACACAAATGTTTCACTGGATAATATTTCTGAAACCTGCTGGGTTTGGAATGTTGTATCTAACTAGGTGGCCATTCACTTGAGGTACCCAATACCTGTAACAGTCTATAAACCATTACAGCATCAGTGTACATAGTCTAATCAACTGTTTATGAACAGTTATGCAGTTAGTTTGTGTTATGTAATGGACTGTAATAACCCCCGAGCTATTTTGGTCTTCAAGTCTGCGGCAAACTTTTGGTCCATCTATCTCAACCTCTAGAATAAACTCAGTGTGACCTTCCACACTGAGAGGCCCTCTGCCTTTGGAATGACTCTACAATGAACCCAGTTATTTTACTGGATCAATAAGGCTCTGGCTACCACATGCATCACACTAATCGCAAACGAGTTCTGCACAGTCCAATGATTATGGAATGTGAACAATATACACAACAGGACAAAAGCTAGAATTATTTCAACATTATGTTAAAAATAATAGATTTTTGGGTCTAGAATTCCATGTATTATTTGGCAGGCAATCTGTGTAGAGGCATTCACTGCATTGACTGACCTAGAATCAGATTGGAATAGACTGATTGTAAATACAGGGAAAACACTCTGTCTGAACCAATGAAAACATGGCAAGCACAAGAACAGTTGTGCTACATGTTTGATCTGGCATGATGTAAGGATCTAATTATTTTGATTACATCTTTACACTGCTGATTTTTATGTGTTCATTAGGACAAACAAGAGTTTGATCAAATATTTATATTAAATATTTTCAATCTGTGATTATCAGAACATTAAACAAGAGGCCTGCAGGGAGTGTGGGGAACTATATTGGTAAAAATGTAAAGAAATGTCCCAGGTTCGATACAAGCTAAGCTCAATCAACAACAACAATTGCGGCATAATATTGATTACCTACCACAAAAAATAATTATGACTCGCCCCTCGTTTATAGGCTATATATATATATATATATATATATATATATATATATATATATATATATAGCAACAGTTGGAGTTAAAGTAAGACACTTACAATAGAAGTGAATGGGCCAGTCCATATATGCTCAAATACACACCGTTTCAAAAGTATAGGCAAAAGATGTAAGCATTATACATGTTGAGATGATTTTAGTTTGATAACTAACTCGATTGCTAAGCTTAACTTTCATGATGGTAAAGTTGTAATACTGGATCTAACTTTATTCAGATAAAGTTAATAAGTGATTTTATCACACCAAATTCATGTTTAGCATGGATAACATTTATGCCTTGTGGCTATACTTTTGAAACAATGTGCAGTTTAGCATTTATGCATTGGCTCCATTAACTTTTTAGGAGGCAAATAAAATATAATTTTTTATATATATAATAAAGGAGTTTTTTTTGCCGGTAATCAACATTATGCCATAAATGCTATACACTGAACTTAAAGAGATAGTTCACCCAAAAATGTAAATTCTCTCATCATATATTCACCCTCATGCAATCACAGATGTGTGAC
The DNA here is from genome assembly GCA_032164185.1 of Moxostoma hubbsi. Lineage (NCBI taxonomy): Eukaryota > Metazoa > Chordata > Actinopteri > Cypriniformes > Catostomidae > Moxostoma > Moxostoma hubbsi. The sequence continues at coordinate 10,787,133 of JAVLUX010000022.1, read as the reverse complement.
TTTTTTCTTTTGCAGAACACAAAGATACACAATAAATTGTGACCAAAACTTTGAAGCTCCAAAAGCACATAAAGGCAGCATAAAGGTAATCCATCTGACTCCAGTGGTTTATTAAGGTCTTCAGAAGCGATATAATACGCGTGGTTGAGAAACAGATCAATATTTTTGAGCAGATCAAGCCTTTTCTTTCTTTTCTTTTTTACTATCAGTCTCCACTTTCACGTTCACATTCTTTTTCTTTTGTTTTAGGTGATTTACATTCTTCATGTATACCACCACCTACAGGGCAGGGAGGAGAATTTATAATAAAAAAGGACTTAAATATTTAAGGCTGTTTCACACCCACACCTATCACATTCACTCTGAAGATATAGATTTAACCACTGGAGTCTTATGTATTTCTTCTATGTGCTTTGGAGCTTAAAAGTTTTGGTCATCATTCACTTGCATTGTGAGGACCTAAAGAGCTGAGATATTAATCTAAAAATCTTCATTTGTGTTCTGCAGAAGAAATAAAGTCACACACATTTGGGATGGCATGAGGGTGGGTAAATTATGAGAGAATTTTAATTTTTGGGTGAACAATCCCTTTAAATTGTTGTGAACCTGGAACATTCCTTTAGAGGGATAGTTCACCCAAAATCAAATTCTTTCATACAATTTTCAACATTGAGTTCTGTTTCTTGAGAGAGCTGGTTTTGAGTGATGCAATATGTCCAGTAATATGAGCTACATTTCATGGCGTAAAATAACCCATATTTCAACACTGTGTGGATTGGCTATTATGCTAATACACAACATTGCGTAATGTGATGTCTTGACACCTGCCGTTAAAATGCTCTTTATCTTTAGATAGTATCTGCATATTCTTTAGCTATGCGATCCAATCACTGAAAACCTATATTAATGCAAGGTGTAAAGGTGGACTATTATGCCAGAGAACACTTCTAACATTTTATAACAAACAGACTCTTTTCACTAGCTTGTACCTTGACAGTAACACCTTTATATTGATTTGTGCAAGATATTTCTTCAGTGTGAACACAGTGTATATCATCTGCACTGCTTATCTCCGCAAATACATTTAAATACAGACGAAACACATGCTACATTAAAAACAATACCTACCCATGTGATTTGATACAAATAGTTTTAGATGACAGCCTTCAGTGAATCTGTATATTTGCCAACTGTACAAAATAACAAAACAATCATACAAAAATTAACACTTTAAACTTTTTGTCATTTTTTTTGTTTGTTTTTCCTCTAACTACATGACAAGGTTTGATTTGGTAAGAAACAAGCAAGGGAATGAACAATGTAAGAAACCATATCAATGCATTGTTAACACATGCTCTAAGTCAATTTATCATGAATGACAAGCTTTTAAAAAGGATATCAAGTTTAATATTGTAGGTAAAACTTCTTCGTTATGTCCATATCAGAGGTCTCTACACAAAAAGCACCTCTTTTCAGCTCAGCACTGCTTGTTTATCCTGAAGAGAAAATAAAAATTACAGTACGAAATGTCAGATTTGATAAATGCACTCTCACTAAACATTTAAAGGAGAAAATCTCCCTTTCCAATTCTTAATATCTCCATTAATGACTTTCTTGCTGAAGAATATTTTCCACGTACAAGATGTGGTTGATTTAATTATTATTCAGTTAATCTATTTCTCAGTAATTGCTTCTAGAGAAATTCCAAACATGCTATCATATTTGATACAGGACATTTGTGATCAATGCTTCCCAACTGTTATTTTTTGGAGAGTGTTGCATAATTTGATGGACACTGAAAATTGCTACTTCCATTTGCTACTATTCTTCCAACAGTTATTTTTAAGCAGAATTGGTCTTGATTAATTATATAAGCACAGTAGTTAGGGAACGTGAGTTGCACAACACTTAGAAAAAACTGAACAAAAGGAATTGTGTCGGTGCTAAATTTGAGCAAATGTATTTCTGGTCATGATATTCTGCTCTGTTTTTACAAAAAATATAGTATGAATACCCTTGGGAATACCGCTAGAGATATGCACTACACTTGCATATCAAAAACACTGTCTAGATCTAGAATGAAGGATTTCTTAATTTGTGTTTGAAACAACCTACTTAGATTCATGCTTGTTTGAGTGAAACATTTAAACATAGGCCTTCACTTTAGGACTTTTTGAGTTCAATATGTATACAACCTTCTTAGAAAAACCATTCATGTTAAGCTAGCAGCTGCAGATGTTATACACTGTTCTGGATGAAGGGTGCACAAGAGACAAGTGAGAAGGTTTGTTACTCTGGACCACACTGCTGTTGATTACTGGGGCTGTGAGTGTCATCCCGGCAGAGAGCGTGCCTGATCATGGACACCTCTGGGCCGGTGAAGTGCCGTGTGACACCGCCCCCTGGTGGACAGGACCTGCTTACTACCTACACGCAAACACATGCCTTTCAAACATTGGTCACATGGTCAGGGTTTTCCCTGACTTCGATGCACTCAATTTCCTCTCTCTCCCTCTCCCGTTCCCTTTCCCTTTCCCTTTCCCGCTCTTTCCGCTTGGCTCGTTTCTTTTTCTTGTGCCTCTTTTTAGAAGGTGGGAAGAAAGTCAAAAACACTGGTAGGATGACGAAACAGTGTAGTACTGTGCAGCTAGCTGTGAGAAGGGAGCACTTGAACAGTGTATAGGTCAAGTTTGAAGGCACAAAGAGAAGGGGCACTATCCCAATTACAAAACATGAGGTGTTCTGCAGAATGGCAGCCCCATGCTCCTCCAGTGAGATCTTGATGCACTGAGTCCGCGTGTGCTCAGTGGCCAGAACGAAAGTGTAGAGGTGAGGGGCACAGTGATCCATGGCAAAGTTGAGAGTATAAATAAGGCACAGGATAGAGATGCTGTCCATGTCTACATTCCAGAGCGTCATGAGACCCAAGACGCCCAGTTCCACAGAGGTGATGGTCAAAATCAACCAGAAGTTGCCCAGTGGGTTAATGACCAGGAAAAAGGTGAGGATGAGAATGGTGAGCACGCTAAAGCCTGATGTCAGAATAGGGGAGATGATAGAGGAACTGTAGCGATCCATGAAAACAAAGGTTGGGTTGAAAACAATGAACTTGATACTGTTGATGAGGGAGAGGGGTCGAAGTCTTTCTAGCAGCTCTACAACCTCCTCCCTAGTCTTCTCAGTTGTTCTGGCTACCAAGTACATCTTGGATGCGATAATGTCATACTCATCTCCATTTTTGGAGAAAATTATGTCGTCGACAAATTGTTGGTACTCTGGGCTCCTAAGAAAAGTAGTCTTGAGAATGTTGATAAAGTCACTTTTGGTTGACGCGCTGACATTGACGACCCTCAAGTAGTGGAAGTAATTGTCGATCCACGAAATCTTATTAAAGCCCTGCCCTAATGTCTTGAGGTGCTCCTGAACTGTTGAGTTCCAATATTCTATGGGTTCATAGATGTAAAACCCAATCACTGGACTGTAGTTGCTGAAGTACTTCTGTTGGGTCAGGGCGAATGACACGCTGGGTGAATTACTTGCTAGCAGATTAATTATATTGGAGCCATCGCTAATTTGTAAACACCCCATGAAAGAAAAGGAGGCATAAATCAGGTAGAGGATGACCACAAAAGGCTTGACGTAGGTGTTGGTAATCCATTCGGTGTAATGCTCCCGCAGAAAATGCTGAATGAAGTGGTTCTGGTATGGAACACTATCGTGGTGCGTAGAGAGGTCATGGCCGTCACTCATCATGGTCTTAAACCAAGTGGGCTGGCGGTCAAGATACTCCACTGAGGGTATCTTGCAGCAGAAGACGCTGTGATAGCGGTTTTGCTCCAATTGCCCAGCAAACACCAGACAGGAGCCGTAGAATGAAAACACATAGAAATAGTTCACCAGGATTGCTACACACATGCTCTGGCAAAAGACCTTCACTGATTCGATGTTGGTGAAGGGGCTGGCACCCATGCCAAAGGTGATGATATAGAGGGAGCTGGTCATGGTGTAGCATACCATCACATCGGCAAATGCATCTGCTACTCGCTCTTTGAAGGGCAAACTCTCTCTGGTTCTTCTCCAGCCTGCCAGGAGCTCAAACACACCCTTTGTTCCATGCCCTGAAAACAAAAGAGGGAATATACTGTTTGATGCTGAACAGTTGCATGAAAAATTCACATATGTATTACAGCATGAACAATGTCAGCATGAATTCAATCTAGAATAATACACGGTAAAAAGCCAAAATGTGCAATTGTTAACTTAGGGAGCTACTGTATTTCTCCCTGATCTGACTCTTAAACTCTTATGTTCTGTAGGGTTAAACTAATGTAGTCAGGTATTTTTGGTCATATTAAATGATACTTTTCGACTTGAATAAAATTATTTAATGTAGATGTTATTTATTTGGGTAAACTGACAAAACATTTTTTGTAGTGGTAGACCAATATATTGGCCAGGCCAATTTAACCACGTCAGTTACATTTGTAAACAAAATTGTTTATGTAACTTGAAGGGTCTACAAACAGTTATTGTTGAATTTTACAAAGAGTTGTCAACTATTAATTAAAATGCTAATTGTCTTGATTTCAAATGAACATTTATACATTTAATTCCACTGTGCTCCTCTGAAATATACATCTGTGTGTAAAGATTTCATACATGGAAGCAAGTAAAACTTGACATTAATACATTTTATTAATCTGATTAATGGGGAGTGGGAAATATAAGTCTCATATTTTAAAAGGTGACTGACTCCATTATAAAATTAGAGATTTCAAATTATTGTTACAATAAATAAAAAAAAATAATAAAAAAAACAATTATTCTTGATTTATAATTTTCTTTTCCTACGCAACTGCAACATAGAACAACAATATTAAATTATGTCACTTTATTGTTTGCAATTATCTATTGTTTCTTAACCATTTAAAATTTTACTCAGTAGTTTCCAGCTGAAGAATCAGGCACATATTTTAACTGACTTAAAATATATACTGTACTGTGCAAAAGTTTTAAGCACTTGTGAAAAATGTAACATAGTGAGAATATCTTCAAAAAAATAATGCCATAAATATACTTTTCATTGATCAATTAACATCATACAAAGTCCAAATCAATATTTGGTGTGACCACATTTGCCTTTAAAACAGCACCAATTCTCCTAGGTACACCTGGACACAGTTTTTCTTGGTTGTTGGTAGATAGGATGTTCCAAGCTTCTTGGAGAATTTGCCACAGTTCTTCTATCTATTTAGGCTGTCTCAATTGCTTCTGTCTCTTTATGTAATCTCAGACTGACTTGATGTTCAGTGAGGGGCTCTGTGTGGACCATGCCATCTGTTGCAGGCATCCCTGTTCTTCTATTCTATTCAATTAGCAAAAGGAATGGTTGGTAGTCTAAAATGTATATCTCCTATTGAAATAAATAAACATTTTAAGACACACGCTTTTGTAAAACATCTTATGTGCCTAAAACGTTTGCACAGTATGGTATACTGTATATATAATATTAGAAAATGTATTCAGTTTGTTTCTTTGAGCTATCCAAGAAGCTTAATACATGCCTTAATTTAGCTGGGATTAAATGGGATAATAATAATATTAATAACACTTAAATACATTCCAACATATTAACCTCCTAATGCTAATCAAATGTCTATAAAGGAATGTTCTGGGTTCAACACAAGTTAAGCTTTATCGACAGCATAATGTTGATTACCCAAAACATTTTTTTCTTTAAAAAAAGCAAAAAACGAAGTCACAGTGAGGCACTTACAATGGGAGTGGGGGCCAATTTTTTGAGTGTTTAAAAGCATCAATATGAACCTTGTAATTGTATAAAAGCACTTACATTGATTCTTAATTAATTAATTAATTAAACTTGTTTAAATTGTAATTTTTACAGTCGTTTTAGGATTTGTTTTTTTTTAAGGTTTTGTTGACATCGTCATGGCAACAAAGATGTAAAATTGGCTATAACTTTTCACAGAAAAGGCTATTAAGTGATTTTATTGCATTAAAATCATGTTCTATACTTCTATATCATGCTATACTTCTGAAACATTGAGAATAAAAAAAAATTGCCAATTTTTGGTTAAAATTCTCACTGTTTCAGAAGTATAGCCACAACACGTAAACAATACATTTAATATTAAACATATTTACAAGGAACACTTCTACAGAAGTGGTACTGTTGTTCCCCTTCTGTCAATTCCAACCAACAACATTTTTCAGTAAATTTTGATAAAACTTACTCAGTCAACCACTGAACATTAGTTAAAAGTTGTAAACTGAGCTGCAATTCAGCTTCCTTTTCTACCATCCACCTAAACGTATTCTGTGCACAAAGCTGATACATCAGATCTAGTCTGTGTGCACACTTTTGCCTTTGAACATATTAACACATTTGACTTTTATCCATCCACTAAATATTTCACTTGGTATCAAGGACATCAACATGGCTCATCTCTACACACTCTTTCCCGCTGTCTCACAAATATGTCACAAAAGCTACTCCCTTACTATTTTCTGCTAAATAATACATTTCCATTGACCTGACAAAGATGGAGAAAAACCTAATTAACCCTAAATGATTACACCACTGTAATGAGTTAGATGGACTGTCTTTCCCTGCTTTTAGCTTTATTAAGAGGCAGAACAAGTCCATTAGCCTGTGTGAATTAATCTGCAAGATGAGGATGGTACGTGGTGGGCCAGTGGTAGCCCAGTGGCTAAATGTCTGAGCTGCTAATTCAAAGATTGCATGCTCAATACCAAATACTAAGTGGAGAGGTACCAATATCACAATATTGCTTTTTTACCATCAAGTACATTTAAGCAAGGCACTTAGCCCCAGGTAGCTCTCAAAGGGGTGTTCCTGCAATTTCATCAAACTGCCCTGAATAAAAATCAGCAGCTAAATGGCAATTAAAACCTAAACTACTATATACAGTACAAATTTTGATACAAACAAAACTTTCAGGCATATAAATGGTACATGGGTCACTACATTCAAAAGATACAGGTTTAATAAACTATTTAAATTGTGATTAGTAACTGACCCTGCAATCTCACAAAGAACACTTTCACTGCTTGAGGAATTCTTCTGCATTCTCCAATTAAGAAGATTAATTAAATCCATGATGTGAGTCCATTTATTATTTGCCCAATCTGCACAGAAATCTTCTGCATGGTAAACACAAAGTTTCATTTTATTTAATCTGCAGTGGCTAAATGGACATGGAATCACATGGAATTTATTCTCTCTAGGCAATATTCACTTAGCTGACAGAAGCCAATTCATCTACAATAATTCAGCATCAGACTGTTGAGAGGGGCATCTAATGCCTCAAGCTAAATTTGGGCTCAGTTTCAAAGAACTTATCTATTGAAAGCTTGTGCAAATCAACTAGAGCAATGAATGGATGAATTACCACATGCAGCCAAGACAGCAATTTTATCCTCTAAGGTAGTATTCTTCATTATTAAATACCCACAACTTAATCATTTAGTAAATATTTAAACAAATCACATAAAGATTAGAGTTTTATTTAAATGCTAAGCTTTTTCTTATTAAGCATTGCATTGGCTCTATTTTTATGTTATCACCTTCAAGATTCTAAAATAATAAAACATTTTCAATGATAAAACACATTCTCCTACTTGATTATTATGCAGAGACAGCTATAACTATAAGCTATATGTATTTGCATTTTTGTTTGATATTCCCTGAATAATATTAACACTTTGGCTCTGTGGCACTATCAAACAATCTGGTCTCATAATGAAAATGTGACTTTATATACATAGACTCACTGAGCACTTTAGGAACACTGCAAATACTGAATGGAGCCTCCCTTTGCTCTCAAAACAGCATTGATTCATCATGGCATGGATTCAGGGGCGGACTGGCCATAGGGCCGCCGCGTAATGCTGAACGGGCCGCGACATGCCTTAAAACGGCGCTACAATATGCAGAAAAGGACAGTGACACCCCATATTTTCAAATAGGCTGTGGCAAGTAAGCCAAGAAAACTTTCCCCACACAATTACAACACCGCCACCAGCCCGGACCGTAGACATGGCAGGTTGGGTCCATGGATTCATGCTGTTACTGCCAAATTCTGACCCTACCATCTGCCTCAGCAGAAATCGAGATTCACCAGACCAGGCAATGTTTTTCCAGTCTTCAACTGTCCAGTGTTGGTGAGCTTGTGCCCACTACAGCCTCAGCTTTCTGTTCTTGGCTGACAGAAGTGGAACCCGTCATGGTCTTCTGCTGTTGTAGCCCACCTGCCTCAAAGTTTGGAGTGTTGTGCATTCTGAGATGCTATTCTGCTTATTACAATTGTACAGATGGGTTATCTGATTTACCGTAGCCTTTCTGTCAGCTCGAACCAGTCTGGTCATTCTCTGTTGACATCTCTCTCCAACAAGGCATTTCCAGTCACAAAACTGCCACTCACTGTATGTTTTTTGCTTTTGGCACCATTCTGAGTAAACTCTAGAGACTGTTGTGTGTGAAAATCCCAGGAGATGAGCAGTTACAGAAATACTCAAACCAGCCCATCTAGCACCAAGTATCATGCCACAGTCGAAATCACTGAGATCACATTTTTTCCCCATCTGATGGTTGATGTGAACATTAACTGAAGCTCCTTACATGTGTCTGCATGATTTTATGCACTGGACTGCTGCCACATGATTGGCTGATTAAATAATCACATTAATAAGTAGGTGTACTGCAGTGGTGTGTGGTTGAATTTTGAAATGAGGAGTCAGAGTGGGCAGTGGCATGCAAATTCCACTCGCCAATTCTCATTGCCCTTTTCTCAAAGATTAGAGGTTTTTGGGGCTCCCAAGAGCGACCCCTAGTGTCACTACATCGCCACAATGTTGAGTGAGTGACAGAAGGGAACTGTACCTTTAAGAGCGAGTTAGGCATTAGTTTTAGGTTAGGGAGTTACATTTTAATTATTAAAATCCACCTAAATCGAAAATCGAATATTCACCTCAAAAAATCATCTGATTACATCATAGGGTGCAAGCTGGACATTACACTGGAAAACTGCAGCCAAACATGTAATACAGTGCGTAAACTTTGAATTGCAAAAATGTTGTCATGGTCATGTAAATTTCATGAGATCAGTCAGCTATCAAACATGAGCATCCTCCTGACCAGTCTGACATTGGCTCCTTGTGGTGGTCTGTACTATTACCAGCAACCATATCACCATGCAGCTCAAGAATAGTAACCAAATAAAGCTAAGCAGGGTTGAGCCTGATCAGTACATCCTCGGGAAAACTATGGTTGCTTCTGGAAGTGGTGTTAGTGAGGCCAGCAGGGGGTGCTCACCCTGTGGACTGTGTCGGTCTTAACACCCCTGTAAAGTGTCGGTGACACTATACTGAGGCACTGTCCTTCAGAAGAGATGTTAAACCAATGTCCTGACGCTGTGCGGTCATTAAAAATCTCACTCTTGTAAAGAGTAGCAGTTTAACCCTGATGTTCTGGCCAAATTCCCCCAATTGGCCCTTATCAATCATAGCCTCCTAATAATCCCCATTCTTATATTGGCTGAATAACTCTACTCACTCATGGTTAGTATACTAGCGCACAATGGCTGCTGTTGCATCATCCAGGTGGACGCTGCACACTGGTGGTGTTTGAGGAGAACCCCCTGTTCACTTTATGAAGCGCTTTGAGTGTAGTCAGAATGCGCTTTATAAATGTAACGTTCATTATTTTAATGAAACAAAAAATACACACTCCTTTAACATCGCATTCATTAAACTAGGATGGAAGAGGGCTTTATTGTTTTTGAGGGAGGAGAGATACTGGAATGGTGCTTTAGAAATGAATATCTACTCACATCTTTCTTAGCATGACATGGCGATTTCTTCAGTGTGGGCTGGAAATGAATCACTGCTACATAACACGTCAAAGTGCTGGTCAAGGGCAAAAGAAAATGTGCTCAATTCGAAAGGTCTCTAATGAAACAGGGCTGAGATAGGACACATGAAAAAACTACTGCGCGACTGGCTAGAGCAACCTTTAATTTGTCAAATACACTCCATTGGGTCATCCCAAAAGCCTGTTCCTTAATGACATCATCCACCAAAAAGTGGCTAACTCTAATTACTTTGTTTAATTGTTTCTGTTTATTGCCCAAAACTGATCATTGCACTCCAAAAGACATGGATTAAACTACACATGTAATTCGTGAAAATATTGGATTCCATTGACTTGCATTGTGTGGATATAAACATCAACTATGAAAATGTCTTCATTTGTGTTCCACAGAATGGCTGGTTGAGCAAATTATTAGAAAATTCTCATTTTTGGGTGAACTTTTAAAAGATTAATTTAACTTGTTATGTTACACCCTCATGTTAGCTAACTCTCAATTCCTTACAGGGCAATGGCAAAACTTGATCTCTATTTCCATCCTGTTTGTTCACCCCTGGTCTCATGATGGTTTTAAAGGTGAATATTAGATGGAGGTTTTACTGAGCAAAATGTACCTCCCTAACCTAAACCTAAACAAATGTGATCTAAAATCAAATGAGAGGTAGACACAAAACAGATATCCTTACCCTTAACCAAAGCCTAAACCTAAATGACAAAATGCTAAATGAAAAGAACATTTTGTGAAGCAACCATGTCATTTTGTGTTGCTTCTATGACACTCCTGTCTCATGTGTCAGCTTGCAAGCTTAACTGGTTTTGAACTGCAGACTCCTGAGTCCAAAGTGCAACACTTTATGAAGTGAGCTACTGCAGACGCTAGTCACACATAGGATTTGGAATAAGTGTTGTTATTGGTGAGTCTGTAATACAAGCGTCAAAATGAGTAGCTTTTCAAATGATGTGTTGTAGAAAAAGTGTTTGGATATAATAACATACAGTAGCAGTATGTAAGTGATAGTGTGAAAATTAAGTGGTTATAAAGTCATAATGATCAGCCATTGTAGTTTTGATTTGTGTGAAAGTGAATAAAATGCACAGCTTGTTGTAGCGCCTCGGAGTGTTAATTTCAAAAAGGAAACAGCAACGAAACGCAAGATTCAGCACGGAAAAGTGAGTTTGCTAAAATGTCGTTATGGTAACGTTCATTCTATGAGACTAGGTTGTTTAATTCCCCATTTCTGTTACGCAAAAGTAATTTTTTGTCTATCTGGTGAAAGTGTGCAAATCCTAAAGAAAGCTTTCTCTCAAAATGTCATGTTTTTTACTGTATGATTTTGTTTCAAACAAGCTCTGTCAAAGGGTTCCATCCATTCAAGGGTTTAAATTAAATCAGGACCACTGGAGGAGTGAGTGTTTTTATTAATGCAAGAAAACTGGAAAATTGACATCTTGAAACAAGATTGACATGTTAAGGAATGCAGCAGCAAACTGAGTTCATTTAAACTGAAAGCACAAAGCTGTGAGCTGGCACTAGGGATGCCTCCTCCAGTTATAAATCACAGGCTAGGACAGAGATTACTGAGCATTTAAAATAAACCCCCTTCAACAACATCTAAGATCATTTTACTGTACCAGACGCATGTCTAAAAGGCCACAGGGACCCTGAATGCCCCTGAACAAACAGAGGGGGGTGACCCATTGTGATCCAAGTAAGGAGGAGGACAAACACACAGTGTACACATTTACTGCACTGGGGGAACCACTTTGCACCATCATATGCTGAAATTAACTGAATGCATTATAACAGCGAGAGAACATCTCGACTTTGGTTTCTTGAACACAATGAGTGTTTGACAACCGTATTTACTAAAATATATGAATCTTAAATTGTCCAGTTCACACAATAGCTAACTGAAGCGACTTAAACAAGGTCTGTAACAAATAAACAAAGTCAAGCCCCTTTTCTCTTCCTGTGATAGCCACAAATAACACCATTAAAAGAGATGAAAGAAATGAAAGAAAAACAAAGTAAATACTATATAAAAAATGCCACCTTCCATAAAACCAGAAAGTTGCATCTAACACAATATTATTCAATAAACAAGTCCACTCAAGATGCAAACTCATTCATTAAATCTTAATTATATGACAATAGCTTTAATTGCCTTTTGGGTCAGGTCCAGACCACAAAACTAATGGGAGCAGCTCCAGAGTAAAAGTAGTTTTTCTTACCCGATAGACAAATGTTTTTTTTAAAGCATAAACCTATCAAAATTTTTGTCCCTCTTCTTAAAGGTACAGTTCACCCCAAAAATCTAAAATTTACTCACGCCGTCTAAAACTCATATGATTTTATTGCTTCTGCAGAACACAAACTGAATGATGTGATTTGTTTTGAAGAATGTTTGATGTGTTTATGTCCATGCAATGTAAGTCAATGGGGTCCAAAAGTTTTACACTCTGAAAAAGAAGAGTGAAAAAGAAATAAAGGGAGCATAAAAGTAATCCTTTTGAAGGATTTTGTCATTTAATTTTGGTCAAAAAAGCAGACAAATCACTTCAGAAGACATGGGTTAAACCACTCAAGTCATATTATGTGTATCATTGGTGTTTTAAAGTTTTGGACCCCACTGACTTACATTGTATGTAAAACAAAAATAAACAATGCATCATTAAAAATACTGTTATTTGAGATCTGCAAAAGAAAGAAAGTAATACGATTTTAAGACGGCATTTGTAAATAATGAGAGAATTATAATTTTTGTGTGAACTATTCCTGAAAGTAAATGTGTCTTGTTTTTAGAATGTTTACTGAAAAATAAAACAAAAATACTAATTAAGAAAATGAAGCAATCTAAAACAGGGCTGACCATCATGTTTTTCTGCAGTGTGCACGTAGCTTTTCAAGGAACTCTCAGGGAGCTGAACAGCAATGTTCACTGCAAGTCTCACAAGGGCTAAGGCGGCGAATAAAGGGCAGTACCTCATGTCTCTAGGTGCTGCTGGACAGGTACAACACTCCACACAGCTTAAGAGGACAGTTTGTCACAGGCCTCCCGTGGACAGTTCCAGCTAGAGAAAAGCTACTGTGAGGCTGTAGTTTCAATATTGAGCGCTGCATCACCTCTCTCTGCAGTGCAGTGAGTCATTAAACAAAATTACTGCTTTAAAACTTCAGCAGTGTGCAGCTGCAAACACATCCATCACCTGCAAAAAAACACCCTGTGGGCAGACCCTGTGTACAACTCTCATGAAGCACGTCCTGTTGTAACAGAAGATCATAAAAATATTGCATACCAATATCATGTACTATGATAATTCAATGGAATTCTTTGAAATGTATGAACAGGGGGTCTGTCCATTACTGTTTGATCGTTAACAAATTTGTTTTGGAAAAAATACCATTATTATTGTCATTTCATACAGTAAAAATAAATGATGATCATTATTAGTAAAAAATATTAAATTATGAATTAAAACTGCAATAAGTTAAATTCAACCAAAGCTTACCTAATTTTAGCAAAATGTTTCATTATCCCTCATCCTATGTAGATGTATTGAATAAAATAATAATCTAATGTTCAAGTATATGACTCCACATTAATTATGTAAATATTGCCTATTTTAAAGGCAAAGTATGCCAATACATTTATATGAAAATGTGCATGTTTTTAAAGCCCAGGTTTAAAATGCAACAGTCATATCTGCAAGTTCTATACAATATGTAAAAGAGGGTCTCTGCTCAGTCTCTCTATCTCCACCAAGGGGTTCTTCACTTGAAAAAGGTTAAAGACACATACTATAGTACATTAATACACTAATCTTTTAGAAGCATCATATGGTATTTTTATGTGATACCATCGATATAAAGTGGTACCACCACCGTTCTTTTGAATAATGGCAATAATGATCGAGATTGTTTCTTTGCATGCATAAAATAACTGTTTTCCTTTTTGCAAATGTCATTTTACAATTTACTTCAGAATATTTTAATTTTGTATTTATACATAAGCTTTTAAAGAAAAAGAAAACATACCTTTCAGAATGAAGCGTTTTAACCCTTATTTTGTTGCCTGATATTATAAGCATAAAAACACTGTTACAAAAGTGCCCAAAACTAGCATCTCCTTTTACAGCAAACATGCCTTAGCTTAACACGGCACACATCACAACACACCGTTAATCCCACTGCAAAGGATAAGGTGTTCAATGTGCATAAATCTGTGCCTATATAGAAAACAGAGTGCTTTGCAGAGCCAGTCAAATTATTGGTGTCAGAAGATGGAGACTGGAGTGACACTTCTGGCATAGTGAGAATCGTCATATTGAATGGCTGCTGCTTCATGTAGCACCACACATCTGCTGCATCTGCAAGTGCTAATGAAAAGCTCCTGCAAAAGCACCATATGTAAATCTTGTCTCAGTAGAGGGCTTGAGTTACTCGTGTGTAATTTCATTGGAGTGGACCCCATTAATTCAGCTGGTGAATCTACAGCAATTGTTGAGAGGTGTTTGTTGTAAAACCTAACAGTTTTGAACCCGTTTATTGAGAGTGATAACATTAGATTGCAACAACGTCATAGCATTTTTACAAGCACATGATAAACTTCTAATTAAGGTCTATATTTTGGTTAAACCAGAATATAGCTGCTCCATAGCTATTCAAATATTCCTGTCTATATGTAATGAGATTACACTGAAAAAAACATTGTTAACCTAAAGATGTGCTTTGTGTGGTAACATAAAATAACTGGTTTGATTCAAGTAAAAAATATTATTTGACATCACTGAATCAAACTGAATACATTAGGTTACACCAAAACAAAGCTCTACAATAGCTCAAAGAATTGCAGGTTACCACTTTTTCACAGAGTAATCCAAATAAATAAGACACATTTTTTTCCTGCTATTCTCAACTGGAGATATTAAAGATTCTCACTCTGGCCATTTATTATGCTGCATTTTTAATAATGCTGCACAGTAATTTAATCAACTTGATGATTCCCCTTTACTCTAGTGAGCAATGTTGTCAATAGCATAGAGTGCAATAAATAGTTAAATATAGGCCATGAAAATGTAACAGTGATGTCATCCGTCTGTACATTGATTTATGTTCATTTGTAGTGTCTGTGTCCCCCTCTTCACTCACAAAATGTTTTTCTTCTTTTGCTTGATTTTTTTTTTCTTCAACTGCCTGTACCAAATAGCACCCAGAATTACTTTTTGGACATGCGCAAATATAAACGAATATTCCATTATAACAAACAAATACATATTCTGAATAAATATTTATTACATTATATACAAATAAGTTAGATTATTAGAGCCATTTGTCAGCTGTATTTTCATATTTCAAGAAACTTAATTATGGCAATCTGTTAACATGTTTATATGACAAATAATCAGAAAATGACAAAATTCCAACTAATATAAGACTATTCTTATGCGGGGGCCTGGTTAAATCTGTGAGTACTTATGCTGGCTACCACCCCTGGAGTCACAAGTTCGAATCCATGGCGTGCTGAGTGACTGCAGCCAGGTGTCCTAAGCCACCAAATTGGCTAGGTTGCTAGGGAGGGTAGAGTCACATGGGGTAACCTCATCGTGGTCACTATAATGTGTTGTTCTCGCTCTCAGTGGGGCACGTGGTGCGTTGTGCGTGGATGCCGCAGAGAATAGCATGGGCCTCCACATGCGTTACGTCTCCGCGGCAATGCGCTCAACAAGCCACATGAGATTTGTGCACCACCCGGAAAGAGGCGACTCACTACACCACCACGAGGACTTAGACCACAATGGGAACTGGGCATTCCAAATTGGGGAGAAAAGGGGGAGGAAAAAAAAGAATATTCTTATGTATTTAAAGACAGACAGTGGATCTTATTCAAATGTTAGGAAACACAATTATGGCAATCAGGTTAAAAGGATATTTGACCCAAAAATTACAATTGTCCCATCATTTACTCACCCTCATGCCATCCCAGATGTGTATGACTTTATTTCTTCTGCAAAACAGAAGAGTATTCTAGCTCTGTAGGGCCATACAATGCAAGCGAATGGTTCATATTTGTCCAAAATGCACATTAAATTAATCCATATTACTACAGTGGTTAAACCAATAACTTCTGAAGCAATTTGAGGGTTGTGGGTGAGAAAGAGATCAAAATTTAAGTACTTTTTTTTTACATTCTAGTGTGAAACCGTTATCCATGTAAACACAGACCGTGAATAATTAACATATTCTATTAACTATAAGGGAAACTTACATTTATGCCAGCTGTCTTTTTAACATTTCAGGAAACTTAAAAATGGCAATCAGGTTAATGTGTATTTATGAATCATACATAATCAGAAGATGACCAAATTCCGATTAATATAGGAATATTCTTATGCATGTAAACTCAAACAGTGAAAAATGAACACATTCTGTTAATTAAAAGGAAATTTTACATTTATGCCAGCTGTCTTATTTAAATTTCAAGAAACTTAATGGCAATTAGGTTAATGTGTTTGTTTATCTAATGAGGCGATTTTCCAATTCAAGTTAATTTTAGAATATTCTAATGCATATAAAACAGTGGCAATTAACATGTTCCGTTACGAACTTTACATTCATAATGCAATGAGGAAAACTATTATTATATTTCATTCTTTTCACCAAATGATAAATAGGACATAATCAAAAGAACTAGTCTTAAATGTATTAAGCTCATCTCTTATCCTTGTCTTTTTAAAGTTGATTCAATGTAAAGAACAAAACTAAAAATAGTCAAGAGGAAGAACAAACTATTCACAAATGAAAAAGGCAGTCCATTAAAATAGACAAATAAAAGAGTCTAGGCTTTCAATCTGTCTCAAATGAATAGTTTCAGATCCTTCTTTTGGCCTTCTTTTCCATTAAAAATGGCCTGGACAAAATGTCCTGCATTCACTGTGGGGCACATGCGTGTCTGTAAACAACACTCTGGACTATCAAGCTCTCCTGACCTCAAACCCACTTGGAGGACAATTTGATTGTTTATTATAAGTTTCGCTGCAGAGTAAAGAGGCTATTTTGAAATCAAAAAGATAACACTAATGCATATAAAGTAATCCTAACTCAATAAAAATGTTTATGTAATATCAATGTTTTTGAACAATATATCAGTCTAAAATGGAAAGCAGCATGTCAGTTTCCTTGAAAATAGTTCAATAGCTCTTGATCACCCTTGCTGTCACTCACTTTCTAGCCAATATGCTGTGGCTTCAGTCACATAAACACATGGGAGAGTGTACCTTACAACCTATGACAGTATTTCATTGAAGTGTAAAACATGCCACTGTCAGCATACGACTGACTTCAAGGCCTTCACTGGAAGATATATTTCTCCTAACATTTGTAGCTCTGAAACACTAAAAAACTGCACTTTTCCTTTTTGTGGTCTAGAAGCATTTTTTTTTTTTCATATAGAGATTATAGTATCGTTCAAACAGCTTCAATCCAAGATGCAAAAAGTATTCCACTTAAAGCAAACCATTAAATGATAAAGTCTGTACCCTTAATTTTCAACCTTGCATAATTTTCAATCAGAAAACCATTTGAAACATAAATCACAAAACTTATATAAGGACTGGAATATTAATAACTAAGTGAAGTGAAGAATGGCTGTATGTCCGTTGCCATTTCTTTCTGTTCAAGCACCGTTTCAGTGGTCTCTTATCATGCCTGACCAATCTATGCAAATGAAAATTTACCCTTGGCTTAGGATGTGCAACACACCTCTTGAAACCTTTCTCTTCATGATTCTTCCTCCTGACAATGACAAATTGTCCAGCCATGGGCTTAACAGCATGTAATATGTGACACTTGAAGACATTTGTGATAAGTAGTTCATTGGTAAGACCCCTAATCTCTTCCCCAGGACTTGCATTTGCCT
Source organism: Moxostoma hubbsi (assembly GCA_032164185.1). Taxonomy (NCBI): domain Eukaryota; kingdom Metazoa; phylum Chordata; class Actinopteri; order Cypriniformes; family Catostomidae; genus Moxostoma; species Moxostoma hubbsi. Next base: position 10,769,307 of record JAVLUX010000022.1, on the reverse strand, counting down.
TCTAGCATGGAGGGAAATCAATGACATTCAACATGCCTAGTTTTCAATCTGCAATCACCCCATCCACTATATTTTAAGTTGTTGGGTCTACTGTAAATGCTGGTGGTCAATGTGTTTGCTTGTGGAATAGTGATTGAGATGGGATCTCGCTTTCCAGGCACTGTGAGTGTGCTAGCCATGACCAGGCACAATCATGCCTACATGGAGAGAATTGCAAGCTGCATCCCAAAGCACATGCTGTTCCACAGTTTGTGGCCCTAAATGAGCACGATCAATAGGACTGACGTGCTGGGGAGTGACTGCGCCACTGCGCACACACATAGACTTTTACTATGGCTCACAGCAGATATCAGTGCATGCACTTTGTATAATGTGATTCAAAGAAATTTACTGGCTCAAGTGGTTTCTTGGAATAAAACCATAATCTTTACATTTTAGACATTGTCTTGCTATTCGAACAGATTATTAAATAATTAAATAATTTCAATAAACATATGGGTAAAATTACATTCATAATGTTACTATATAATATCTGGCATATGTACAATTATTGTTCCATTCCAGAGGAGGATGGGCTCCCCAAGCTCAGTTTAGTTCCTCTCAAGGTTTTTCTCCCTCCAATACCAAAACATGGGGATTAGGGATTCATTCTGAATCAGTTTCAATCTGGAATGTCCACTGTGTGGTGCTTAAAGTGAGTTAAATGTTCTCCCAAACAGATGACATTTTTTAACGCTCTATTGAGTTTTAAATCCCAAAACCTACCTACCTCCCAAACCTAAACCTTAAACCTAAACCTAACCAATAGTGTGCTAAAAAGCAAATGCAAGATGAAAACCGCAGTTGCTGCAACCACCATGAAATTTAGTGGCGATTCAATGAAACTTTCAACTTCAGTGTCGACTCGCAAGCTCTTCGGGACTCTTCTAATAGAGCTTTGCAAGTGCAAAGCTCTATTAGTTGAGATAACATGCAGTTTAACCACATGTAAACAGACTTGTAAATGTAGTACATCATATAATACAATAGGGCTCGATTTTCATGACCTATTTTGCATTTAAGATGTTTGAGAAGCACCTCTATTCTCAGTGCAGAATAAGTCAGTTCCAGCATTAGCAGTTTGGAGATTCCACCAGCACAACGTTCACGTCTTAACTCTGGAAATATAGTGGAACATCAAATTATATCCCTGACAATCACTGTTGTAGCCATTTTATGAAACAAAACTGTATGAGATTCGTGTAAAACCTTCTAGAGGTCATGGTTTATTTTTCAAATATTTTTATTATTATGATTACATTTATAATTGTATTTTTGATCTAACTTGTATTCATATTTTTTTCACCTGTTGGCATGGAGTGATTTTTAATATGTTTTCCAATGAATTAATACAAAATTTAAAGCAAAATCGTCCGGCAGAAGTGAAGTGCGTGCAAAATTCCACAGCCTAACCTGAAAGGCCGATACAATCACTGTTAATAATTGCCATGATTTGTGTGTCACTTGATCAGTATGATTAATAATCCCTAAATTCTCTAGAATTTAAGGGAGCCTATACCCAATTCTGTCGAGAACCACATTTCTCATATAAATATGACTGATATTTAACAAGGACACAGTTAATCATTCACAAAAGAGCATAAGCAGTACCGCCGTTCCCTATAAGCAGACTACGTAGTCTGAGTAGTGCACCAACTCTCTGGGGGTGCACCATCTTACACTAGGAGGGCACCAGAAAGTCCACTGGCTGCCCTTACTCGCATGTTATATGTTATTCATGGACCCGAAATCAGTTGCGGAACAAAGACGATCGTTTCACGCTCATATCACACCATATTCCCATTCTTCTATTTCAATGCATACAGCTCATTTACACTAACAACATCTTATGGATGTGTTGTCCTTGTTTATATCACTGATGCTTGATAGGAAATGGACTATATAGTAGGATGCTGATGGTGTAATTACCAGAGAAGAACCTAAGAATTAAATTGCACTTGACCCAGCCCATTCGTGCTTTGTGCGCACAATTTTGCCAAACCCACTTGCGATAGATTTAGCGCATGCTTCCACAAAAATACCAAAACTTCATGGCCATGCCCATTAACTTTGCGTGAATGAATTTTGGATAACTGTTCTCTTAAAATAGGGCCTGTTTTGTCTAACAGTCATGCAGTATAGTAAAAGTGTTTAGATGTCTTAACATAGCATTGTGTAAGGGAAAGGGCAAGTAAGTGTTCTTAAACTGATAATCAGCCATTTTACTCATGATTTGTTTGAAAGGAAATAAAAGTAATTGATGTTTTAGCACCTCTAGTGTTTACTTCACTATAAAACTGCTGTGATAAAGCTAAGAAAAAACATTTAGCAAAAATGTAGGTTTAGTAACATGAATATTTGAGACCAGGTTGGATACTTTTTTGGTGTGGTTTGTATTGTCCTTTTAAGAGTTTGACAGACATGGTCTTGACAAACTATGAACTGTTGTTGTAGGGAAAATAGCTGTACAGTAATACTATTTTTTTAATGTTTCTACTTTTGTGTTACACACACAAAAAAAGAAAGGCACTAGCATTATAATTGCCATAATTTCAATGATCAGAGCTCATTATAACAGCTTGATGTACTCAGGGATCAAGATGAGAGTGGGCAATCTGACATTGATTGCATATCCAGTTATTTGTCCAAGAAGTACAAAGCATTCACATTCATTATGCTGCTCATATTTGCTGCAGGAATCAAATCTTTCCATAAATAGGCCATGTGCTGAATGCATCTAAAAAGTAACCTTAGAACTTTAATTGAAGTTATAGCATGCTCTCCATTCTTTGTCTCAGACAAGTGACCCAGATTATTTTCTGTAGAGCATCCATCTTCTGGCAAGTCTGTTGACAGGGCCAGGATCAGTCATTGTTTTCTGCAGAACTCTACAGAACTTGATATTTACACAGTCTATGTATGAATCAGTTCCTTTCAAGTTCACAAAGGTGCCCTAGCAGAGAAACCACAAATGCAGTTCCACTAAGTTTGACAACCGGAAAATGTTAAAATACTTTGTCTTCATTTTGAACAGTGAAAATAATTCAAACATAATTTAAATCCTAACAAACTTCTTTCCGGGAAATGCTTTGCTTGAAAAGTGTACTGTCTTTCTCGAAAATTAAATGCCACTTGGTTTAATATTTTGTTATCTAGTGCAGTGTAGTTTGGCTTAGGTGTCCAATTAGTTTTTGGGGCCACTGAACATATACATATTTAGTGTTGGTTCAATAACTTAATCACTTACGAGTGTTTATTCTAATTCTATCAATCCACGTTCGCTTTTACAAAAGCAAACAAAAAAATAATAATTTTGCAGAATCCCATGTCAATTTGCCATTCCATCAAAACCACCCTGTGTCCCCAGGGGCACCTCAGCACATTGTGATACGAAGTGTAAAGTGTCACCATTCATCTTTGCTGGTGGGAAAAAATCTATTTCTCCAGATTGTCCGTCCTGTGCAGTCCAAATGCAAAGCACAGTAAATCACATGTCCTCTAGTATTCTGTTAAGGGCTAAAAATCCACTGGTCAAAGAGCAATTCATCTTTCACGCTGGGCTAGCTGTGCAATAAGAATGAGCATCTGTGGGGTCTACATCATCAGAGACACCATAAATGGCTGGCTGAAGCTTAAAAAGTGACTATACCATGGCAAGCATTATTACCTTTGATCCACACACCCCACAAGAACATGCATGACCATTAAATCGATCAGTTACATCACTTTATTCTTATTACTAACCAAAACCATTTTTTTAGTTGGGAAGCTATATACAATTGTTGGTTGATTGTTCTGTTGCACTGCTGGCACTTTCTATGAATACGGTACAATTTGGTGCCTTTAAAAAAAAGCATTATCTGCCCAAATCCCATGTTTACTGTTGTGACAACTAGTAGATATGTTCAATTATCTACCAGGAAATAAACCTAGCATGAAAATTATCTAGTTTTCAACACATTAAAGGTTGGCTGGACCTACCTCAGAGGTCATGACCGTATGACTGTATACAACAACTAAAATGATACAAGAACAACATAATTTAAAAATCTTTTGAATTTATATTCAATTAATTGTAATTGTCAATTGTCAATATTATCTATTATCTATTTATAAATCTATTTAGTTTGTATGTTTAAACATCCAAAGGCGCATCTCTTCTGTGAGCACTTGATCCAATGCAACGAATGCACTAACTGTCTTCTTTCTTTTTCTTTTTTAACATAAAAAAATAAAACTCTTATCCATCCTTTCACTACTGTCTCACACCTCTGAGGAACTTGAAACTTTATACTACAGAACTTCTCATATTATTGCCATTTTAGGAACATTGCAATGACAAACTGAGAATAAGACTACTTTGTGCAGTTATTCTATGCAGATTTTGATTGCGTTTTGTATATTCTTGTATATTGTATACTTGTAATTTGTATATTTGCACCCGGAATATTCTTGTTTTGAGACAATCATGAATCTACCTCCACAGGAGCACACAAATTAACACGCTTTAAATTTGAAGCTAATTAGTTCCACTCAGTTGAAGGTTGTGACAGTCGTCACCTAAGGGCATCTAATGCAACCTAGACAGGTGTAAAATCTATGGGTGTTTTTCCACACCTGTGAGATATGTTAAATCGGAGTTCGTTAAATTTCAGAGCTTGTTTTAGCTTGCAAGATTCTGTATACCCAGGGGTCCACAAAAATAACAAGCTAGAAAGAACACAGCACTGTCGGAAATTAATGACTGTTCCTCATTATTCGCCCAAAATGCATGAACAGTAGAAAGAAAGAGAACTAATTCTAATAAAAAGACAAAGTTAATATCAAAAACAAAAAGTCATATTTTATGTCAGCTATACACTATAAATATTGGTGCAATGGCAGATGTTTGCTATTTTAAGTCACTCCTTGGATTTAAATACATGCATATCAAGACTGAGAAAGAGAACTAAGTCAACTAAGCCCTCCAAAAAGTGGCCCAAATCCAAGTGCCTCACTGTAACTTCATTTTTTGCTTTCCTTAAAGCAAAGGAAGGGTTGGTTTAAATAAAATGTTGTAGTAAACAACATTATGACACATATGCTGTCAACTGAGCATAATTTGTATTGACCCCGGAATATTCCTTAAGATGTATGCCATCAATCACATCTGTAGATCATATTAATGCAGCAGCAGCAATTTATATTCATATTAATCTGACATTTCTCAACATCATCATGGAATCTCCTGGCAAACATTCAGAGATTTTTCCATTGTATTCCAAAAATGTTTGCCTCTAATTATCTTCCATTTCTTTTCATAGTGTCCCAGATTCACCTTTTGTAATTACAAAGCCCATTGTCGCACAAGCACTGACCCTGATTACTGCTGCGAAAAACAATTACACCCCCACCCCTTTGAGGAGTCACACAGCAATTATCGTAATCCTGCATGCAATCACCCGCAGTCTCTCTGCGAACAAAGCTGCACTTACCCATGGCGAAAAAGGGGATCCCCAGCAATGTCGAGTTAAACTTCCCGTCTGAGATGAAAAAAATCCCAGCTGCCGTCACGTTGGCGATGCAGATGGTAAGGACGCCCAGCAGTCCCAGGAAGGGCTTTCCTCGCAAGCAGTCCCGCATGGAGCTAGAGATGATGGCTGCCAGGAGCACCAGCACCAAGCTGACCAGCACCTCGCTCTTTGCCAGCACGCCAGTTTTGTGGAAGTCCTGCCATAAGCTGAAGGATGTAAGCGATTGGATGAGCAGCTCCTGGCTGTCTGTGGCCAGCTGGTGCACCAGCTTACAGAATTCACTCTCCCACTTCTCAGCAATGATGTCCTGCACCACTGGGCCAAGGTTGCGGAGGTAGTAGGTGATTTGGACGGCGCGGGCAAACTTGACATGTTGATCGCGGCTATTTGCCGACAAGGCCACGCCACCCAGCTGATGGCCAATAAAAGACACACGACCATCCTAGAGGCAAAACAAACCAGTTACTAATTTGCTCTATTGATAAGCACAAATTGTTATGAGTGAAATTGTATTCAGTGTGAATGTAATCTGACAAGTGTAATTTGCAATTAGGGAAAATCAACCATCATCTGAAAATATGTTAATAATTGATACATTTGGAACACCTTAAAAAAGCTGGTTAAAGTTGATTAAAACAAGCGGGTTACAAGCTTCTGTCAAAAATATGACTAGCAGTTGAAACAGATGTCTACCTACAAAAGCCATGCACCACTCAACAATTTAAAACAAATAGCACAAATTTCTGTCTTATTTTAGTTATAAAAGCATCAATCTTATTACATCAAGTCTTTGTTCATTTAATAGGCTACTCAAATATACAGGCTTCAATACAGGCCTACTATATATTTCTACCCTATACATTTGTAAAATGCACCATTTAGAGACTTTTTAGTTTTAGAGAAGATCCTGTTGTGGGTTCCTGACCGCATTTTAATATTAATACCAAATTATTATAATGTGTGACTTGGAGAGACAGCAAACCAGTAAATGAGTGGCTTTGTTTATTTAAGATTTGTTCTAGTATTTGAATGTATTTAATGCACATCAACAATGCATTAAAATGGTCATCCATAACAACAACAAAAAAGGCTTCTTAGCCAGCTAGGCTAAATTTAAGCATGCCAGGTAAGCATGCTGCAAGTATTGAAATATTGACACTTCAATACTTAGTGTCATTAAGCTAAATGCCAGACAAGCAAAACACAAAAAAAGCAAACACAAGCTGATATCATGAAGCTTGGTAAATGTGTTAGGACAATCTCCACAGTCAAATGACATTGGATTTGCACCAAAACAAAATCCAGAGAATATAGATTGGGTGCCCCACCATTCCAGAAATGGAAGTGTATCCCAATAGGTTCAGTTTTGCGGGGGCATCCAAAAATTAGCTGGACTAGCTTTGTGAGGGAACGCTGCAGCCTTGAATGCAACAATACAGCCTCAAGATGTTCTGAAAAGGGACTGGCACAATATGAATGAGCTCTGACTTCATTTTTCAGAGGCCACACAAAGTGCCTCATTCACACACATCTTCCTACTTATTGGCAGACGTAGGCTTGGTTTAGAACTGTGTTATATTTAGTCTTTTCTGTCTGAGAATTGCAGCATTTTGACTGTTTTAAAGGTCTCATACAACAATATACGGGCTATGCAGAGAATTTCAGTGCTTTTTGTGTGGCAGACACTTGAAGTTCGACAATTATGCAATGAACCACAAGGTACAGTGTGTCCTTTAATAAATAAAATAATAATAATAAAAAAAAAAAACATCTGAGGTATTTATAAGTGATTGTGGCAGTCCCACAAATTCTGTAGGTGTCTTCTATTGAAAAGGTTTACATTGCATCACCAGTATCCTTAGAGTGTAGTGATTGATATGCAGCTGGTTCAAAACCTGCACAGACCGGCTAAGAATGCAGCAGCGTTGGAGTCTACTCATAATTATGAGGGCTTACCCGGTATGGACGGGCAATGGTCAAAACTATTGACGGGGGACTGTCGCAATATACTTAGATCCTATTGTAGATGCAACGTTCACTCTAAAGTTCCACCACCCAATTTGTCTCAAAAGCTCGATCCAAAATGCTGTCTTATTAGGCAGCTCACTAGATTCGAAACAGCCGCTGTACTCCAACAGCAGCAGCCACTGTATAAATAAAGGTAATAAATGTGAATAAATGTCCCTTACCTTTAATGTTGTATTCGGATAGCTGACAGGCACCTTGGCAAAAGTGCTGTTAGAGAGAATAGCTAACCGAATGTCTTCAAATATTGTGATGATATCATCCAGAAGGCATCTCTTGTCCCGATGGCTCAGGACACAGAGATGCGCGAAAGTGTAATTGAAGCCTTTATAATTGACACGCATGTCCAGGACCTTCTTGTGCACCTGCAGCACCTGCTCGGCCAGTTCCAGGATGTTTCCCCCGGATTTAGCCAGCAGAACGAGTCTGCCATATCTGCCCGGGGTGTGCAGGTCCGAGTAAAGCTTGTGTTTGGACTGGTCGATGGGGAAGAGGCTATTGGCGAGACTCCGTTCGATCTTCGCGAGGCTGTGCGTCGGCGCGACCAGGATCTCCAGGTCCGTTTCGGGCTTAAACCTGTTCACCACCGTGGATCCAAAAATGATGGTGAGGACCGCGGGGACGGTGAGGAAGAAAACCGGATGCCTGCTCACGAACAAACCCAGCCAGTAGAAAGAACCTTTCAGCCCTCTGTGTATCACTTGCCGCAGCATCCTCCTCCAGATCCAGCTTGCAGCAGATGATGCCCCGTTTCTTCCCACGAAGCACATGTGCATGTGGCTCCCGTTCCGTCAATCCGTATGAGAACAGTCGAGTCTACCACCTGTGTGAAGCACTGCAGCGATTTGCAACAAGACAGTCAGATATTGATCACTATACAGCCTTTTCGGTTTCATCTCGAGCCGTCCATCCCTCCCCCCTTTTAAAGCACTGATCGGTGACTGTTTCGCTCGCGTCTTCTTCTGCTGCAACAGCAGCCGGCCGCGGTCTAATGTGCATGTGTGCTTAATTCTGACTATTCGATCGGAGGCGCCTGATTTATGGGCTTCATTGTAACCATGTGCTGCTGTGTGGATGGAAGGAGGCACGACGGGGAAATGCTGGGTGGGTGGGGGGCTCATTTTAAGAACACGCGCGACTGTGCGCTTCTGAACCCTTAGGGGCCATTCACATCGAATGCGTTTTTGTGTCCGTCCGTGCACTGTTTTTTAATAGTTTTTGTATGTAAACATGGGCATGACATTTATGTATAATATACAGAATATCTGTGTGTCTGACTTCCTACCAATTTCTACCAACTCATGAACACTATTTTCCTTGCTTACTAAGCTAAGCTTTCTGACTGAATAAGAGCTAACAAAACTCTTGAAGGATCATTGGAAATCAGGTTTCTTATGACACAGGTACAGGCGTAACACAGTGCTGCACCTGTCCCCCACTGATCACCTTGCATGTTTTCCTGATTTTCCCAGTGACCTTACATCCTAACATGTCCCAAAAAATTTTAATTTTAAGTAGAAATAAAAAATCAATAATTAGGCTAAAACAAGTAAAGTTTCATTTCATGGCCATTCAGGAATACTGATTTATTCACAATAAAAGAGTTTTATGAAAATGAAAAATTTTCTGTTCTCTTCAATGTGGACTGAGTTTTTCAAATTTCCCACACAGAGAGATTTGTGAATGTACAAACTGATGATGTTGATCAACCTTGCCTTTGAAGGTAAATAACCACTGTTACAACTGTACTCCTTTACGGTCTACCCTAATTTTATAGCAACTAGTTTATAAGCTCAAGTATGTGTTTGGTGTGAACAGTGCCGATTGTGGACACACCTCTTCAAATAGTCACTAATGAATGAGGTGTTCCCATAAAGCTTAGGGGCTGCGGTACAGAAACAAGCCCAAATGCATTTTCAACCCAGCCATGTTAGAAATAACATTAATTTCTAGATGCAACTTGTTGCTCAGAGGAGATAGTTAAGAGGCTCCTCCAAACCGTCGTGCTTAAAGTCCTTGAGAGTTTGCTGATCAAGTGACTTTACATCCCTGGAGGACTGTGTCGCTAATTTAAGTAGGTTGTTTCACCAGATCCCCCCTTCTCACCCACCTCTCAATGCTGACAATTTGACAGATTCTGTATTATACATATGACAAAGTTACACAATATTGGTGAGCTTTTGTAGCCTTGATAATAGTAGTAGTAATCTTTATTTTATAGTAATTCAAAGAGAAAGACAACTCTTATAAAGCTTCATAATAATCTCAAAGTGCTATAATTTCAAAAAAAATTCTCTCTCTCATAAGCCTTCAACTTTGAGCTTCTGCACTGTATACAATTGAACACAAATCTGGAGCAGCCCATAATGCATGCATATGTATTTATACCTTTTAAATAAATAGCACAATGTGATGAAGTTTTTTTATTTCTTCATGAAAAGGATGAGTAAAAAAAATTATTTAACCAAAATCTTTGAGCTTGAAAATATTGGAGAATAAATTCACAGTGAATTCAGAGCAGAATCTATCCCAATGTTTAAATTTCATTGATGACTTATGAGGTCGAGGAATCCATAGAGCTACAAGGCTACCAATATAGATTAAATAACCTAACACAAGGCCATAAGACTTATTCTCTACACATTGCTATTAAGGTAACATACTTTGTGTTTATGCATTACTTCAGAAGCCCCTCATAAAATAATTTTCTGCACCGCTGATCATGTGAAACTGCAGTGATGACCTATAATCCTGTTCGGTTATAGCCTTCTTCATTACTTATGTGAAAGATGAGGGGGTGTTTACAACCAGTGAATGTAGGCTGACATCAACACACACAAAAATGACTCTCTTGTAGCTTTTTAAATACCTTATGAATAGCAAGGACTGTCCCTCTGAGCATAACTGTAATATAACAGATTTGCTGAAAATGTTCATTTTTACAAGAATATGAAATGTATATATTATAAATGCTGCATATTGAGCAAATTACTACGTGATGGTACACTCATTGATGGAACACTTTTAGAAATATGAATGGTGCAGACCACACCAACCTCCCCGCTCAATCCCTATTTAAAGGTGACATGGCAGAAAACAGCATGCTGCCCCATAATGAGAGTACCATGACTGATTAATATGACTTGTCCTAGTTTATTCCCCAGACAATTACCAAATGAGCTCTCTCCTTTTCTTAGTAAAACTATTTAACCTAAATTGAGAGTCATTAATTCACTATCAGCTCAATTTCCTTTTCTAACACCATAGATAGTATCTAAGCACAGCAGTTATCAAATCTTTGCACTCAGAAATTAGTGCTTACAGTAGCACCATACACTATATGGCCAAAAGAATGTAGACACCCATATGTTCTTGTTTTTAGAGCATTTAAATACAAAATCATGGTCATTAAATGTCCAGGTCAATGTCCAGGTCAAAAATTGAGTTTACAGTGAGGTGCATACAATGGAAGTTAGAGTGTCCCATTTTTAGAGGGTTTAAAGGCAGAAATCAGTGCTTATAATTTTGCAAAAGCACTTACATTAATTCCTCTGTTTAAACATGTATTTTTTAAGCTGTCATTTATATCGTCGTTTTCATATTGTCACGTCGTCATGGTAATGAAGTTGTAAAATTGGATCTAACTTTAAACAGAAAAGTTTAGTAAGTGATTTTTTTCATAATAAAATCATGTTCAATGTTTATATTATGTGGCTATACTTTTGAAACAGTGAGTATATTCACGCTTACTGATTGGCCCCATATACTTCCATTGTAATTGCATCACTGCAACCCAGATTTTTGCTTTTTTTTAGCTTTGACAAGTCAAAATAATTTTTTTTGTTGGTAACCAAAATCATGCCAAAAATACATTTGATTGAGCTTAACTTGTATTGAACCCAGGATGTTCCTCTAAATAATTGGTCCTCCCTTAAAGCTTCCTTCCATTTGGGAAGATTTTCTATTGGAAAATGAGGCTTTGTGCAGGCCATTCAAGTTCTTCCTCACTAGACTCAGTGATTCATTGCTTAATTATGGATCTTCCTTTGTGCCTATGGGCAATGTCATATAGGAACAGAAAATGACCTTCCCCAAACTGATGACAAAAAGTTGGAAGAACTAAATTCTCTAGAATGGCATTGAATGCACAGCATTAATATTTGTCTTCACTGGCCCTAGATAAACCTGTTTTTCAGAAGGGGGTGTCCACATACTTTAGGCCATGTAGTGTATGAATAACAGCTGCATTTAAGTTTATGGGATATTTGAGTTCTTCTCTACACTTCCATTCCATTTTAGCACTGAATAACATGAATTTAGTCTCTGCTAATACAGAATAAGGAGAATGGAAAGGCTGTGACGATGATAAGAGAGAGAGCCAGAGTTGGAGAAGAAACTGGTAGAAAGTGGGACAGGGTGTTGTGAGGAATTTTTGCAGTCTCAGTGGATGTGGGCCTGCAGTCAAAGCTTAATGTGCACTTCCTGCCAGCCGCTGTTGCCAGGTGGACCCACCAGAAAGAGTAGTAGTTACACACACACACACACACACAATCTCAATGCACAGCTGCAGAGAAACCATTCTGAAATTGCCACAAAACATACACAAATGAAAAACTGATTTTAATTTAATTCACAGGCCAGCACTAAAAATATGGCAACAAAAGATTTCCAAAGTACTCCTCTTTGCCACATGGCCAGAAACAGCTGACATAAGAAATGGTGTTAAAAATTACCATATTGAAGACATAATTTGTGTCGCATCATCTCGTATGTTTGACGAATTACAGTCTGGATTCCCAGTGAAGTCAGATCCAAGATACAATTATTTGTCAAAAAGAAGCACTATATTTTATTTGTAGCTCACATTTTTCTGATAATGCTGGATGCCACATTATAAACATAATAAATAGTGTGATACTGCCACGTTATGTCAGTTAAGTGTGGTTGAAACAGGTAACAGATTGTGAATAACGTGCCTCATGAGATAACGTCATAGATTTAGGCCCATTCTGTCAAACCTAAACAGATATCATCACCCTATTGTATTGACCCTTAGATAATTTATCTTGGACCATGGGCTTTATTTTATCATTTTCATTCAGCAGGTAGATCACCACTTTTAGGCTAATGTTTTTGTTTACTCTGTGACATATTTAGCTTAATTCAGCCTTTTGAACTCATCTTCTATTACTACTATTTTTACATGAAATTGTGGTTCTTACTGAGGTGCACAGACTCATTTCAATTTGACACCTGTGTTTCTTACAAGGGTTATGACCAGCAAAACAGAGCTGATAAAATAAGCTCATTACTGTTCTTCTGTTTTTGGCTCACAGCTTTTTTTTAATTCACAAACATTCTCTCTGCAATGCTCTGACCATTGACCAGAGCAGCCACTAATGTATATAAGTTGACACAGGGCTCAGTTTAGCATCCAAAAGAAAATATACGAGCCAGCTTAATTTAAACTGCCTCTTCCTTGCCATTAAAAAGAAGAGCCTTCATGTTTCTGGCTACTGTCAATACATCCATTTCATGAGAATAAGTAACCCCATGCATTATAAATTGCTGACTGGCTCAATGCTCAAAGCCCAGAGGGCCTTTAACAATTGGTAGAGCATGGCACTAGTAATGCTAAGGTCAAGGGTTTGATTCCCAGGGAACACACATTTTGATCAAATGAACACCTTGGATGCACTGTAAGGTGCTTTTGGATAAAATGCTTACCGTGCTGAAAAAAGCATCTTAACCCACCTGTGACAGACTTCTGCCTTCTTATAAAGGTGAATCAGGAGCCGCCCATCCTTATTGCTCAGAAACGCCCTGCTTGCCACACCAGCATTAACTGATTTCTAGTCTTAGTTAATCTCCCAGTTTGACCAATTTACAAGTACCCCAACCCCCCAACAGATGCCATTCATTTTTTTCACACAAGCTTTCATATGTTACTCAGTGATAAACAAGTCACACCTGTGTCTGCCATCATGTTTACATCTACAATTTTAGTTGCTAAAATAATCACTAGAACACATGCATTCAGATAAGATCAGTATCATGCTGCAACTGACATCATAGAATGTGAAGTCCTGTGGTTCAAGTCGTGTGCTCTGATAAATGAATCAAATTTTGAACGATTGCTGAAAGAATCAGGGCTTCTCTCTGAGGTGACAGTGTGCTTTGCTATTGTTGTCAGTATTATGAATGGCCCTCATATGGTCCTGCTGCAGAATGCGCCTCATGCCCAGCATAGTCTGCGCAACCTTGAGTCATGAATCGCTTTGGCTCCCACTCAGGAAAACAGGAAGCACCACCTGCTGTTAAAATCTGATGTTAATTTCCCTGAGTAAGACTTCATTGAGGAGGAGAGGCGATAACTGGCTCTAATAGTGAAATACAGTATGGGCGTCCTATGTGTCACTGCTGCTCTTTGTTATCTGCAGGAATATCATTGCATTAAAATCTCACACACTGTATAACCAAGTAGGGTTATTTAAAGTGTGAGGTAAAAAGAACTTGTGGGATGAAAAAAGATCTTGCATTTCACTCTACTGTACTGTACTATACAATGCTATACTATGCCATACCATACCACGTCTTGCCATACCATACCATACCATACCATACCATACCATACCATACCATGCCATACCGTACCAGACCATACCACACCATACCTTTACAGTACTTTGCTCTGCTATACTATCCTATTCTATATTCCGTCCTATACTACACAGTACTGTACTATGCTATGCTTTGCTATACTATACCATTCCATGCCATACTACCCAAAATACACTTGGGCTAGTTCCGTTTAGAATCTTACCTGCCAGAGCCTATCCCTTTGGCCTGCCACCCTTCGTCTCCTGTACTCAGGCCAGATGCCTGTTTACTCTCTCCCTGATTCTGGCCCGAATCAACAGGCCCAAATGTGGCAGCCGATGACACGCCGATGCTGCCAGAGTTATGAATCGGCCCGAAGCTATAAGTGACAGAGCGCCAGAGCTGGCCCGAGATATGTAATTATGTACAGTTAATAAATTTGACCTTTTAAAATTGATATTCAGCCTAAAAGTTCTCTTGCATTTTAATTATAGTATATAATACATAAATAATGTTGTTTTTACAAATCTATATAACCGTCTCATTATAATAAATGTACCACTAGAATGCATGCATAACATTTATTGAAAACATTTTACAAATATTTAAGTTTTTAAATGTGCATGAAAATTTTTTAAAATGTTACAAACAGCAAGTAGTCTCACATTGTTTTAATTAAGAAATTTCTAATTTGAGTAATAATTAAATCAATTAACTTAATTGAGTAATCTTATGAAGTAAATATTATGACAGAATATAATTATTTAACCTAACTTTAATGAGGAGTAAGAACTTTATTTAGTAGGTCTAAAAGAAATGAATGTTTCAAACAATACAGTTTGGTTGTTTGAGTTAAACTGATGAGGAATACTTTTTTAATATAAATTACTGTGCTTTGGCTCATTTTCTATTTCCACCACCTCTATCGGGAGCTTTTCATGGTCATTATGCAACATGTCTTTCCACATCTTCATCCTGTGTATTCTTGGTTTGGAGTTTCTCTTTACTGTACCTGTAAATAGTATATAATAAAGTACAAGAAATGCTGAATGCAGACTTAATGAAATCAAATATATTTAAAGGTATGCCCATTTTCCATGTGTTGCCAAAACCTCGATGTTATTTGATTAACTACTGACAATGCAAAGTACGATGATTTAACATTAAGTGGCTGTACTAAGCATAAGTAATATTGCAATGTGTGTAACATCAAGAAAAAAATAATAGATACACTTTTCCCCTTGATCATCATGGTTCAGAAACAATAATAGTTTAACGGTAACATTTTACAAGACGGTTCCATTTGTTAACATTAGTTAACAACATTAGTTAATGAACTGAAAATGAACAATAATTTTACAGCATTCATTAATCTTATAGATACTGTAAAATAAAACATATACGAATACATTTGTAAGCATTAATGTACCACAAAATAACATAAACTATGAATAATTGCATTTTTATTAACTAACATTAATAAAGATTAATAAATGCTGTAGAAATAGATTTTTAATTGTTAATGTTGTTAACGTCTAGGTTATGGATGTAAACTCCATTCCCTGATGGAGGGAACGAGACGGTGTGTTGAAGAAGCGACACTAGGGGTCTCTCTTGAGAGCCTTTTGCATCGCTGATCTATCAGAAAAGGCCAATGAGAAACTGGCAGACAGAATTTGCATGTCCCGCCCCTGGACATACAGGTATAAAGGGAGGGAAATGCATCTGTTTCATTCAGGATTTTTCTGAGGAGCCGACAATGGTTCAGCCACCACAGTGGCTCGGTTCAGCGACGTGGCCGGGAGGACACAACGTCTTGTTCCCTCCATCAGGGAACGGAGGTTACATCCATAACCTAGACGATCCCTGTCTGTCGCTCACTTCGACGTTGTGTCGAAGAAGCGACACTAGGGGTCCAATTTGACTGCTGACACTGGAGCGGGCAGGTATTTTACATGCCAAAGCGACCAGCTGTGTCAGACTGCACGTACCCTTCCCCAATAACCCATAAAATCATCAAAGCCTTCTGATATCGTCATCTTCATCCTTCTCCCGACAGGGGGGAACAAGGCGATATGCCAAGCATGGGAGCAGGCCGCGCCAGCCGCGCCTTTTCTCTCTCTATGTTTCTTGCATAGAGTTAAAGTGGCTGGGGCCATCTTAACGCTATCATATGTATTAGGGGTGTAAATCGGAGCCTTCATGACGATTCGATACGATACCGATTTCTTAAGCCAACGATTCGATTATTTTCGATACTTCAGAATTCCCCGCGATACGATTCAATTCGATTCGATACGATTCAATACTAGATATTTTTACATGATATCTATTAAGTTTTCAAATAAATCAACAAAAAATTAATTATTTGCCTTTTATTGAGAATACAGAAGTGTACAGAAGTATTCACAATGTGTATGTTATTTTACACTATAGCAGTTGTGCTCAATGCACTGCAAATAGAACAGCAAATATAAGTCACTGCATCTACAGTTACAATAAAGTGCAATCCTGCACGTTTCTTTTATACAAAATTGGTTACATTTTGAAAATATAATTTGCATCTTATTAAGAGGTAATGGTCACACATCCTCTGCAGTAGATGAACTGCAAATAGAACAGTTACTACACAAAATCAGTTAAAGTGCAATAATAACAAAAAGTAACAAAAGTCTAGGACATAAGCCTACAGCCCATTCACTACAAAATAACAAAAATGCATTTGCATTTTAGAAGAATGAGGTATTTAGAAGCATGGCTCGTGGCTTGAGCTATAGCAGGGGCCTTGCAAATAGAACAGTTACTCAACAAAACAGTTTAAATGCAGTAAGAATCAAAAGTACTCGCTTTGCACTCATAAGACCCTGAATAACTTCATCACGTACTTTGGTGTAGAAGTTCGGAATATAGGACTCGCTGAAATGTTGACGTGAGGGGATGTTGTACCTCGGCTCAAGAACTTCGAGCAGGTATCTAAAGCCTTCGTTCTCTACGACGCAATAGGGCCTCATGTCTTT
Organism: Moxostoma hubbsi; assembly: GCA_032164185.1. NCBI lineage: Eukaryota > Metazoa > Chordata > Actinopteri > Cypriniformes > Catostomidae > Moxostoma > Moxostoma hubbsi. Next base: position 10,752,113 of record JAVLUX010000022.1, on the reverse strand, counting down.
GCACATAAAAAACGCAATGCCTTTGGTGATGTTTTTTGCTCGTTTTGAAGTGCTCGACAACTTGGAAGGAAAAAATGTTGTCAGTGATTTGGCGGGCGTGGAAGCCTGTGTTCTTTCTTTACACTCGGAGTTGCCATCAATACCATGGCGCCTTTTCAGGTGTGCGGATAGATTCGACGTATTGCCGCAGTATCTTATCTCACACAGTCTTTCTCTTTACAAACGGCAACATCTTTTACCACTGCTCCATCTGTATTCCTGAAGCCAAAATACTTCCACACCCATGACTTGACGCCGACTGGTGTATGTAACATTTGACTTTCATTGCCAGCTCGTTCTGACGGTTCCATCGCTCTGTCAGACTCAACAATGTGTGTGTGAACATACGTAAGTAACGCGTGTGAAGTAGAAGATAATAATGAGGTTAGCGCCACCCGCAGCTTAGGAGTAGGTTGTACGCATATGTCGGAGACGGAGTGGTAAACTCCGAGCGAACAGACAGGCGGCAAAATAAACACATTAATCGATACACTTGCGAATGTATCGATGCATTGAATCGTCGGCTGTATAATCGATGCATCGATACAAATCGATTAATATTTACACCCCTAATATGTATCGGGGAAGGCGATCTTTCCCAGTTCCTATTCTTTCAGGGGTAAAAGACCCTGCGGAGACCACACCTGCCCAGACTGGGGGAGGTAAAGAGTGGTGAAATACATCACATGAGCTTTTAGGTCACATGTGGAAAGTGGCACGGTGGTAGATCCTGCCTATTGGGAGGGAGAAGTTGCTACAGACACGGCGACCAGGGGCCAGTGGGAACTGCCCAAGGTAGACAAGGGGACCATACCGCGGAAAATACACTCAGGGGGGGGAAGTCCACGTAGGAGCCCGACCTGTGGAGCACCTATTCTAGTACAGGGTAGATTGAGTACCCGCATTGGATTTGGTCGGCGAATTCCTCCGCTGAATTCACGGACCAGAGGACTAGGGAGGAGTCATCCAGGGAGCCGAGTTAATGGGATCTCCTGGGATAAGAGCGCACGATTTTACCTCAGCAGAGGGAGGTAAAGTATCGTCTGTTTAGTATCATCTATCACTGTCGTGATATCAGTGTTGAGGTTCCGCCACCAAGTTGAGGTTGCCCGGGATGTGAGTGGCACGCAGTGACTTGACTCATGGGGCGTGAGCGTACGCCACATTGGTGATTTATGTACGCTACCATGGTGGTGCTGTCTGTTCGAATCAAGACGAGTTTTGTCCTGAACTAGTGGGAGAAACCTCCGCAGGGCAAAAAGTACAGCCAACAACTCTAGGCAGTTGATGTACCAGCGCAGCTGGGCCCCTTTCCAACGGTCCACAGCTGCGTGCCCATTGCACATGGTGCCCCGACCCAATTTGGAGGCGTCGGTAGTGACCAAGACGCATCGGGACACCTGCTGCAAGGGGACTTGTGCTTGAACGTTTGGTGGCAGGTGAAGGAGGGGGTGATGATCACACGGGGCGCCATGCTCATCTCAGGACTCGAGTCTGGAGCCAGTGCTGAAGTGAATCAGTATCAGATAATGCTTATATACAACAGTGCTCCGTGATCCCTTGTATTACTACTACACTACTAAAGCTTGGAAATAGCTTTAAACGCCTTTAAACTAACAACTTCAGCATTAAGGCTCATCACAGCTGAGAGACACAACAGAGTGATTAATTTCAGAACTCAAGGAGCTTACCTCTTACTGAAATCGCTCTCTCTCTCTCTCTCTCTCTCTCTCTCTCTCACACACACACACACACACACACACACACACACACACACACACACATCCATCTTTGTTTATCCAATAACTTCTTAGAAACTGCACAAGCTGTGTTACTATTTCTGAAGTGACATTTTTGAATGACTTACGAAGGCTTAGACACATCATTTGGTTTGAACCAGCAATGGCAGATTCTGATCCATTGCGTAAGAATGTAGTTCCATGCACAAATGCGTTTTTTATGAATTTACTCGGTTTTTACAAATTGTAAAAAATGTACTTGTTCATTGAACTGTTGTGTCTAAGCAATATCACACTTGCAATTGTGCTATATGGCCCTAAATCAGCACTGCCATGATTACCTTCGGTCAAATCACAGCAGTGCTGATGTAGGGCCATATCACACTCTTGCTCATTTGATAATACTTATATATAAGGAAGATTCCTGAGATAATCCCCTATAAGGAAGATTCCTGAGAAATGCAAGCTTGTAGTACCATCTGTTTACTCCAGAGGGCAGTAAGTGAAACTTTGGTGAGGGGCATTCTCACCAAATATTTGTATATGCGAGAAACCATGTAATTAATTTTATTAACATTTTTAATCGATTGACAGCCCTAATATGTATATATATATATATATATATATATATATATATATATATATATATATATATATATATATATATATATATATATATATATATATATAAAATAAAAACATCTATTTTATTAAGCTTACCAGTACAAAAACAAATCCTCTTCAATCTTACTTGCCATTTATTGCCTTGGTTTAAAACATGCTATTTACATGATTAAGACGTTATGAAATTGACTGCCTTTAACTTACATTTACATACACATTTACAACTTTGTAAGCACAATGCCAACTTGTTAATTTGACTGGATGCTTCTTTTTTCAAGTTCAGTCAGACAATTTGAGGTTATTTAAAAACAATATACTAAAGCCTTGATGAAATAAGAAGAGTGACTGTGATACAGATGCCAGAAACAAAAATATACACAGTATATATATATATATATATATATATATATATATATATATATATATATATATATATTTGTATATTTAAATATAAACAAATCTGGTGGGAGTTTTTCTGATATCGTCATCTTCATCCTTCTCCTCCTTATCGATGTGTTTCTTAACAAAGTTAGTTCAGAGCAGCGTTGAGTGCTCAAAACACTTTTATAATAAAAATAAATAAATACATTTATTTAAAAAGTAAATAGATTTTCATTTAAAAGCTACTTTATTTATCAAATTTGTTCCCTGATATGTAAATTATAACAGAATGTTATAAGGCTGGAATGCCGTATTGACCAATCAGCATCCAGAACAGCAACTGCTAATAATTTTTTTTTAATTTATTTTCTACTATTTATTGTATTTGGGTTTGAAGTCACTAGTCACATGAATCAACAGAAATTCAAGTGCATGCTGGTGTGAATTTGAAAATGCAATCACTTTTTATTTTTTACTATTAAGTAAATTCATGCCAAAGCACCCTCATCAAAAATATTACCCCTCGTTAAATATCTGCAGCAGTCCTTCAAATCTCATTAATCATTTCACTTGTTGCTGTGTGTTTGCCACCATGCTGATATTGCTTTTCTGGGAATATATTACCTCCAGCCAAGAGACTTCACCCACAGCTCCTCCCAGCCTCACCACACTTCCTCATGTGATGCTGAATGTAATTCATTGGCAAGGGTTTCATATTTTATTTCCCCATAACTAACGTTAGCGAGCACCACCTGTTAAAGGTTGGTGCACTTGGCCCGTCCCCATAAGTGAGCTCTCATGTTCGATGGTGACTCATCTGACTGGCTATCTTTTGTAATACTGCTGAAACAATCATTTTAGATGAAGGTCACACAAAGCCTTAAGGGCATGTGTTCCAGCCTTTAATGATCTGGAAGTCTCCACAGCAGATGATCTTCACACATCAGTGTGACAGATTGGCTTCTGAACTCAAGGGGAAAATCTGGTGGCGATAAAGTTGTGTGAAAATTGGAATGTGTTACTCTTGTGAAAAAATGAAATGGTTCATGAATGTGAAGCAAACAAAAAGCCTGTATGTCCTGTCCCAACTTCTTGTTTTAGTAGGAAATATATCACAGCAAAGAAAACTGTTCGCCAAGCCATTTCATGTGATCATTAAGAAAAACATAGAAGTAAATAATGATGACAGTTTAGCAACTAAAAAAATCCCAGAAGATTATACATGCCCACTCAAAGATAGTTCACATCAAATTAGTTTAACTATTGTTATCCATGTCATCCATGCTGGCACACTGCTGACCGTTCCAATTTATTGACAACTTTTCGACCAGAAAAAATTCAGGTCAAACAAACTCATCTGAAACATTTACTGAGTATATACTGTACAGTATATTCCACTCACATCTTAAAATATATTGAATAATCAGTCCTAATAGATTTGATCTATTCAAATGGTTCAAACTTACCATATAATGGATTTTTTATTTTATTTTGGGACAGAACAGTAACATTTGTGTGTCTCATTATTAGTTTAAAGGTATTAAACCAGATACCTTCAGCACAGGAGTGTTACATTGTTTCAGACTCCCAACAAAAACTACTGCAACTGCACCAATTTGTGACTATATTTTTTGTCTTTTGTGTCCCAACACTAATTGTCTTCTTCTGTTATGAGAATAGGGACTCTAAGGTCAGGACAAATCACTGCTCACTTATAGAATAATAATAATAATAAACAAACAAACAAACATGTAGACCAAATCTGATTATAAGTAGAACAAGAAGGGTTTTCAAAAGTAAATACTATTTCATTTGTTTATAGCTGCCATTGTCTGAGATACATAAGCACTGACAAAACATTGGAATACTCTGAATGCTGAAGGGTTTCTGAATACATTGGGAGCAATACTTAAAAATGCTGTGTATAGCAGAGTCCTCCTATTGAAATATCGGAATTTAGTCCACATATGGTATGAGGAATGAATTAACTTTGATCTCTGTAATGAGGCTTCTTCACTTGGGGTTCTAAATAGGGCATCGTTTTTCTATCTGCAGTAACCCAAGAATACTGCTGGCAAAGTCTTGAGAAAAAGTACAGTATTTAACAAATATCATTTAAATTTAATAGTAGATGGATGTGTCACAGAATGCAGAGAGACAGGACCCAATCACAGAGTTAAAAAAAAAAAAAAAAAAAGAGTAAAAAACAAAAAGTGCCAAAACAAACTAAAGTTCACACAAGGGGGGGAATACAAAAATAAACTACCCCAAAAAACACAAAGTAAATAATCCAGGCAGGGGAAACAGGGAACAGGACTGACCAGACTGGGCTATGGTAACCAGGGTAGGAGCAAACCGACCGACTGACAGGACCGACATGAGTGGAGCAAACAGACTGGAAACAAGATGAACTGGCACTGGACAGCAATCACAAGGAGACTAAAATATGGAGAGAAATCAACTGGTTAACAAGACAGGGCAGGTGTGTCTAATAAACTAATAATGGGCAAACAAGAAGGAGTGGTATGAAGTAAGACAGAGAGACACCTGGCAATACAGAAGCAAAACAAAGCCACGTGCTCTCACAAGACAACAAAACACCTGAATGGCATGAGCACACATCGCCAAGACAATGAGGCAATTTATGCCCATGCCAACCGACAAACAAGATGAGAGAATACGTAGCAACACCAAACAAAATGATGCCATGCATTCTCACACGAAACAAAACATGAGTGTACATTGCGAGGCAAACACCACGCGATGCACGCAACAAGCGAAAAAAATAAATAAATAAAGGACACCTGAGCGAGAGTTCGGCCACACACACACACACACACACCTGACACCTTCGACCAAAAAAGGCCGAACCCCTGCAGAACATGAAAACAGCTTGCAAGAGACAGACAAACTATTGATACGAGTGAATGCTGCCAAGATGACGTAAGCGAGATGCACCCACGTCAATAACAGACAGACATGGAGCACAAGTGTCCTGATCCCAACACAGACCGAAACCAAACCAGACAGTAAGTCAGGATCCAGACACCGTGCTCCCGACATGAAACAAGACAGACCGAAGAGCGCATGGCAGAGAACACAACCAAAACCATGCGCTCACACAAAGACAGACAACAAAACAACATAGACATGGGATGATAATGCCACGGTCCTGTCAGACAAAAACCCGGACTGACAGAGTGACAGGACCATGATAGGATGGATGAATGATCAGTGAAAGGGATGGTTCACCCCAAAATGAAATTCTCTACCCACCCTCATGCCATCCCAGATGTGTATGAATTTTTTCTTCTGCAGAACATAAACAATGATTTTTAGAAGAATATCTCAGCTCTGTATGTCCTCACAATGCAAAACTCAGAAGGTCCAAAATGCACATAAGGCAGTAAAAAAAAAATCCATACAACACAGTGGTCATGTTTTAAAAGTTGCAGTAACAGGTAAAGGATGATGCACAAAGTGGGACACAGCTAAATATCATGTTCCCCGTCTGTCTCTCACTTTGACGTCGTGTCAAAGAAGCGACACTAGGGGTCTCTCTTGAGCGCCGAATATGTCTCTGATCTATGAAAAAAGGCCAATGAGAGTTGGCGAACAGTATTTGCATACCCCGCCCCCGGACATACGGGTATAAAGGCGAGGGAAATACACACGTTCATTCAGAAATTTTCTTCGGAGCCGATGGTCATGTATGCAGCCAGCTGCGAGTCACACACACCAGATTCCTGCTTCTGATCCTCTGACGCTCTGTTTGCTGTTGGATCTACGGCGCAATTCAGTGGCTTTCTCCTTCTCTACACGGCAGTGCAGTTTGCCCCTGGGCGCTTCGACAGCGCAGAGAATTGAAAGAGTTATATTGAAAGAGTGATTTTCTCTGTAAAAGAGTTTATTTCTCTGAAAGAGCATTACACAGCGGCGTTGAATATCCTTTTCAGGACGCGTCTTTATAAAGATGTAATTTCTGCCCCTGTGTAGTTTCTGGATGCTGTGATTTCTCCCCACCCCCTCACCTTGAAGGTGTATGTTGCCGCTATCGCAGTTCACCACGACCCAGTAGACGGCAAGTCTCTGGGTAGGCATGACTTAATTATCAGGTTCCTAAGAGGCGCCCGGAGGTTAAATCCCTCCCGCCCAGGCCTGTTCCCCTCCTGGGATCTCTCGGTGGTCCTCGCGGGTCTTCAGAGATCCCCCTTCGAGCTGCTAGAATCAGTTGGCTCAGGGCCCTCTCTCTAAAAAGACGGCCCTGCTGATCACGCTCGCTTCCATCAAGAGGTTCGGGAACCTGCAAACGTTCTCTGTTAGCGACACTTGCCTGGAGTTCGGTCTGGCAGATACACATGTGATCCTAAGACCACGACCGGCTACGTGCCCAAGGTCCCTACCACTCTCTTCAGAAGACCAGGTAGTGAACCTGCAAGCGCTGCCCCAGGAGGAGGCAGACCCAGCCCCTTCATTACTGTGTCCAGTACGTGCCTTGCGTACCTATTTGGACCGCACTCAGAGCTTTAGGTGCTCTGAGCAGCTCTTTGTTTGCTTTGGGACAGCGGAAAGGGAACGCTGTCTCCAAACAGAGGCTTCCCCACTGAGTGGTGGATGCCACCTTACTGGCCTATCGCACCCAGTCCGTGCCCCCCCTTGCGGGTCCGAGCGCACTCAACGAGGAGTATTGCATCCTCGTGGGCACTGGCTACGGGCACCTCCCTAGCAGACATTTGTAGAGCAGCGGGTTGGGCAACACCTAACAGCTTTGCGAGGTTTTACAATCTCAGGGTTGAGTCAGTCTCGTCCCGTGTTTTCTCAGGTCCGAGCCGGTAGAACTTGGTACACACCGACGGTCTGACCGGGTGAATCACTTGCGTCCAGCGCCCTTTCCCTCGGCCGAGGTAAAACAGTGCGCCTTCTTTCCCAGGAGATCCCTCTAGGTCCCTGGTCGATTCCTCTCTAGCCCTCTTGGGTCCGCAGTTCAGCGGAGGAACTTGCCGACCCAGTCCACTACGGGCTACCCTGTACTGGAATAGGTGTTCCACAGGTCAGGTCTCCTACACGGACTCGTCCTGTGTGTACTTCTGTGGTACGTTCACCTTACGAGCTGACCCGCGTCTCCCTTAGGCAGTTCTTCGCTGCCCTCTGGTCGCCGTGTCGTAGCAACTCCCCCCTCCTCGAGGCTGGATCTACCACTGCGCCATTTTTCCCACATGTGACCGAAGAGGCCATGTGATGTATTTCGCCACCTTACCTCCCCTTTCGGGCAGGTGTGGCCTCCGCAGGGTTTTTTCCCCCTGAAAGAATAGGAAACTGGGAAAGACCCCCTTCCCATGATGCGGTAAGGGCCCTGGCTGCTCTTGCTCTATGCCGAGAAACATAGAGAGAAAAGAGGCCCAGCCAGGCTTGGGGGCATTGGGGAAGGGTACGTGCAGCCTGAAACACAGTTGGTCGCTTGTGCACATGAAATACTTACCCGCTCCTGTGTCAGCAGTACACGTACACGGCTCAGTGCATGGCGTGATTTAAAGTGGACCCCTAGTGTCGCTTCTTCGGCACGACATCGAAGTGAGCGACGGACGGGGAACATCTCGGTTACGTATGTAACCTCCATTCCCTGATGGAGGGAACGAGATGTCGTGTCCTCCCGGCCATGTTGCTGAACCGAGCCGCTGAGGTGTCCGGACACTCCCGGCTGAATGAAAAATCCTGAATGAACATGTGTATTTCCCTCGCCTTTATACCCGTATGTCCGGGGGCGGGGTAAGCAAATACTGTTCTCATTGACCTTTTTTCATAGATCAGAGGCATATTCGGCGCTCAAGAGAGACCCCTAGTGTAGCTTCTTCGACACGACGTCACATTCCCTCCATCAGGGAACGGAGGTTACATACGTAACCGAGATGTTTTTGTACATTATTCATGGAAAGTGCCTTCTTCACAATTCAGCACCACCTAACAGTTAATCATTCTAGCTTCTTTAGATGTAAAAAATTTATGCTATGGAAAAAAAAATTTATTAGCAACCAGATGAATGTAGGGAATTAAAATTTTTTACAAAATCAGGCCTTGCAGCAGATTTAAAACACAGCAAAAATTATTTGTTTGTTTCCATAATTCACTTTTCAACTGCAGCACCACCTATATACATACCACTGATAAACACACACATTTGCACAGGGCTCCCGATGACATCAGTGTGTGAGTTAACTGTTCAGTTATATGATAGATCATGTTACTTGTCTCCTCAATTTATCCTGCAAAGTGAATGTTATATTTATGTCAAGGATAACTTGTTTTCTCTCCTGGTTAACTGAAAGTGGCTGTAAATTATGGTATTGGACAGGGTTTGCATTTTCAAATGCCTCATGCCAATTATTTTATTCATCATAACACTCTCTACCTTGGAGATTAAGTTTAATATCCAGTAATTTACAAAGTTTAATGAGCATGGCATAGCATTGAATGTTGAAAACTGAGCTGGCGACTGCTGGAATGAATAAAATATTTTGTGTTTAAGAAGGGCACAAGCACTTTGTTGTACATTAAAGTAGCAGCACAACTAGCTGACTGTTGCAGGTGAATGTCATTAGCTGGTGGAAGGGAGCCTGACCATTAAAAGAGGCACAAAAAAGCGCTTGAGCCTCAAATGCTCATTAAATCCATTACATGAAGCTTTTTGTAATGTTATATGACACTGCAAAGAGCCAACCTTTCACGATAATTGTTTAATTTACTAAAAATAAATGCTTACCAAATACTCATCAAATCCATGTAAATGTGCTATATTTTCAAAGCTATAATCTATATTTTCAATTTTTCTGCCCTATCCAGCAATTTATGTACCGTGTTTGGTATTGTATTTTGTACTTTATTTATAGTGTACTTTGCCTTTATGGTACTTTGTAATGTATAATGTATATTGTATCGTTTTACATACATAATTGTACATGCATGTGCACATTTGCATTTTAACACAAAATCCCTTGCATAGCTTTTCCTACTTAAAAATAAAAAACAACACTATTTTCTTTTCCAGAAGTTGTATGTTATAACGAACTGCAGTTGGACTAACACGAATAAAGCAAAAGTCCATAAATAATATTGGAATAACAGAACAGTCCATTAAAGACAACTGAGGGAGCCCCCAGCAATAAAGCAATACCTTGTCTCGTACTTTGCACACAGTTGACAACGTCAACAGACGATTTATCCCACCTAAATCAGCACATTTACAAGGCCAAAAATGTCATGCATATTGATAAGGACGAATCAATGTGCTGCAATTCACTCTGGCTATCATTAAGGAGATCTGAGCCTCTTTCTCTATTCCCACTGGATCGAACTGTCCAATAAGTCTAAATACACAGCTTTACCTTGTCACCAGAATATCTCATAGTTATGATTGTGGTGTTTAAAATGTGCTGGCCTGACTAAAATCTCCATACATTCCATTTACACATTCTTTGTAAAGAGTGTGAAATGATGGGTCATAATTTCTAAAGCATGTTGAATAATAAATTAATTTTCTTTAATACACAGATACCATGTATTAACATGGATAAACGGAGTCATTCAGTAACTCACCATTAATTTGGCAGACATAGCACTTATTATATAGTTTTATGAACTGTTTAGTCCATGTTGGGCTTTAATTCAATGTGTAAGCCATATTGAGTTCGCCCTTTCTTGTGATTTTTAATTAGGTGGTAGATAGTGGATTGTCTGAGGGAAGACTCCAATAGGAAACAGCGTTTTCCATGTAATCTCCTTCTGATAAGGATGTTGGGCCCCATCAAATTGATCTTTTGCCCTTGAGATAAGGAATGTATTTCATTACAGGGCATTTTTATAATTCTTTAACAGACTGATTCTGCAATATGATGGGGCACGTGAGGATCTTATGTCTCTCAGTCAGAAGACACAGATCATTTCACAGCCATGACAAGAATCAAAGAAGATGACAAGCAGGTCTTGCTTAACATAGACATGCAATTTACTACAGTACACATCTTTAAAAGAGATTTAATAAAGCAATGACCTATCAATTAAGACAAAATAAAAATCGCTGTTTTCTCCAAAAAGAGAAAGATATTCAGTCACATGTAGAAGGATTTATGAATGAATGTGTTCTTTCAGGCAGGGGCGGAGCCAGGAGTTATTCACAGGGGTGGCTGGGCAGGGTCCAGCGATCAGTCCGTGGTTCACATTGTCAGCGGGGTTGTGGTTGTTGGTGTAAAAAGACTTACTAATTTGTGCTCAAGACAAAAATTTGATAATACATTTGATTTTATTTTATTAACCAAAAACTTCATCCAGGAGGTGGTATTGTGGTTACTGTTACTGTATTGAGGTGTTCTCCCCCCCACATAGAAAAGACACAGTGGAGAACACATCCTGCCCTAAATCACATGGACTTACCAACTGGGAAGTGCCACACGTACCATGGAAAATACCTCAATATTTTTGGAAAAAAAAAGCAATGGCATCCACAATCCAGTAGACTGCTGAGGGGGTCCAGTGCCATCGCCTGACGTTGCGGAAAAATCCAGTGTAGCTGGCTAAAGACCGTTTGGCAGCGTGTTTGGGGGCCAGCAAGCCTGTCTCTCTGTCTCCTCTCTCTCCCTTTCTCCCTCTCACCCCGCCCCCTCTCCTTCCCCTTGTCCTGTTCTTATTCCCAGAAGCCAGTAAGTCACTGGCTGGATGACACCCCAGCCTGAGTTTGGCGATAAGGGTATGTGGCGAGCAGGACATATGCAGAGCAAGTGGTGAGTGAAGTCCACCTGTGCACCATACCGGTCTCGTGCTCCAGCGAGCAGTGGGAGTATTTAAGGAGAGGAGACAGCGGGAGACGGGGTGAGAGAGACAAGCGAAGCTGACTGTGTGTAGTGTTGAGCTGAAAAGCCAGTATGTGTAGTGAAGCTGAAAAGAAAATCTGTATGATGTTAGACTGAAAAGTGTTGTCAATTAAAGTTTAATTAGATATTTATCCGGTCCCCTCCTCCATGAGAGAGAAAGCTAGAGACCAGTCACAAGGGTTTAATGGAATTATGTTGACATGACAACAAAGTGGTAATATTGGATATAACTTTACACAGATAGTTTGTAAGTGATTTCATCACACATATATTATTTTAACATGTGCATTGTTGATGTCTTATGGCTATGCTTTTGAAAAAGTTTGTATTTTAATATTTATGGTCTGTTATCAATGCCTTACAACAGCGATTGTTTTTTAGTTTGTAGCTTTAAATAAACAAGGGACAAGAATTTCTTTATTTTAGTAATAATCACAATAAGCACATTCCTTAAAGAAGTCTATACCTATACTTAATTAGTGTGCATAAATATTTACATTATTAATAACTGTATAAATAACTATTTAAGTACATGTGCATAAGCAACCAGAAAAAAAAAACTATTGCATGTTTTGTTACTGTTTAATACTGTAGCAACAAAAGCATATACTGACAAAATGCACTGTATGGACAGTAATAGTAGAAATATTCACATGTATTTGACAAATTTACATCTAACTTGGAGTACTCCAAAATAGAGGGTCATGGGTTCAGCTCAATTTCATAGAGATAATATAATTCAAGAAATATGGAGGGAAGACCAACTTAAAAGAGAAGAAATCCCATGAAGTGATTAAACAGATGTCGAATCATTATTCTGAAAAGGAATATGTGCTCATCATGTGTTTGCAATTTACTCTTGCCTTTGGCAGGTAGTATTGAAAAGAGAGTCAATAAAGTTAGTTTAGATGCTGTAGTTTAGTTTTACAATAAAATAAAAATAAATACAGAGTTTTTACTAAGAACTTTCTTTTAAATGCCTTAAGGTAATACTTGATTTTATCTGGCACTTGCCTAAAAAAAAGACGCATGCTGAGAGGGAGCAGATTAGTTAGGGTAATGTAGTTTGTAAAATGCCAGATATATTGATGGCCTCTTCGGATCTAGAAAGGTAAAACTGGCCAATAAGCTGCGCATAGACATTCGTAAGTCAGGGCTTTATCCATCTAAAATAGAGAGCTGCAGGACAAGAAAGAACATCCACTCCACAAAACAGGACAAGGGATGGAATGATTATCGGCTCCATGGAGTAAAACACACCATACTTCATGGTCAGAATTTAAACCAATTTCATGGTTTGTGAAGAGTTAAAGAAACTGGATCTCATTGGGGGTCACTTGGGACAAAGGCATATCAAAGCAGATTAGTATCAGAATGACAATGAAAGGTCATTTTAAAGCATTTCACAGAGACAGAACAGGTTGATATTCTGAAATATAAAATATGAAAAGAGTGATTACCATTTCACTTGTGTGAAGATTCATTTTTGTTGTTGTTTAGCACTTAAATGCTAAATTTTGTGTAATTTCTGCAACACTATCAAAAACTATTTTCAAACAGGTTTACTGAACACCCCCGTGTTTGTTTGCCATTGGTCAAACAAATAGGTAGCTCTGCCCCAATCTCGGACTAATAGTTTAGCAAATGTTTTTTGTCAGGATGCTATGAATAAATAGAGCAACGTTTTGACTGTGTTACAGAGTCACTGGACGTTTTTAATGCGTGTTCTTATGTGTTCTCATGTTCTTGTGAACTTGTTTGATGTCATCATCCACTGCCGAAGTTCAATTCCTATACTCAAGAATGCAAGTACCAAGAATGCTTATACCTGGATTAGTTCTTGATAAAGACGAATATCGAGGATGCATTGGGTGGTGACTTGTGGGAAAGAACCCATTTGAAATCCTAGAGGTCATAGTGGTACTATGGTGGTGGCAGACAAGGACATTTATCGTTGTGTTTTCTCTCAAGAACTTCCTGCTCTAAGCTCGCAAATGTGTGATGGCTTGTGCGTTCTATGGCTTTTCGAGTTGGTTCTTTCAACGTAGCTTGGCAAGACCAGTCTCCATAACCCACACCCACTGAGTTTCCAATTTTAAGGAAATCAGCCTATGAATGGTTTACTTATAGAAGAAAGTATTTAAACATCCAAACTATTTACATTTCACCTTTTAACATTCTGTATAAGGGTAGTAACAATGCAAATATTTGCATCACTAACTCTTTAATAACTGCCATTTTAATGGTTTTGGCCACTTAGTCAAGCCAGCACACGCTAAACTATTATGCTTACATTCATGCTCTGAAAATGCCTGGTAAGTATAAGCAAATTGAGGCAACTGTCATATAAGTGACTTTGCTTATAAATGACAACTAAATATGATGTCAGTGAGTTGTGAGTTTCATTGAAAGTGATGGAAAAAAACGAGTCCATTTTCAGTACAGGAATATCTCTGTACTCTGCCAAAAATAGCAACAACAAAAAATACCCTTTCAAAAAGTGATCTGCACTGAGTCCTTTGAGAGAAATCATGTGCATAAAAAAATTTTTTTTTTTTTTTTTTTTTTTTTAGCTAAACATAAAGAAAAGAAAGAAAAATGGCTGGATTTGTCCTGCCACTCAAATCAAATTATTACAGAAAAAAATGAAAGCTCTTCTTTAATGTTGACTTGATATCTTGCTTTGTCTCAAATATTTGCCATTCAACACCATAGCCTTTTGTTGGCCTGTCTGTCATTTCTGAAGAACTAAGCCTAACATGTCTGTTCTAAAACATTAAAGAGATTAACCTAAAAATGAATATTTGGTCATCATTTATTTATTGTTTATCTCATTCCAAACTCTTTCTTCTTTAGAACACAAAAGGCAGAATGGTAGGGACTGACTTTCAAGTAAATTATGTTTTCTGTGGCTTTCTGCATATCTCTTTTTGTGTTCTGCAGATGAAAGAAAGGCATTGGGATTTGGAACAACATGAGGTTGAACATTTTCAAGATTTATCACATATTTCATAGGTGATTTTTCTCACAAGAACTACAATTTCCCTGGCAGACAAAACTTTATCTTAACTGTCCCTTAACTAAGGAACCCCCATATAAATTCCTGTTTGCAGCATTGTAAGTAAAAGCCAGTGAGACAATAATGTTTGAAGAGTATCCAGATTTTATGCTTGTGCAATATTAGGAACTGTCCCACTTCTAGATTTCTCAAATGACTGTATCATTTCAATTCACAACCTTTAAAAATTTCTAAATGACCCAACCAAAAATAGACCCATTCTTATTTAGTACAGACACCTGCACTCCCATTTCCAAAGCTGGGGTTTAATGCCATATTGGCATTGATAGGGCTTAAACAGGGCTTAGACAGTACTTATTTGCTAATGAGCACTTTTAAACCTGAACTAAACTTCCTTGAACTAAAAGGGCATGATTTGGATCATAGGTGGCGTTGCTTTATTGGATTCACCTGGCCTGCATTTCCCAAAAGCCTTGCAAGCTTAAGTTGAATGTAGAGACCATTGGCGCCAATGGTTTCCACAATCTACTTAGACTTACGATGCTTTTGGGAAACACAGCCCTGGCCAATTGAATATATTAAAGGTATATTTAAGATAATACTATTTTATAGGGCTTTAGCAGACAGACTGAAATAACAATAACAAAAGGTCAAGTTTAGGAATATAGTGTACAAGCCATCCTGCATGCATAGGTCACTAATGTTTATTTCTGGTAGTAAATGCAAAACCAAAATCACTGCCCCAAAATGCCACATTAAGATAATATTACTGAAGGGCAAATGGGTCAGACTCAGACCTGAAAGACCCCATGGAATCAAAATGATGGTTTCCTTTTTGTCCATGTCTGTTAGTTTTGAGGAATGTATATGCTAGTGCATGCCTAAAATGACTTTTTGTTCATTGGTTGAGAATTCTTGGGATACAGTTTGACTATGTTTTGTGCACATGCAATAATTAGCCACTTCTGTATTTCATTGTACCATATTTAATTTTCATATTTATTTTCATTTTTATTTAATTTCCGTTTTTCATTGTGCTGAAATTCTCTCTCTCTCTCTCTCTCTCTCTCTCTCTCTCTCTCTCTCTCAAAAAATAAATAAATAAATATATATATATATATATATATATATATATATATATATATATATATATATATATATATATATATATATATATATATATATATATATATATATATATATATATATATATATATATATATATATATATATATATATATATATATATATATATATATACATACAGGGGCGGCACGGTGGTGCAGTGGTTAGCACTGTCGCCTCACAGCAAGAAGGTCATGGGTTCAAACCCCGGTTGCCCCGGCCTTTCTGTGTGGAGTTTGCATGTTCTCCCCGTGTCTGCGTGGGTTCTCTCCGGGTGCTCCGGCTTCCTCCCACCATCCAAAGACATGCAGGCTAGGTTAATTGGTGTCTCCAAAAATTGCCCTAGGTGTGGATGTGAGTATGAGTGTGTGTCTGTATATGTGTGGCCCTGCGATGGACTGGCGACCTGTCCAGGGTGTACCCCGCCTTTCGCCCAATGTTAGCTGGGATAGGCTCCAGCCCCCCGTGACCCTGTACAGGATAAGCGGTTGAAGATGAATGAATGAATATATACATACATACACACACACACACACACACACACACACTTACACACTTACTCATTCTTTATCATCTTTTTTTTTCTTTTTTTTTTCATATTTTAGAATAATTGCAAAGTCATATACTATGGAATAACATAAATGGAACTATGAGAATTATGTTGTGACTAAACAAAATCCCAAATAAATCAAAACTCTGTTATATTTAAGCATCTTCTAAGTAGTCACCCTTTGCCTAGAATTTGCAGACATGTACTCTTGACATTTTCTCAACCAACTTCTTGAGGTGGTTCCCATCTATGTTGGGTACTTATTGGCTGCTTTTCTTAATTATTTGGTCTAATTTTCATTTTATAATGTAAATAAATGAATATGTCGGCACAATTATGTTTTTGTCTACAAAACTAATTACAAACATTTAAGCATACTCCTTCAGATCCAAATATTTTTAAGATCATGAGAAACATTTCAGTCAAGTGTTTCAAAAGATTTGACAGGTAGTATATATATATATATATATATATATATATACGGCCCCATCGACTGCAGTTTTTTTTTTCAGCTATCAGATGGGGGCTTTGTAAGCTTGTGAGAGACAAGTCAAAGTTAACAGTGATTGAAGTGTGAGATGAAGCCCTTATGTGGCCTCTAGAAGATCCTAAATCTCATGTCACAAAATTAGTCAGCAACAGAAGTGTTGTGTCTGAGACTGCAGAGGCTCAGTATACCTGAGAAAAACCCTGCTGCTCTTGAAGTTTTAAAAGTTGTAGCAGGACAAGGAAAAGCTATAGGAGAGCTAAAACAATCTGTCGAGAAACTCACTTTGCAGTGCTTATGGTTCATAGTAAACCCAAGATGCAGCCAAGGTTTACAGATGATGATCAGCCAATATGTTTCCGGTGTAATGATGCAGGACACATAGCTAAGAGGTGTATGAAAAAAACAAACAGATTGTCACAGAGAATGCTGAATTATCAGAGCAGCAGGGAAACTTGCACCCTCATTTGCTGTGTGACTGTGAGGGCAGTCCATAGGCTCAGCCAATATCGATAATTGTCGTGACAGACTACTCAAGCATGCTGGGAAAAAATGTCCTGTCGCTAATCTAAAGATTAGTGGAGTAATGACCTCTTGTTTACTTGATACAGGAAGCAAAGTTGTAACGATTGTTGCTGGTGCTGGGAATGACAAAGACAATGATGAAAAAATAAAGAATCCAAGCGCAAATTTATTCCAACAGTAGTCATCACATGACACATGACAAGGGAACCACATGATATGAAACAGGAACTAGAATCTTCAAAATAAAAGACATGAAAAACATGAATCAACAAAAAAAACACACACATGACATATCCCCCCGGAGCCATAGGGAAGGAGGTCTGTGGCGGTCATGTCGTGGAAGTCGGGCTGGCATCTGCCTCCTCCACAGTGAACGAACCAAGTCTGGTTCTGGCCTGTAAACAGCTATTTTCTGGGGAGAGGTTCACGACCTGTACAGGAAACAACAGTTTCTCTGAAGACATAAGAGAGGGAACAACAGTCTCCCAGGTAGGGGTGTGTTCTCTGTTTCTAACAGGAAGTACCATGAACCATTATTTAACATATTCTTTGCTCCCTTGACCATTACGATTGTAATTGATGATTACTGTGCACAAAGTCTTTTCCAGCTACTTGAACAATGCCTCGCTGCTCTAGACTGCTGGCACTCTCATGGAAATCTGGCTCGGCGGCCATGTCATGGAACTCTGGCTTGGCATCCGCCTCCCCCACAGTGAACATGGAACAAATAATCTGCAGGGAGAAGTAGATATATTGAGCCAGATAGACGCAAAAAATCAAAAAGATAGACTCAATCAGTCCAAAATAAAAAATGTCTTTGAGGGCAACCTCATTAAAGTCCATCTGGCATGCCAGAACACAAAAGTCCTCCAAGTAATCCTCCAGGGGATGATTCCTCAGGTGAAATTGAAGCTGGATAGCTTGGTTCCTATTGCAGTCAGGTATTTTGTAACATAGTCGAAGAGACGATGATGTGTGATGAAGAACTCAAGTGCAAATTTATTCCAACAGTGTATCCAAAACCCTAAATACAATCATAAATAAACATAAACTTGACATAACATAAGCTTGTCTTGGCATAACTAGACTGGACATAAACCTGAATACACAACCAAAGTTAAAAACAATCAAACATAATACCTTAAGACGGACAAAGGAAAACATGAGGCTTAAATACATGAACATGGGAGAACACGTGACAAATATAACCAAGAAAAACTGAGAACTCTAAACAAGATAACGAGACAATAAAACAATGAAAATAAGACACATGAACATGGAGGGAAACATGAAATCACATGAAAAGGGATCCACTTGACATGAAACAGGAACTAGAATTTTCAGAATAAAAGACTTGTATCAACAAAATACACATGACACAATTCAGTACAGTTTTTTCAGCAAACAACTGTCTGGGGAGGATGAAGACGTGCTGTCCACAGCAGGTTAGCTGAAGATTACAGCTGTCAATGGTTTAGGAATACCTTACCTAGGTTACCTTGAGTTGGAGGTTGAAACCATGGGTATTACTCTGCCAGAGTAGGGTAAGTCTAACTTCCTGTAGAACCAGAGAACACACCCCTACCTGGCAGACTGATTGTTGTTCCCTCTCTTGTGTCTTCAGAGAAACTGTTGGTTGTCCTGTACAAATTGTGAACCTCTCCCCAGAAAATATATGGTTACAGGCCAGAACCAGACTTGGTACTCAGTCTCATGTCAAGAGTGTGAAGTCCAATGAGATGTGCGAGGTCAGATTTCAGAGAATTTCAGCTGATATCAAAGAGATCTGTATTAACACAAAATACAGTCAGTCATTCGAGGACAGCTCCAAAGAGTTTCTCAACAAGCTACATGTTAGTGGTACTCCTGAACAGCAGGCAGATCTGAGTGATTTATTGATGAAGTACTCTTCAGATTCACATGGTGGATGATGTACCGGTGGCCCACCCTTATAGCTGTATCCCACCCACTCAGTATAGGGAAGTCAGAGAACACATTACCAAGCACCTTAAGAAAGGAGTGATCCAAGAAAGCACTAGTGTCATGCTTGATGACATACTAGTGTACTCATCCACTTTCCTTGAGCACTTGCATGGAAGTGCTCTTTAACAGACTAAAATAAACAGGTCTCAATGTTAAGACTGAAAAGTGTAATTTCTTGCATCAAGAAGTAACTTTCTTAGGTCATAAGATTCCAGAACGAGGTATTGGTACCGATCCAGATCAAGTTTAAGCGTTCAAACAATGGACAATTCCCAGTACAGTTAAGGAATTATGCTTGTTCTTAGGGTTCTGTAGCTACTATAGAACATTCATAAATGTTTTTCTAGAATTGCCAGCTCCCTTCATGATTTAGTGAACCTGCTTATCAAGCAGTTTGGCACCACAATGAGAGAGTTTAGTGCTTTGTGGTCATCAGAGTACCAATCAGAGTTTGATCTGCTAAAGGAGAAGCTTACTTCTGCTCCTGTGTTAGAGTATGCAGATTTCAATCTTCCTTTCACATTGGAGATTGATGCAAGCAGTGAAGACCTGGGTGCTGTCTTATACCAGCAGCAGGGTGAGTATAGGAAAGTCATGGCTTATGCTGTTGCAGACTTCATAAAGCAGAAAGGAATGACAGAAATTACAGTAGCATGAAGCTTGAGCTACTGGCCCTCAAGTGGGCTATATCTGAATAATCATGTGGTTATCTGCTGGGTACCAAGTTGTGGTTATAACAGATAACAACCCTCTGTGGCAAATAAAAGGCATTGGGCCAAATGGCCAAGCTCGATGCATTTGAGCAAAGAGGGATAGCTCAATTAGACGTCTTTGATTTAGAGGTGAAATACCACCCAGGACGGCATAATGCAGATGCCTTCCCTATGCAGCCATCAGCAGGAGAGCCTGCAACTCCAGAGGATGCAGAATATAATGACTGTATTGCCATCTCCAATATAATAAACAAAGGAAAAATTTTGAATTTGTGAATGACCAACATCATTTCACACAGGCATTTCCAACCAAGTATCAGAGGGCTGATTCCACTGCCAAGATCCTTCTGAAAGAGTGCTTCATGAAATATGGTTCGCCTGAACGATTACATTCTTATCAGGGCAGAAATTTTGAAAGCGACGTGATTGCTGAGCTGTGTAAAATATATGGTGTAAAGACAACCCTCACCACAACCTATTGGCCTCTGGGTAACGGTCAGTGTGAGTGCTTTAACAGACCACTCCATGATCTATTACATACACTTCCCCTGAAAGAAAAAGTGTTAACCAGAACACCTTCCTGAGTTGGCTTATGCATACAATGTAACACCCCCTGCAACCACTGGATACTCACCACATTACTTGCTGTTTGGAGTCAACCCGCATCTGCCAGTACATGCAATGCTAGGTCAAAAACATTATTTGTTAGTGATTCACCAAGACAGATTGAAAGAAGCTCATGAAAAAGCCAAGGAATATGCCAAAAACAAGGCTGCTGAGAGATTTGCCCCTCTGAAAGACAAGGTCTATTGCCCTGTGATTGATGTGGGTCAGCAAGCCAGCATGTAGACCTGTGGGTAGGAACAAATTCAGTGTCCTACTGTATACAGGGTAATAGATGTGCAGGGTGAGCATGCAGTACTATGCAGTACTATTTCACTCAGTCCTGAAGTCTTTTCACAGGTATTGAGCCTGAGTAGAAGTGAAAAATCTGTATTAAGTCATCGGGGACAATGACTTTTAGCAGGGGAGAATGTAGCCAAGTGGAGAAATTTCATGAAATTTAACTCTAGACATAAATTGGACTTGGTACCTTTAAGAGTTTTACAATGCCTGCTTTCCGGTACTCTCTGGTGTTGCGAATTTGAGCTGGTTAGAAACGTGAGAACATGTATTATAAGAAAGCTCCCATTTTTGTTCATCAGTTGATAATTCTTGGGATACATATGGATTGGCTGTGTGGAGTTTGACCATGGTTTGTGCACATGCGAGAACTGGCCCCTACTATATTTCATTGTACTGTAATTGATTTCCGTACTTCATCTCCATTTTCCATTCTACTGTGTTTAATTGTGCTAAAAATCGGCATCATACTGTATTTATATACAGGTATACAGACCCATAAACCGTTTTTTTTTCTCTTTTCTTTTTTGTTTAACACAAACGTCAGATAATAGCAAATTCTGCTTTTATTCTTGCAGCTACATGATCCCTTAGTGTTATCTAAGGTTTGGTCTTTCCATTAAGATTCTTTTTCTAGTAATCCATATTGATAATTTTGCTTCCCCTATTAAAAAATGAATTAAAGAAATAGTTAGGACCGATTATAAACATACTGTAAAGGGATTTCGACAGGCAAGGAGGAGGCGAGAACCAGCTGGACGATATAAATAATATTTGAATAATAAACTTAAAACAATGCCATTGAAACACAGAGTTTAGGAAATACTTGTGTTTCAGCCTCTTGGTCTCCATACCCACTCTCTGCTGGGCTTTGCCAGTAACCAGAGGGTAAATCTGAAAAAATCTCCTCTAATATTTTTTTCATAAATCTGACTATGAAATTTTATCAGGATTTCATCAGGACTACTCCAATCATCGCCATTCTTCAGATCAGAAAATCTTGTGCATCCCGCTCTCACCATTAAAGTCTGTAAGCTTGCCTTCAATATTAATTGATAATTGATTGTTCTTCCAATCAATTTCTTTCAAGTTGATAAAGAATATATTTAGATCATAATTAACAACATTTCCTTTGCGGAGCAGTGAACAAGCAGTATCAGTCCACTCTCTCGCTTTCCAAATGACATCTCTGGCTCCTCTTTATCACTCTCTCCCACTGATTATGAGACTCAGCGCCAGCTGTGCACCCTCACAGCTCAGCCATGCCATCCTCCTCGCCACAGTAGTATTTGAACAATATCATGGGCTCAAAACTTTACATTTGTCCCATAGTACTGAAGCAGCCAGATTGATTGTGGCCAAAACTCTACCCCTAAAGGATTGCTGAGGCAGCACCCAAGACCAGCGAGACAACCAATAACACATCTGCTCCACCATACCATCACAGTTTTTCTCAGTGTATTTCTCTATTCCTTAATAGACACCGAGGATTTTTAGACCTTCTTTACACCATTTTACACATCCTGGCAGTACTGGTGGCTCCCTTCCTGACCATTTACCTAAAACGTATCCTCTGCTTTTTCCCAATTTACTTTCGCTGCAGAGGCCTTTTCGTAAGTCTATTAGACTTCTTTTAAACAGACACATCATTGTCACTTTTGATAAACACAGTAATTTCATCAGCATAAGCAGATGATTTAACAGATCTTTCCTTTTGTCTTTCAGTTAAAAATCCCTCTAATTTCTTTCCTATTTGACAGAGCAAAGGTTCAATAGCCAATGAAAATAGCAATCTTTACAAAGGACAGCCTTGTCTAATCCCTCCACATACTGGCAATAGCTGACTAAGCCCTCCCACTACCATCAACATTGTAGAAGCACCAGAGTACAGAATTTTGATCCATGAAAAAACTTTAAGGTATTAAATAAATAAAAATGACTTACTCTGTCAAATGCCTTTTCTTGAGCAATTGCAAATATCCCAACATTTTCACTATTTCTCTTAACTAGATCTATGTTACAGGGTGGAGGTGGGGCCGGGTCATGATTTTACACACCCGGTCCCTTATCAGGCTAATCAAGCCTCCGAGAGGGATAAAGGCCGACTGCAGGTGGTGGTGAGACAGAGAGAGAACGTTTACGGGCAGCTGTCCATTCTATATGTGTGTGTTTGTGTCTTTTGGTTTCAGTTTTACATTAAAATGGAGTGGTGGTGGTGTAGTGGTGTAACTGGTAATCTGGTAATCAGAAAGTCGCTGGTTCGATCCCCACAGCCACCACCATTGTGTCCTGGAGCAAGGCACTTAACTCCAGGATGCTCCAGGGGATTGTCCCTGTAATAAGGGCTCTGTAAGTCGCTTTGGATAAAAGCGTCTGCCAAATGCATAAATGTAAACGTAAAATATAATTTATATTGTCATGCCGGTTCTCGCCTCCTCCTTACCATTGAACTCCTTTACAATCTATTATGTCACGAACAATACAAATACTGTCCATTATTGTTTGTTGAGAATACAATAAGTTTGATAACAATTAACAATATATTCAAAAACTATTTCAGTCTATTTGAAAAGCATTTTTCCAAAATTTCAAAAGTCTTCATAAATCTTTTAAAGACTAAGATCCTCCATTTTTGGTAAGAGATATAAAAAAGCTCTTTTACAGCTTGTTGGTAGTTCATGTCTTTTATAAAAAGAGCTATACACTTTGAGAAAATCTTTTTTTAGTAAGTCCCAGAACTGTTTATAGAATTCTGTGAGATGTCCATCGATTCCCAGTGCTTTGCCTGTGGCAAGCTGCTTATCCGCTTCAGTCATTTCCTCTAAAAAAAAAATCAGAGTCTAGTTGTTTCTTCTGTTTATGTCAACTTTGACAAACCTTTCAGGAGGTGTTCCATACAACCAACATCACATTGTCCTTCTGCAAACAACTCCATATAAAGGTCAAAAGCCGTTTTTCTAATTTCTTTAGAATTTGTTGTCACTTTCCATATGACTTTTTTAAGAGTAGCATCGACTTCTGCTCCCCATCCTTCCATTCAAGACTGAAGAAGAAAGAACTTGGTGCATCCATTTCCCTTAGGGTAGAGAACCGAGCTCTTATTAAGAGCCTGCTCACAAAAGTGAGGCCAAAGCTTTCCTTTTTTTCATCCAGTTTTTCTACATCTTCACCATTTCTGTCAATCAGACCTTTTCCAATTCTTTTGATTTCATTCTCCAGCTCCATAACACGTTTGTTTTACATTGTTTGCATGTGAAGTATAATTCTGACAAAAAAAATGTATGTGTGCCTTTCCTACATCCCAATATCATCATAATTGGTTTTATGTTCTCTCCACTTAACCCAAAATAAATAATTATTATTCATTAATGAAAAATATTAACATTGAAATGCCATTATAACTATGGCATTGTAACTTCTTTAACCAAATCCCGACCATACATACATGATGATCTGAAAACTCATTTGAGTAAATATTGACATTCAAAATTCTATTAGACCAGTCTCTATATATCCTGGCTGAACTGATACGATCATTGGAAACCTTAACCCATGAATACTGTTTATCAGTAGGATGTTGTAATCTCCACAAATCATGTTTTCTGATAACATCGTTTAAACAAATAGCAGAAGGAGGACAGGGTTCTTTGCAATTTCTGTCTAATGTATAAAATCTAATGTACAATTCCAGTCACCTCCTAACAATAGACAATAAAATGGCATGCTTATCATAGTTTCCTAAACAATTGTGTAATTTTTTTAAACACCCTTATTCATTCTGCACCATCAGTAGGTGCATAAACATTGACAAAAACAGCCCCTCATGATGTTTTTCAATTAAATGACATGTGGCAAGTGCAAGGATACACCCATGAGCACCAAAGCACTGTGGAGGGCAACTGACTGCTCCAAAGCAGTGAAGAAGGAACCAAAACAAAATGTTCTGGAAAAGCAGGAAATAATATCAGGCCCAGGTGTAGTGATAATACATCCTGCTGCTAATACAGGCATATGAATGGCATACCAGGTATGACAAATTCCCTTTATTAAATCATAGTAATTTCACCTATCCTGAAAAACATCTTGTTTTTCAAACCCTACAAAATATTACACTTTGTACATAGTTTTTCCAAAAAATGTTCCACCCAGATTCGGA
This sequence comes from Moxostoma hubbsi, assembly GCA_032164185.1. Lineage (NCBI taxonomy): Eukaryota > Metazoa > Chordata > Actinopteri > Cypriniformes > Catostomidae > Moxostoma > Moxostoma hubbsi. The sequence goes on along the minus strand of JAVLUX010000022.1, from coordinate 10,727,008 downwards.
CCTGACGTGCCAAATTCCAGACAAACACCAAACTGTCACAAAAGTTCATGCCCTGAAAATCAGCCGTGCTGTGCCTTTGACATCACATTCCTTTTCATCTCTGGTTAGTGAGATATGACATTTGCAAAGAAGTGAAATAAACCTGTTTTGGTCTCAATACTGTTAGGTTTAGGGTTTGTGATAGGAGTGATAATGTAAATACTACTCAAATGTTTTCATTCAGTTTGTAATTAGTTTTACACAAAGGTGTTCACCAGACTAATCTCATAGTGAAAATGGTTCTTTTCAGCTGTGCATGATGTAGGCCTAATACAGTAAAGAGGAATACATATTTTATAAACTGTAACCCCCATCCCAAACTCCAGTCCAAACCTAAACAGAACCATCAGTGGAGTAAAAATGAAATGTTAGAGGTGATAAATGCAACCTCCAAATCATGCTCGTCACTGATTATGCAAATGTGATTGCATCTTGGATTCACCATAGGATCTGAACCCGGGTCTCCCACTCTGCTGACAACACGCTTCTGGTCTCCCCACAAAGGAAGGTAAACACATGGGAGCTGATGCAAAAATGTCTGATAGGAGATAAGGCTTGTCAGTGGTTCAGCATAATGGTTCAGGAAATCTCGGAAACAAAATACCGAATTCCTGTGTGATTATGTTTTGTGCGCAGGCATTCAACTGTTTGGATGACAAATTTTTTATGGTAAATTTGGAAAATTTACATTTGACAAAAAAAAAAAAAAAAAACTAGGTTGAATGACCTATCTGATTTCCCCTAATATCAGTCTTTTTATTGTTGTAGTTCACCGTAGTCAGGTTGATTGAGTCTTCTTAAATAATATATTAGATTTAAATAAACAAAAAACTTTTTTAAGGTTACGCAACACATTTTTTGCTAACTAAAAAAAAAGCAGTCATTTAGAGTGATGTGTAACCTTTGAAATGTACTTCATGTGGCATAAAGTAAAAAAAAAAATGTTATATGACTGAATCAATCGCTCTACATTAGGTAACACCAAATTAATTATTTAAAAGGGTCAGATCAGGTAGAAATAGATGCTTTGTTGCTATGGTAATAATCACACATTTTCACTTTCTTCAGTGTATTTATAACCCTTTTAAAAGCAAAATGGTTACATTGGTGCAATCTTTTGGGGCTAATATTGTTGTGACTGGCTTTAATTTATGCTACACAGCAGTGATATAATTCATATTTTAGCAGCATGGAAGCTGTAAGTCAAATTACCCAGAGAGGCCTACTTCTAATTGTATTAACAAGGGCAAGTGGTTGATATGGAAAAAAAAAAAAACTCCCACATTTAATTACAATGCATCTTTGTTTCTAAATATAAAAGCTCAACTGACTGAAATATGAAAATATGTCATCCACAGTGAGACGCAGTTGCATCCCTCTTTCTAGGTCAGGGAGTTTGTTATTGCTTTCGACAGGCTTGTCTGCATTTTTTGCTGTAGAAAATGTTATAAACTTTTAAAATTCTGCACTTCTGAGCTCTAAACCCAAACGGCTTTATGTACATGATGGCACAGGCTCTCTACTTCAAATATTTGCCTTATGCGGTTGTCAATATTAATTTATGCAACCATTATAAATGCTTTATGCAAGCTGAACGAAATTCCACAATTAAGAGTATGATTAAATGTTCCACAGCTGCTTCTCTGAGCTGTGCCACAATATGTCAGCATTCATACTCTGTTTTGTAGAACATTCCTGGTTACAATAAAATCAGCCATTCAGCTTTACAGGCCAAAGCCGCTGACCCGGTTGCATGTTAGTTACTTAATCAATACCATGAAAAGCAAGACTGCTTCTAAAAGCCGAAATGACTCTCTTATCAATGGTAGTATGTGTCCATTTCATTTCCATTATGAAAATGACCTTTTGGAGTGATCTGGGGTCAGATCCCCGCAGAGAATATCAAAATGGGCTTTTTATAAAATCTGCCTGTCTTATGATGTCAAGAGACTCCAACCTTGAAAAGAACACGAATCTTGAATGACATCATAACTAAACACCTATAATTTCACATTATGTTCAAGGAAGATAGTCAGGCTGCACACTATTTCCAATGGGACTTTATATTGAAATGTGATTACAGTACATTTCAAGTTTTTATGTAGTTTATCAAAAACCATACATTTGATCTTTTCTATGAAGGATTCTTTGTATAATTTGTTACTAACTGTTCGCCTAATAATATCCCAAGAAATTGCAAAAAAGCTCCTTTTTGTCATACGGATACAGTGTGTGCATATTGAAATGTTTGCATACAGTGGGGTCCAAAAGTCTGAGACCACTCGTGAAAATTATTTATTTTGTATTAAAAATAAAAAAAATCACTTATTAGCATAAACATTTGGGTGAAAAGTTTACTTTAAAAAATGGACACATTCTACAGTACGTGAACTTCTGCATTTCGGTTGGAGACATCCATCCATTGACAACCGCTTATCCTGGGGGGGTGGGGGGGGGGGGGGGTGGGTGCTGGAGCCTATCCCAGCTAACATTGGGCGAAAGGCGGGGTACACCCTGGACAGGTCGCCAGTCCATCGCAGGGCCACACATAGACCTAGGGCAATTCTCCAATTTTAATTTTTTGGAGACATCAATTAACCTAGCCTGCATGTCTTTGGATGGTGGGAGGAAGCCGGAGCACCCAGAGAGAACCCACACAGACACGGGGAGAACATGCAAACTCCACACAGATAGGCCGGGGCAACCAGGGTTTGAACCACTTGATATTTCTTATAAAAGAGTATTTTCCTCTATTAGAACAATACACAGCGGCATTGAACGTCCTTTTCAGGACGCGTCTTTTTAAAAATGCCTTTCTGCCCCTGTGTAGGTCCTGGATGCGGTAGAGTGCTCTCAACGCCCACAGAGTGCAGGACCCCCCCCCCCCCCCCGGTCCCGTTTTTCCCAGAAGTGCATGATGAGCTGACGTCTTCGTGGAGAGCACACCTCTCCTCTCGTCACAAAGCCAGTCGCTCATCCGCTCTCGCTACACTCGACAGCGGAGCGGCCCAGGGGAGTCATCCGCGTCAGACTCTGCGCTCTCCGATGCAGCGAGGATTCCGACGACTTTTTGTGGGGCATTGGGGAAGGGTACGTGCTGTCTGACACAGCTGGTCACCTTTGGACGAAGAATACCTGCCCGCTCCTGTGTCAGCAGAACACGCACATGGCTCAGCGCATGGCGTGATTTAAATTGGACCCCTAGTGTCGCTTCTTCGACACAACAGACGGGGAACGTCTAGGTTACGGATGTAACCTCCGTTCCCTGATGGAGGGGACGAGACGTTGTGTCCTCCTGGCCACGTCGCTGAGCCGAGCCACTGTAGTGGCCAGACCATTTCCGGCTCCTCAGAAAAATCCTGAATGAACTCAGCGTATTTCCCCGCTTTTATACCTGTATGTCCGTGGGCGGGGTATGCAAATACTGTCTGCCAACTTCTCATTGGCCCTTTTTCATAGATCAGAGGCATATTCGGCTCAAGAGAGACCCCTAGTGTCGCTTCTTTGACACAACGTTTCGTTCCCTCCATCAGGGAATGGAGGTTACATCAGTAACCTAGACGTTTCACGAATCATGAATCTGAATCAAAATCATAAGGGAAGCACGCACTGGACAACATGTGTTTCATCTATCTCCACTGGGAAAGAAAAGAAACTACTCATGTAAGTTTAAATCTTTTTCTTTTCTTTTCTTTTTTTGACAAATTATTTTGAAACGTTTAGGCTTAAACATTATGAAAGTTGTAAAATAATGTTCTCTCAGTCTACCATCCTTTCCAGGAGATTTGTTCATATAAAAGTCGATCAAATGCATTTACCTTTTATATATATCCACGGTGCGATGTGTATGAATAATTACCAGCGCTCATGAAAATGTCTAACAATATTTATTTTATAAACTAGGGTGTTTTGGGTGGTTTCTTATGTGTTCTCTTTGCTTTTTAGCACATTGGTGCTACAGAATGTGGTTGCTATGGTGTTCTGGATGGTTGCTGGGGTATGCTATGCAGTTGTCAAGGTGCTCTTTTGTGTGTTTTAGAGCATTGCTACAATATGTGGTTGCCAGGTCACTTTCTGAAAAAGCAGGAATCTTTTTAGCATCAGTGCAACGACATGTTATGTTTGTCTAATTTTATCGCTGTGTGTGGCCATATGTCATATACTGTACTGATGGGTAATGTTATTTTGTTGCACAAACCTATCACCTCCACTAGCTAAATTTGTTTTATTTTTTGGCAAGGTTTATTCATCATCAATAGCACAAAATGAACTAAATATAAACTGTACAGTCACCAAGTTGCTTAGTTTTCTCATGCTGTTCATTTTGTTTACTTTGTTATTTTGCACCAGATGAGTGCATTTACTCACTGACTGATTGTTCAGAGCAGTAAGTTCTTGAGTTAACTCCTCCTAATATCAACTCCAGTATCAAATAAATTGCCATGGCATTAGCTGTTCTGTAATTTATGAGATTTACTTGTACTTTTTATACTTAAGTAAATGTACTATCAGTTACTTTAATTATTTTACTAAGGTATTTTTCTTTTTCAAATTTAACTTTTACTTTAGTTTATTTTCTATGAAGATATCTTAACTTTTTCTTAAGTATGAAAACTAGATACTTTATACAACACTGATAACTTCATTGCTTATGTTGAACAGAATCAAAGATTTCAGAAGAATATCTCATCTCTGCAGGTCCATTCAATGCAGGTGAATGGTGGCCAGAAATTTTTAAGTAAAAAATGGACATAAATGCTTAAAAAAAGTAATCAATATGACTCCAGGGATTACATCCATATTTTCAGAAGCGATATGATGGGTGTGAGTGAGGAACAGTTCAATATTTAAGTCCTTTTCTCTTTCTTTTTTTTTACTATAAATCTCCACTTTCACATTCATCCACTTTTGTTTTTGTTTTCTGCAATTCGCATTCTTTGTGCATATCACAACCTACTTGGCAGGGAGGAGAATTTATAAAAATGTATGTTAATATCAAACTTTTTCTCACCCACACCTATCATATAGCTTCAGAAGACGTGGATTTAACTGCTGGAGTCATATTGATTACTTTTATGCTGCTTATGCTTATATATCCTTTTTGGACCTTCAAAGTTATGTCAACCATTCACTTGCCTTGAATGGACCACCAGAGCTAAGGTATTCTTCTAAAAATCTTAAATTGTGTTCAGCAGAAGAAAGTATGTCATATACATCTGGGATGGCATGATGGTGAGTAAATGATAAGATAATTGTCATTTTTAGGTTTAATTACTATCTTTATACTAGCTTACAACTTACTGAATAATGAGCAGTATACTGTAAATATTTAAAGAAAAGTGGTATGTGAAACAGAACACATTATGCAACAATAAAGATCTTAAACAGTAGCATGCTAATTGTTGTCACATGACCTCATGTTGCATGTTACCCAACAAGTGCATGGTCACCAGCTCTGTTTTATACTGCACATTTTGGCAAATGTATAGGTCATCTAGTTATTCCATGCATAAAGAAACACATATATTGGCATAGTGTTCAAAATATATACTAGGAACTGCAGAAATAGTAGGAATAGTAGTGTGGTAGTATGTCATTCCGAACATATCCAAGATCTTTTGTTTACTATTGCAGTTACCATGAACCCCATCCTTGCTCTTTTACCCAAGCCAGACCTCATTCAGAGAAACAATTAGCTCAGTTATTGGTCTGTCCATCAGTTTGTCCCTTTTTCCTCTTTGCAGCCTTATTTTTACCATCATCCATCCTGACAGACAGAGTGCATTTGCTCATCCCTGATGGGCTTGATTGATCAACTTTTTATCAGCATGTTTCCTTGATACAGTGGTGATGTGTGAGTGATGGTATGTTCTGGGGTTGCATGTGTCAGTGTGTGTGTGTGTGTGTGTGTGTGTGTGTGTGTGTGTGTGTGTGTGTGTGTGTGTGTGTGTGTGTGAGAGAAAGTATGTATGTGTAAGTGTGTGTGTGAAAAGAACAGCCGACATTACAACCAAAGCCACATGAGGTTTCCTCTGACAGAGGGTTGAGTCACTCTATTGAACTATGAAGTTCAGCAATTTAGTTTTACTGTGAATTGATGGTTGTGAATGAGTGTTAGATCGGGTCAGTTATGATACATGGGCATTCCCTGCTCACCTTGGCTTCTTTTCTGTGGTTCTGGTTTGTGGTCGTGTCTAGAAGGGATCCCTCCCTCATAAATCTGGCAAGATTATTACACGGCAACAAGGAGTGCTCGTAAAGGATTATTTTAAAGTGTCTGTTTTGATGATTAGTCATTCCTGATGACCAATTAAAGCTCTAAAATAAATATTTAACAAATTTGATAACATTCAGCTATACATCTGCTACTCTCAGTCATGAGATATTGTTGCTTAGTGGAGAAGTACATCAATCAGTTCTATTAATAAGCATCTGACTGGTTGGTCTATTTGGCAACTAATTTGCCCCTTGCTAGAGGAACTTAAAATATTTGTTTTATAAACAAAGATTGCCTCTGCACCTCAGTGGACAACTTGAGTGCGGACACATTTGTTTGCAATTTTCTCTATGATTCGACTGGACTGGAGCACTAGTTGCAGAACTCACAGCAACAAGGAGTGCCCATCACTCATTCTCGTTTCCTCAAGTACATCACTGTGGCACATATGTTGCCATCTTCTTATTTTTCATCTTTTAAATGTACTTCAACATGATTCAAATTGTATGTTCTTTATTAGAATACAAGGCAACCTGGTTAGAAAAATCCAAGTTCTTTTCATTATAGTAAACAAAGGTGTGCAAGAAAATATATGAATGCACCAAATGCACCACAGGGGAAAGTTGAAAATGGAGTGTAAATGTAAAATAAATTAAAATATAATAAACCCAGATGTTCATAAATAATAGAATAAGAAAACTGCAAAATAACGATTAGCCATTGTAGGTATTCATTTTATCTAAACCAAGTACAGTATATAAAGAAAGTTATATATATAGTACAGTATATCAGTGGCACCTGCAGCATCTGTGGGCTGTCCTAAGGTGGTTGAAATGGGCGGGACTCATGGCAAACCCAAAGAAGTGTGCAATTGGGTAGGTGGACGCATGGTATTTGGGATTCCACTTGGGTCATAGACATGTGCGGCCCCAAATTGATAAGACCACAGCCTGCCCGAGACCTAAAACCAAAAGTAGGTCAGACAGTTCCTGGGGCTGGCTGGCTATTATCATAGATTTGTGCCTAACTCTTCGACTGTCACCAGCCTGCTGACTGATCTGACTAAAATGAGGGCACCAGATCCGGTCCAGTGGATGGAGCTGTGTCAGCAGGCATTCACTCAGGTGAAGGCTGCAAGTTGCAGCGGGACGTTGTTATTCTTTATTATTATTATTTGCTATTATTCCTGGCTTCACTCTCAATTTTATCTTGCAGAAGGATGCATCGGACAGGGGGTTAAGAGCAGTACCGTCCCAGATGGTGGAGGAGGAGGAGCGCCCCATGCTGTACGTTAGTCGTATGCACTCTCCTCCTATAATTGGTCCCAGTAATTTCCATTTTAAGTGCCTCTCTGTAGCCTCAATATTTTTTGTGTTAATCAACATTATGCCACAATTGCTGTCAATTAAGCTTAACTTAAAGTTAACTTAACTTAAAGTTAACTTAAACTTTTAAACCCAGCACAAATTTAGGAATTGAATTGGAATATAAAAGGAATGTTCAATTCAGCTCTGAAATAAACACAGCCCTAGTTACATTCCATAATTTTAATCACCAAACATGGACAACACATTCTGTTTACATTTAAGCAGCCATATCACCCTGTAGCTCTCAACTGTTGCCCACTGAAGCTAAACATGGTTGAACCTGGTCAGTACCTGATAAGAGACCTCTTGGGCAAAACAAAGTTTGCTGCTTGGTGTTTAGTGTTAGTGAGACCAGCAGGGGGTGCTCACCTGCAGTCTGTGCGGGTCCAATGGCCCCAGTATAGTGACGGGGACACTATACTGATAAAAGTATTTCAGATGAGAAGTTAAAGTGAGGTCCTGACTCTCTGTGGTCATTAAAACCCCAGGGCTTTCCTCGTAAAGAGTAGGGGTGTAACCCCGGTGTCCTGGCCAAATTCCTCCCATTGGCCTTTGTCATGGCACCCTAATCATCCCCATCACTGAATTGGCTGTATCACTCTACTCTCTTCTGTCCACCAATAGCTGGTGTGTGGTGAGTGTTCTGGTGCACTATGGCTGCTGTCTCATCTTCCAGGTGGATGATGCACACTGGTGGTGGTTGAGGAATGTCCCCTGTTCCCTATGTAAAGTGCTTTGAGTGTAGTGTCAGAAAAAGGGCTATTTTTAAAAATAAAATACATTAATTCAAGATTAAATTAGAAAGACAAGATTCTTTCCTTTTTTACAGAGTGACTACCTTCCTCAGAAAGTTTAAGCTCTTTATCCTTTGAATCACTTTTGGGGAAAAAAAGATCTTGCTGCAACAAATAAATACTTTGGAAACTCATCAAATCAAAGTGCTCTTTGTCTAGAGTGCCAATGCTTGATATTTGCGGCTGGGAATTTTTTTGTTGTGATCCTGTGGCATTTATTAAGCTCATTCTAATGATTGTGAATTACACTGTCACTATGACTATGCTGCAACACATTAAATGTTATCTGCATACCAGTGCTGCAGTTTCTTCATAAATATTTAGATCGAAAGAAATATTAATTTTAAGTCACAAAACACAGTTGTTATTCTCACCTCATATGAGATTGTTTTGTAATATATGAACTCCTCTAATGACTTTTGCAAGTTAACATTTACCATTTGTATGTCTCTACTTGTGTGAAAATGCAGCATATTTTATGTGCTTCAATGAATGTCACAAAACCGTGGACTGTTGTTTTGATTAGTTGCAGAGGTTTACTCTTTTGAGAACACTTGCAGCCAAACACAGATTTCTGTTTATGGTACCATTCATCACTTGTCTTTCTGTGAATACTTTAATGGTCCATTGGAGAAAAGAGGTAATATGCTGAATATTTAGAGTGTGATTGGCAGTACTACAGGAAATCACCATATCCATATGTCACCATAGCACATAAATTCCCTTGTATGGTTGCTGCTTGTATAATATCTTGCCTAAAATGAGAAACACTGTGATTATTTGATCAAACTTTTTGAGATCAATACAAAGAAGACTATATGCAAGGATATTTCACAGGTGTATTTGATTTACACAAATATCCTGTAAATGCAAATGAAGTGTTGTGATCTCACAGTTCTGTTGGTGAAGAGCTGTGAAGAAGTGGGTTTACACGTCTGATGAGTCGTACAATACTTAAGATATCTCTCTTTTCTTGGATGAATAATAAGCCTGCCTCTTTAAGAGGTATCCTGATTCATGTGTATTTTGAAGCTCTGCACTGTAAAAAACAAAACTGTGTTTTATTCAATAGAGTTGATATTTTTAGTATTTCAGACAGGAAAATGTGTATTATTATGAATGTATGCAGAAAACCATGTTAGACCAATGTTTTGCACATCAATGATGTGTAAACATGTTTTTGAGAATAAACTGAACATAGAAAATGTATTAAGCACAACAGCCAATTGGAATAAAAAAAAATGCATGCAGAAAACCATGTTAGACCAATGTTTTGCACATCAATGATGTGTAAACATGTTTTTGAGTATAAATTGAACATAAAAAATGTATTAAGCACATCAGCCAATGAGAAAAGTGCATGCGCATGTCGCCTGACATCCGGGGTTTCAACATGGATCTCAACGCGGGCTTTCCTCTCCCTCGAGGTTCTCTTTTCTCAGTCTCATCTGCAAATATCCACTTAGGAGTCGGATTATCGGGATTGACAGCGTGAAAGTAAGTATTTCAAGTATTAAATTACGTTTTGAAACTACACCTTAGTTATGGAGTGGTTTAGAAGAACTGTATGATTTTCAAAACATGCATTTCATCGAAAATATTTCGTCAGAAGATGTGCTAACGTTAGTTTGAATTGCACTGTCATTGCACGTTAGTTACACTTTTATTACTAGCGCAGGCTAACATCCCACCCATTTATTTTTTTCGGTTTTATCCACAACTTAGCTGCTACCATTAAAGTGTGGTGTTCAGTGGTTAAACTTATGTGGCCAGAAATATATTGTAGCCCATTGTTTCAGTACATTTCGTCTAATTGCACCACATTCTAAGTTGGTGAGCTAAACTTGATGAGGTAGCAGCTATTGTAAACGTGCTAACGTTAATTATACCAACCATTTCGTTCGAAAATTCTAACGTGAAAACAACGATGTTTTTTAATACTTCAAAATAACCTTTGCTAAATTAACCTTACAGTTTTCAGTAGCCATAGGTGTGTAGATTTGAACAAAGTCTAGTTTGGTTCTTACTGGGGCTTTTACTGCCTGAAATATCCGATTTTGTTTACCACGCTCGAGTTTAGTGCTGGGCTGGTGGTGGGTACTTATTCCCAACCTTTTTTTGTTTTTACAAAATTGACAGATTGTCATTTAAACAGCTGTAGACTTTCATTTACATGGTAATATTCGGAGCAACACTATTGCTTTACTCACTTTTCTTCTGTACATGTTAACAGATTGGTGAGGAGTTTTTTCGCATCACCAACAAGAACTTACTGGGAACATTTCGAGCTGCAGTGGAGAAATACACTCCGAAACTCCTTCGGCTCTACCGTTCCCGGAAAGCATCCTTTGGACAGGACCTAGAACACATCCTGATGAAGCTTGATGATGAGGTATGAGTTATGGTAGAGAAAATACCTCTGTCACTGAGGTGAATGTTTGAATGTTTCTTTGTCTGATATAAACACATTTTCCCCCTTTCTTTTGTGTTTTTTGATAGACCTCTAACATTATCCGGCACCGCCAGGATGCTGCACTCAGAGGACTTCCCATTTTTCTCCGTGAGGAACCTGGAAAACTTTTCAAGCAATGTCTTGTAAGTATCAATTATCATAACAGAATAACCACTCATCATTCCAGAAATATATGGAGAAAAAATTAACATAGAAAGATGGGATGGAAGAAGATTGCCTCAGCTACAAATGTAATTTAAAAATGTAAATTGGTCAAGTATACTTGTGTATACAAGGAATTTGGTCTCAGCATTTATCTCATCCATGAATTAGTGAACACACAGAGCACACACTAACCCAGGAGCCTGCCTTGCTACAGCGACGCTCGGGTAACAGTGAGGTTAGACGCCTTGCACAAGGGCACTTCAGCCATGGATGTGGGCATGGGAGAGTAGTGCTCAACCACTTCCCCCGCCCACATTTTTCCTACTGGGTCGGGGATCGAACCTGCAACCCTTCGGTTACAAGCCAAAACCCCTAGCCAGTAGGCCACGGCTGCCCCATTACAATTACAAAATGAAGATGATGTGTGTTGTGTGTACTTGAAAATCACCTTTGAATGCTTTTGTCATCTCTGTTATAGGAAACTGATCCAGATGATGTGGCTGTAAAGGGAGTGGCTGTGGGGGTGCTTTATGTCCTTGAGGACTGTGCTGTGGAAACCTCCTCTCCAAAGGTGCAAAACATTTCATTGATTCTGGAGGAATCTGTAGTTCTACAGGACATCGCGGATACTCCCACTGCAGTGGCATACCTTTTTGGCCTTATATACGCCCTCAACATTTCCTACCCAGAAGATCTCAAGTACACTTTTGATACTCTACAGAGCGTCTTTATGGAAATGAGACCTAAATGCACAAAGCGTGTCCGATCACTTAAGAACAAACTTGCACTTTGAAATAGTGGAAAATAAGGCTAAGGGCAATTTCTGTATAGGCCAACAGTAATATGAATGTACTGTTCTTATTGTGTAGCTCATGTTAACAGGATAGTTTGCACCTTCATGTGTGGTTGATTTCAATGTTTTATTTTTTTGCACATATGCAAGAGACACTTATGGCATTCTTAAAGATATCTTTAGGATATCTTTCAAGTTTATTTTTTGTAAGTATTGCTTACCATACAATATCACAGATCTCTCCTGCCTTGGCCTTCTATTCTGTGTTGCTCCTTGTCAACTCTAATGCTGATGGACTCTTCTAACCAAATGTTCAACAAACTTCCACACATCCCAAGAGGTGTGGTTACAGTTGCTCACTAACCATCATAATACATGCATAAGATCACCACAGACAAACATTTACAAGTATTACATTAGAACACACAATCACATGCACACAGCCTCAAAACACACTACTTCATTTTGTATCCTTATGCTCTAACGCTAATGTGGATGGGCTCTTCTAACCAAAATGTTTGAACTTTTCGCATTGCCCAAACAGTACTTCTGTGTGAGTTTCAGGTTTTTGTGAGACGTATTTGATGTCAAAGTGTACTAATAGTTTTTCATTTATGGTGGTTGTGTTGGTTGCATATTTACACATTTCACATTTGAGCTGTATAGGCCCATGTTTCTGAGCCCCAGAAGACAGACAGTTCTGGATTATAAACCTCTGAAGTTGGTATAATGTCTGTGGTTTCATTTTGGAGTGATACGGTATGTCATTTGACATGCATTTATGTTGGTTACAATGGTAACATTTACTCCCAACATGTTTTTATGTTCAGTCACTGTGAATTAGGGCTGTTAGGGCCATGTTCTGAGTGCCATAAGACTGTGACATTGTCTACTGTGACATTTACCTTAATTGTAGCATATATTGTAACATTTATAGCCTTTCTGTGTTTATTTTTCATTCATATTAATATTATTTTGAAGAGGTTTAACTGCATAGTGCCACTTATTTTTTGTTTTTAATTAGTAAAATTCTCTTACACACACACACACACCCTCTCGCACGTACACACAAACACTCACTCATATACACTCTCTGGCCTTTATGTGTTTATTTTTCATTCATATTATTTTGAAGAGGCATAGTGGCACTCTTTTTGTTTTTAATCAGTAAAATACACCCTTGGTCACAGTGAAATAAAATACTTGAAATGTACGACATTGTATGTTATGGATTTATTTTAGTTTGTGAATTTAAAAATGATGCAGGCCAAGGGAAAATAAGTGAACGAGTGCTGTGAACGAGGCTATTGACTGAGCAAACATATATTAATTGGTAGAACGAGGAATTTACCATCAACAGAACTAAATAATATTAGTAAGGGCAACAAGGTTATTGTAATTGGGGTAATCACATTGCTAATTGTTGGGAAAACATAAAAATCTGAATGCAATGTGTTGCCTTGTTTTTTTCAATATTAGCAATGATTTTTTTTTACAGTGTGATTTAATGGCTTAAAATAAAATGATTGCCTGTTTTAGGAATAATATCATGTCACTACTTTTACATCAAAACCCAAACGCCTGTAAATTTACCTTTAACATTGCAGTGTAATAAGAGGTAAGAGCCTTAGACCAAAAGAAAAACTTTGTTGAAGAGATGTAAATACATTGTAATGTTTGTATTATTATTATTTATTTTACAGTACCTGGAGAAGGTTGTCGACATGTTGAGAAACCACAGATAGCCAAATACTTTATATTAGTAACCCTGTTATCAAAAACTTTGTCTTACGGAATAAGTTAATCATGGATGACTGTGAATAGAGTATTTCTTTTTTTATTAGTAATTGACATGAGTCAACTTTTGCCTTTACATGATGTGTCAGTAAACAGGTTAGTCCAAGACAAATGCCATATCAGCCAGTGCAACAAACTAAATAAAAAATAAAACTTAAGTGCAATTTATTTTTTAAATACATTTCAAGGTAATTCATAGTTTCTACTTCTTAAGGTCTTTTAAGTGTGGAGTGTACACAGTATTTTCTATGCCACTAGCGTCAACAAATGGAAATACAAATATAATCAAAATGATTCCAGAAAACTATGATTAGCAATAACCATTAAAAAAAAAGACATCCAGAAATCGAATTGTATTCTCTCACTTCTACGTATGGTAAATATTTTTTAAAATATCTGTGATGTGTGGATTGAAACCTTACAATTTGTACTTTTTATTATATCAAACTGTCTTTTTATTGTGCAGATTTCTCCTTTATTCCTTATCAATGCTGTTTAGAATGTTGGGGCTGTTTAATACAATTTTAAACTGGTTTAATCATCAACGCATTATGGGCTTTCATAGATCGGCTTTTCATTATGGGCTTTTCAATGCCGAATTCGTGATCCAGCCCGTGCTTCTCTCAGCTCTGTTTATGATGATCTGCGTAGCTGATGCCAAATTTAAATGACATGATTTTAAGCCAGAATTTCAATCGTCGACAATTTTGTGGAGATCGCCGAAAAAGCCAGCAATCGTAGGCAAATCAGAGCCACGTCGCCGGTGTCAGCGAGATATCTAGAATGTTAAATATCTGGACATGTCTGCGATTCCAAATCGTGCAATGTGAAATATGCTTTGACTGAATACAACTGCAGCATTGAACTACAGCCAATGAGAGAGCAAGAAACGGGGCACGGGAAGCTTCAGTGGGAGGAGTCCTGATGTACATGAAACAGAACATCAACTAGCATGGCTGCGGTATCAAGAAAGTCTCATTGGACTGAAGAAATGGAGAAAAAATGTGTGGAACATCGGCAGCAGCACCAGTGCCTATTTGATGTTTCCTCTGAAAAGACAACTTTGTAGTTGCACCAATGCGACCTCTTGCAAAGTTTAATCGCACTGATAGGAAAAATGGTTGAAAAATTAGTCTCAGTCTGGAGACCTAATTTATTTTGTGGAATCTAATAATTTTCCATGGCACACCTGAGAATCTTTCACGGCACAGTCTTTGGGAAACACTGCTCTACAGACAACAGTCCAGCTGAAATAAATCAGTCAATTGCACAACTGACACACAGTTGGATTGGAAGCATGCTTCAAATGTTTACACTTAATAATAATAATAATAATAATAATAATATAGATCTTTTTTTTTGTGGACTTCTGTCTCAAACCCACTGTCTCCTTGCACCTCCAGAGGCATGCCTCACACTTTGGGAACCAAGTTTGGATTATGTGATCATAATTATTTGCCAACTTTCAACATGATTATGTTGCATCAACAATGTTAATTGGTTAACTGTGAGTGAAAAAAATAATTTTATATTTAAAGATAAAGTGTTAAAATTCTCATGTCTCAGCTTACTGTAATATGCGTAATCCACCGTAAGTAAGCCATTATTAGGTTTATTTCACAAGGTTAACACTGTGGCTCTGTGGTGTTTTCAAGACATTTTCTGTCTTGCTTAACCAATGGTGAGAGTTTGGGGTGGGACAATCCAATAACCAGTGACAGACATGGGAGTTTTAACCAATGAAAAACAGGGAAAGAAAGAGTTTTACTTTTACTTTTGGTTACTTTGATCTTATTGCAAATGCCACAGTTTAAACTATGGATATAATGGAAATTTCCTTCTTTTGCCCTCTGATTGAGGAAAAAGCCTTTGTTTGTCTTCAGATGACTGTATTTTAATCATCAAGATCCTGATAAAAAGAAAGTTAAAAAGAAAATAAAACTAATTTTCTTTCAGTTGGACTGGTGCAACCAACTCAACTGCTAGTGCAACCATTTGTAGAATTTAACACAGGTGCTACAACTCTTAAATGTTAGTCTGGAGCCATGTAAATAAATAGATAAATAATAAATTATTTGCTTTGGCATTGCAACAATTAATTTGCAAGAACAAATCTAAAAATAAGAAAAGATGTAAATTTGTTGTTGTGACCATGTACATACATTTAATGTTTTTGATTAGTAAAGGAGGGCTTGACTGAAAAAATTTTGGAAACAAATTATGTGAAAATTGATGAGTGCAATTTGGATGTTCCATTTTCCCTCTAAGATTAGGGGCCCTAGTTTAAGTGCGCTAGCGCCAAGTCATAAGTGCAAAGTTAATGGACACGGCCATAAAGTTTGGGTAATTTCGTGCAAGCATGCAATAAGTCTAGGTGCAAGTGGGTTTGCTGAAATTTCATGGGCAAAGCGCTAATAGGCTGGACCAAGTGCAATTTAATTTTAAGCTCTTCTCTGGTTATTGCTCCATCTGCATCCTATTATACAGTCCATTCTCTGTCAAACATCAGCAATACAAACAAAGACAGCACATTCATAAGAAGTAGGTAGTGTTATTTGACTGTATGCTATGAATTAGAAATGAAATGTTGAAATATGAAATATTTTTATGACAGTGACACGCTCCTTTTAGAAGCATTGAAAATTTGATTCTCACCAGGGTTTGAATGTTTGTTCTGTTAAATTATGAATTAAGAATGGAAGTTTTAATAATAATTTTCCTCTACTGACACACAAATCATGGCTAGTAATATCGGCACACACTGCACTCCTACAGCTTGAATTTAATTTTGAAAAATTAAATTCATTTATTAATTTAACTTCAAACAAAACAAAAATATAATCCAAATAATTAAGTGGTCAATAAATCATACCTAATTCAAACATTTGACCCTCTCCAACTTCATTCACAGGCCCCTTTTAGGCAGAGAATTAAAAATCCCTCTAAAACAACAGGTGGAAAAATTCCAATGCAAATTAGATCATAAATACAATTGTAAATATAAACATAATAATAATAACTGAAAAGTAAATTTTGACCTATACTGTAGATATTTTAAAACAAATCTCGTACTGTTTTGTTTTAAAAACAGCGATTTTCAGGGACATCATTTAATGTTCCACATTATTTTCAGAGTTTGGGCATGAACTTTACTACCACTTGCTGGTAGAATCTCCAAATTTCAAATGTAGAAACTTAGTTTAGTCTTTGCACTGAAAACAGACATGCTGTTGAAATAAATGTCTGAGCGCAATGACCTATTTCTCAGAAAAATAGTAAATTGCACTTTGTGCCAATTCATTTACAATGCAATACACCTACAGTTTGCGTGCAAACACCCACAGATAGCGCAAACACTTCTATCCACACCCACTGACTTTTGTGATCACAAAAAATTGTGCTTAGAATTAGTCCACTCACGAAAATTGGATAAGATGTAGTGCACAGTCATTTTGCATTGTGTACATGCAACTAAATCCAAGCTTACATATTTTGATCTTAATTTGCTTGTTGTTTATCCATTATTAATGTAATTATGTCATGTTAAGTCCGTTAACTGTGAGTAATCATTCATGCACGTGCAGCTTTTATCTGAAATAATATTCCACATTATATTTGCTGACGTTGACACCATTCGGGTCAACTGTTTACAACACGTTTAAGTGTTATTGGCATTACTAATGTCCAATCAACTGTTTACATCTAACAGAAATATTTGTCATCGAATTCGCGATGGTAAAATTGCATCTTCATGCTGGTTACATAAGAGCTGTCGGTGTGGTGCCAGTGATGCTACGGCTGAGTGAATAGTACAATTCCTGGATATGTTTCAATGTCTTTTCTAGTTTACTTATTTAATGTTGTTTAGCTATTATTGTCTAGTATTATTGTTGTTATGATTAAGTATTGTTACTTATAAATCCTTTTTATGTTTGTCTTTGTAGAACCACACACATACAAGTCAAGCTTGTTAACAATTTTAGAAAGAAGAAAAAAAAGTTAAGGAACCAGCATTTTTTTGCATTTTAACCAGATGTGGCACAGTGATTAAATTAACCAGGGGTCATTTCCCGAACAGTGATGTAACTTATTTCTTAACCATGCACTCACTGTTAAAGAAGCGGAGTGCTGAAAGATGTGGGGCTCCAAAATATCAATCATTTGGAATAACATTTTTAAGCCATTTTTATAGAAAATTCACTTTGATCTATTATGATTGTTATGAAGTGCCCTACGGAGGCTGATTTTAGCAGCCAGAAAATGGCACTTGTGCATTAACATGGACACAGAAGTGTGTTCTCCAACTGAAACAGCTTGTGTTAAAGCGCTTTCTCTTAACAGCCTTTATAGGCACTTAAACGGCTGTATTCGGGTTTGCATGGCATGTCAGAAAGGCTTTCTACAAAATCAGAATAAGTCTTTTTTTTATGCTTGTAAATGTGAAGACTAGACAGAAAAGATATTTATGGAATAAAAGATATAGAAGCCTCAGCAAAGTGAAATAATGTCCACACACCAAATCATTGAACTACTGTATGTTGGTAATGATGAAACTTACGACCATAATTGGCTAACGATGCTTTTGAGAAACACACCTCTGAGCCACATTAAGTAATTCAGTACAGGGGGTTAGGTTTAGGGTTGAGGTATGTGGGTAGAGTTAATCAAATATGCATTCCTCTTCACTCTATTATGTCATTCACAGCTAAAAACAAATCACAATACAACTCACATTTGGCACCCTTTGTGGACAATTCACCTTAAGACTGGAGCTCACACATGCGTTTAATAAAAAAAACACTTCCTGCTTTGGCCACAAGTGTCAGTGTTGAGAATTTTGGTAAGCACAGATTGAGTTACAGATCAAGAAATGTCAAGCTACTGTTTCCAAATTCACCATTAATTTTTCAGTCTTAAGGAGGTTTTCTCATTTGAAAGAGAAAACACATGAAGAGAAAAGCCATTCGTATGTGCTGTGAAGAGATATTAATGGCAGGCAAGCTCTGTGACAGTGACCAATGTGGATAAATATTGAGCACATTTGTTTGGCTGTGGAAGCAACAAACCGCACAAACTTCTTGGGAAACACAAACTGAGCCTTATGAATACTGATGATGCACGGCAAATGTGAACTATTCTTTAACAGAGGGTTTTTCCTCTGTTCCAGATAATACGCCTCCGCTGCAAAGTCGTAGTGAAAGTGTTGAGTAGCACAATGATGGGCCACCATCTGTTGTTTTCTCATTAATGTGAGAAATATGTTAATGTATCTTTGCAGTCTTGCAGAGCTGCTAAGTCAAGGACAAAATTAGATTGCATCCAACATTGTTATCCATATGTCAAGTATTTCTCTTTTTATTGGCTGATTAAAACTTTATCTGTGTTATTTTTCTTAGCTTATAACAACAGAAATTAAAGCCCTAAAAAATGGGTCAAGTAAAAGAGTAATTGTAGTGAAGTGGTATGAATGCATAGCAATGCATGTTTTGTTCTAAAACTGAGTAAAGGCCTAAAACTGAGTGGAGGACCAAATGCTAAACAAATTTCCAATGAAAGGTAAATTCACACCATAAAACAAAATTTCCTATTGTCTACTTTATATGTATGTCCGAGTGAAAATTCACTGCAAACATATCTTCTTTATAAACATCTAGGTGACAGCTGGTTTTGCCATTATCTCCCCATCTGATATTCTTTCCAGGCCTTAGAACCTTTTACTTCTAAATATTTTATGCTGCTCTGAGAAAAATCTAGTCCTCAAATCAGATAAAACAGATAAATGATTTAAATGTTTTTGTGGAGAAGTGCCATCAAATCAACAGCTCATGAAATCAAAGCTTTCCTGAGTGCATTAATAATACACCATGACCCACATTTTGGACATAAATTGAGACATAACAGTGCTCCAGAACTGTCTTTGGTTTCTTTGCAGAGCATTTAATGTAACTATAGTCTTATGCAACCCCTTGAATTTAGTTACATTTAATTCCATTCCTCATACAGAAATCACAACAAGGTAATTGTACTTAAGTGGCAGAAGTGCATATAAAAAGAAGTGCAAATGAGAAGTCATTAACTACGTTTCAAAATAAAGCTGATGGAAACGCACATTATCCCTAAAATGTCACAAATGTCAACATAATATTTTTCCGTTTAACTCAAGGGCATAAACTCTATGTCGATACATCAAATGTCACGAAAAACTGGTTTGGAAACACTTTTTGTCGATAAAATTGGCATTAATGCAAAAATGTAGAGTCACATGACAGAGTTTGCCCCAATCGTTAGCCTGTGTTAATCATGAGGACAGTATTGAAAGCCAATTTATTGTACATGATTATGGATTGATCAGGCATGTAGCATGTAGAGCCGATCTGCAAATGTGACACTTCCAGGTTTGCCAACACAAATATCTTGTGCACACTGAACAAATGAATGGCCACTGTTTGTGATTAATTTAATCGCAGTATCCATCCATTTATTTAATAAAGTTTCTTTTCCACACCATTCAAAATAATAGATGGCAGTAACGGAATTAGCCCACAGTACAAAAAAAAAAAAAAAAAAATCATTTCTGTGCACAAAGATGTTTTAAATTAAGAATAAATACACAATACTTGGTGAAAAGCTTCAGTGTGCTTGCTTTTTTTTTTTGGAACACTTACAGCCCAATTCTATTAAATTATTGTTTAGCTTACTTTTGAAAAATGCCAGCAAAATCCCTTGTATTAAATTAAATAAATTACCAAACGAAAGAAGCATTACATTAAAAAAATTAATTAGCAAACAAAAAAAAGCATTAAATTAAAAAAGTTAATTACCAAATGAAAAAAAAATAGACATTTTTTCTTTAACAGCTGTGCACACCGCATATACACAGCGATTGATGGTCCTTATCCTATGACTGAAATTTTCCGCCACTACTTGGTGCAGGTTGACAGCTTGAACAGGGCCATGATGATTTGTTTTCGAGTTGGAACCGGTGCCAACCTGCAATAGGTGCAACATCAGGACCAATTTTACAGTCCTGTCAGAAGGGCAACTGCTCCCGTTTGATTGCAATTCCTCCTCTTCCGATTGCTTTTATTTGTTAAATTAAAATGATAGTAACTGGCTAATTCTAATGAATTGTCTCAATACTCTCCCCATTTTACCAAAACTTCGGAGGAAAACAATTAGGGACATTTGGGAGACGAATTAGCGATAAACACACATTTCTGAAAGGAAATGGCTTCAGGGCAGATTTATTTTGCGCTAAACCAAAACTTATGCCACAAAGTGTTTTTTTTAGGCATGACGTCATCACGCACACACTTTTTATCGATAAAAGATCATTTGAATGGAAACGGGCAGAAACGAGCATTTTCACTTTGTCAATAACAAAATAGCGCGAAAGGGGGATGAAAACTCGACTACAGTGATTTCACCAGTGTATTATTTTAAATTATGAATAAACATTTTCCAGTGTTTATGTCATGGGCCCAGATGCTGAGTACAGCACATGTTGTGCTTTTTGCCATATGTTGTGATTATTTTGCCAAAGGACTTCACTAGGTTTTTAATGAATACTATAACTAATAGCTGCATCATCCATAACAACAACTATAAATTTGTCCAACTGTATATTCATCCATTTTTCTCCAGAAAAACATTTATATTATATTATATATGTGCAGCCTGTACGTGTAATACATTATAAACGTTGAAGTGAATAACATTTATTATCTTGTTTCAATGGCACCTGTCAAGGGGTGGTATACTAGGCAGCAAGTGAACAGACAGTTCTTGAATTTGATTTGTTGGAAGCAGGAAAAATGGGCAAGAGTAAGTATCTGATGATGAATTTTGTGATTGCTATAAAACTGGGTCAGAGCATCTCCAAAATATACAGCTCTGGAAATAAATTAAGAGACCACTGTAAAATTATCAGTTTCTCTCAATTTTCTAATTATAGGCATGTGTTTGAGTAAAATGAACATCTTTATTTATTCTATAATGTACTTGGAATATTTCTCCCAAATTCCAAATAAAATATTGTCCTTTAAAGACTTTATTTGCAGAAATTGACAACTGGTCAAAATAACAAAAAAGATTCATTGTTTTCAGATGTTCATATTAATTTTTAAACAACTCAATACTAATGTTCAACTTAGGAAGAGTTCAGAAATTGATATTTGGTGAAATAACCCTGATTTTCAATCACAGCTTTCATGCATCTTGGCATGCTCTCTTCCAGTCATTCACATTGCTGTTGGGTGATATTATTCCACTCCCGGCGCAATAATTCAAGCAGCTTGGCTTTGTTTGATGGCTTGTGGCCATCCATCTTCCTCTTGATCACATTCCAGAGGTTTACAGTGGGGTTCAGGTCTGAAGATTTGGCTGGCCATGACAGGGTCTTGATCCGGTGGTTCTCCATCCACATCTTGATCCGGTGGTTCTCCATCCACATCTTGATCCGGTGGTTCTCTATCCACATCTTGATCCGGTGGTCCTCCATCCATTGACCTGGCTGTGTGGCATGGAGCATTGTCCTGCTGGAAAAACCATTCCTCAGAGTTGGGGAACATTGTCAGAGCAGAAGGAAGCAAGTTTTCTTCCAGAATAACCTTGTACGTGTCTTGATTCATGTGTAAGACTGGTAGAGATCATGCCCAGACACATGAGAGCTGTGATTGAAAATCAGGGTTATTCCACCAAATATTGATTTCTGAACTCTTCCTAAGTTGAAACATTAGTATTGTGTTGTTATAAATGAATATGAACTTGTTTTCTTTGATTAATCAAGGTCAGAAATCTTTGTTATTTTTATTTTGACCAGTTGTCATTTTCTGCAAATAAATACTCTAAATGAGTATTTTTATTTAGAATTTGGGAAAAATAATCAATCACAATTTGCATTATCAATCATTATGAATATCTTTATAATGCATTAACAATACCTTTAAATGTATTTTGGACAGAGTTCATGGCCACATTGCCATATAGATTAATAAAGGACAAATAAAATATACCTTGTAAAGTGTTAGCATGCTCTTAAACAACACCAGAGAATGACCCTTCTTAAATGGCTGCACTGGGTTACAGTTGTGTTTGAATTATACACAATGGAGAGCAATATAATGTCAGGTTATTTGCTCGGAGCAGTGGTGTGACAACAGCAAAGTATGTATGCAATTAATTCATGGTACAGTGCCCTACCATTACATTTATATGCCCATCAAAAGCAATATTCTAGCATGAACAGGGAGTCTCATTTTATTTACTATTGAAATTTGATTAATATGCACTACCACAAAAATCAATGAAGAGTTAATAACAATATTTTTACTATTAGGGTTACACAGCTCTTAATTGTGCAGGGAAATGCAAATCACGTCAACAGTTGAGTCCTTTCTTCTCTCCTAAATGAAATCAGGCATAATTGCATTCATGACATTTTCTTGAGAGGGAAGGGATAAATCAACTGAAGAGTCACATGTTTGTCTCTTTTATGAGACAATTCCATCTTGCATTATTGCATGCATGGAATCGTAAACAGGTCATCACCCTTGCACATATTACGCTCCCCATCTGCTTTAATTCAGGCAATGAGTGTATGCAAGAAATAATGCATCTAATACCTTCTGCTGCATACACTTCATCTCAGGGACAAAAATGAATCCATACACGAGGGGCATTCGAACAGGAGGCTGCATGAGCACTTAGCAGTCATTTATAGATGCACACATCCATTGGCTCTGAATGTAAAACACATTATGTAAACTTTTCAGATAACTTTCTCCCTCCAGAAGGAAAACCATGTGTTGGAGGAGATGTTATCCAGAGGAAAGTCCTGAGGCTGTGGTTGTCCATGATCTGCATTATTGACTCAGCACAACTGTTATGCCAGATGCCCTTCCTGACGCAATACCCAGTGGATGGGGGTATCTCACTCACACCTACATGACAATTTAGAGTCTCCAATACATTTAACCTGCATGCTTTTGGACTTGTGGGGGAAACCCATACAAACACAGGGAGAACATGCAGACTCCACACAGAAGGCCCAGTTGAGCAAGGGACCTTCTTGCTGTGAGGCAACTTCTAGCCACTGTGCAGCCCCCTCAGCAGATTCTAACGCATAGTAATTAGCCGACATAAGAGAAGAAACTAGGAGATAGCAGCAACAGCAACCTTAGCAGAGTGAAGCTTTGTAATGGACTGTCATGAAACATAAATGCCAAGAAATGCAATTACATTGAATAGGCCTGTCGCGAATATTAAATAGCCGTCTGATCGCGGTTATTTGATCTAATCGCGATTATTGTACACTTTAAATTCCAATCACATTTTAATCCCCTCAAAAGGGAATTTAAAGTGAATATACAGTATAAATGTCATGAAAGGTGCTTTTGTGTGTCATTCAGTTGAACTCCAGGCGTCACTGAGCCTTACTACGTACGTCAACCGGAGCAGCTCCTGTCTGCAAGAGCATGTGAAATGCTACTCAATCGCTCTGATGCGCAAGCATCAGCTGAGGCTCGTGCCAAACTCCCACAAAAATATAAACTTTGATAGTGAGCGCAAAGCGTTTACTTTAACCATCATGTGATGGTCATATCAGGTTTATATACTAGTGTTAATGACACACCGTGATACAGAGGAGGTGATGCTCACTTTATTTCTGTGGAGTGATAAAATGGTTTTGCTTCATAAGAAATAATGGCTCCTGTGTTTAATCAATAAGCATTAAAATAATGAGTGAAAAGAAGAAATTAGGACAGAATTATTATACTATTGCATAATATAATATAATATATTTTTTTACAACAAAAAAATAAGTAAAAAAATGTATGAGTTCCAAAAGCAACATTGTAGCCTAAATGTAAAATTGGCCATAGCTAAAGTATTTTGAAATGTTTTGATATTTAAAACATAATTTTTCATGTCATTCAGAAAATTTGTAAAGGCTTATAAGAAAATCATATTTCCCTATTGTAATATAAGTTAAAGAAATATTCTGGGTTCAATACAAGTTAAGATCAATTGACAGCATTTGTGGCATAATACTGATTACCACAAAAATTTATTTTGACACGTCCCTCCTTTTCTTTAAAAAAAAAAAAAAAAAGCAAAAATCGAAGTGACAATGAGGCAGTTCATAAACAATATGTAAACATGACTTAAGTGTGATAAAATCACTTACTAACCTTTTCTTTGTAAAGTTATAGCCAATTTTACAACTTCATTGCCATGACGATGTAATGTCAACAAACCCTAAAACCCATAAAACGACTGTAAAAATGACAATTGACAACTTAAGCTCAATTAATTTTTGTGGTAATCAACATTATGCCACAAATGCTGTTGATGGAATATTCCTTTAAATATGTAAAAATAAATTCTTAAGGTGTATGACGCATATACAGCTAAAGAAATATGACAATTTATTTGGCAATTAATCATGAAAGCCCTAAAAGAGACAATTAATCATCATAGTTCTAAAACAGACAATTAACTGTCATAATCACAATTATTTGTCAGCCAAATGTAATATTCGTGACAGCCCTATATTAAATCATACCCACTTCTTCACTTAAGGAATAAGTTGTTTGATATATTGAGGTTTATTTTTTTATTCTCTCCAAACTTTCTTTCTGTGGTCAGTCATTAAATATATATATGTTTTATGTTATTATAGTAACGTGATTCTATAAGACCAGGTATCTACACACTGCGCAAACCATACCTGCATTTGACTGGTGGAGAGTTTTCATTTTACACCCTGATTGTAATTCTTGCTAAATTTTACTGTTCTGGATCAGTTTTTAAAGAAAACATAAGGTTTCATACACACTCATAACCATGATACTGTAAAGATCCGTGTGAAAGACAACTGAAGAATACAGTGGCACACAGTAAAACCCAATACATCAAGCATTTAATCTGACATTAGGGCATATACTGTATCTTCCTTTGCATTTCAACATCACTCCTCCAGAAATGCCCTAAATTGACTCTGTAGACTGCCTGAGGGTACAATTGTAAGACATTGTACAACTGGAGAATAATATACCCAACAATCAAGATCCAAAGCAACAGTTCTAAAGCAAATGCCAAGGCCCCCAAGGAACATTGCTTTCACCACACATTTTTTCTCATTGTGTAACAGAGGATCTTGCGCTCTCTTCTTTCTGCTACAATGGTCTAAGGTTCCAACCGAGCAGTTAATCAAACCACAACATCAAAACATGCTCCCCTCGTATAGTGAGTGCTTTTAGAGAGGTGGTTGTAATAATGGGAAAACATTGTGAAACAGCATGCACTGGAGTCCAGACGTTGTCTGAATGCATAATCACAGTGCTGAACACATTGAGGCACAAAATGTTAAAACACAATTTAACATCACGGTGTTGTGCAGCAGACTGATCATGTTGAGCGTTACAAAGAAGATTGAATTTATTGGACTTGACATTTTTTGATAGTCTTATAGTTATCAAATGAATAGTTCACCCAAAAATGTAAATCCTCTAATCATTTGCTCACCTGCATGTCATCCCAGATGTATATGCCTTTCTTTCTTCTGTGGAACACAAAAGATTTTTCAGCTCTATTGGTTCATTCATGGAATGGTGTCCAGAACTCAAAAAAAGGCTAAAAAAAAAAGCACATATTGACAGCATAAAAGTAATCCATACTACTCCAGTGGTTAAATCCATATCTTCAGATGCTAAATGTTAGGTGTTTGTGAGAAACAGATCAATATTTAAGTCCTTTTTTCCTACAAATTCTGGGATCCTTCCTACACAGTAGGTGGCAATATGCACAAAGAATGTGATTCAAAAAAATAAAAGAAGAATACCTCATAGGAGAGAAAAGACTGTTTACGAGGGCTGGTGAAAGTGAACATTTATAGTAAAAAATGACTTTAAATTAATCTGTTTTACCCACACGTATCAAATTGCTTCTGTAGACACAGATTTAACCACTGGAGTCATACAGATTACTTTTATGCTGCCTTTATGTGCTCTTTGGAGCTTTAAAGTTCTGGTCACCATTCACTTGCGTTCAATGGACCAACGGAGCTTAGATATTTTCTAAAAATCTTTGTTTGTGTTCAGCAAAAGAAAGAAAGTCCTACATATCTGGGATGGCATGTGGGGTGAGTAAATTATTTTAATTTTTGCATGAACTGTTCCTTTAAGAAATAAGTCAAACTGTATTCGCAGCTCAAGAGACCTCATCTCAGATAAACATCTCAGCTTTTTAACTGAAGGCACATCCTTATAATTGTCAGACAACAATCTATTTGCATATTTATCTCAAGAGTTAAGAAATGTATTAAAGAACTACAGAAGTATTACATTCAGTTTATAGACAACCTTACAGTCAAGGCAAAGTATGATCTTTAGATATGTCTTTGGCATTATTCTACAAATATGTGATATCACAGATGACAGCTATTTTTAGGATGTATAATGCTTTATGAATGCAGGAGAGAAAAGCACAGACTAATTCGAAAAAAAATTCCAAATATATGGGAAGTAGTTGATGCATCACATGTTTATGTATAATATTGATTTTTCAATCAATATTTCATCTTTATGTTAAAACGTATGTGAATTAATATAAATATTAAAAAAGCTAACATTTTAAATGTTGAAACTTATTAAGGTGGCATTTCCAAAATATAAAGCATATCTATACTACAATATGTTTGCTATTTGTTAACAAACTGTGTGTTCAAATGATAAAATTGCCTCATATTTTGAGGGTTATGGGATAAACTTTCCCACTTTGGTTGATGTAGACATAATCGTAAATTCTGCTGTGGATCAACCTTATAGAACTTTCCCTTAGGCTAAGATTATATGAACAGAAAATGTCATGGTTACCGATGTAACCTCCATTCCCTGATGGAGGGAACAAGACGTTGTGTCGATGAGTTGACTCTAGGGATCACTCTTGGAAGCTCAGACATCTCTGATTTTGAGAAAAGGCCAATGAGAATTGGTGTGTGGAATTTGCATGCCACTCCCCTGGACATACAGGTATAAAAGGATTGCAAACACACACTCAGGTTTTGCACTGAGGAGCCGAGCCAAAGATCCAGCCATTTCAGCTGTAGGGTATTACATATATAATTTATAGATGTGGACAGGGTCAGTTAAATTCTCAAATTCTCACACCATAATATGTAGGGTATTTGGTATGCTAAATTTAAAGGGAATTAAGAAATATTTGAGCTATGATCTAAATTAAACTGTCCTTATTGTGCCTTATTAAGGAATTAGCTTTAATAAGTGAATTATGATTAATTCACTTATTGTAGTGATATTATTTCATGGCTTATTGAAAATAATATCATACATATTTAGGTACAGCTTTAAACGAAATCTTTCAGAAACAGGGATGAGATTATTTATCAAAATATACCACAGTAAAGTCATCTTTGAACACAGACAAACTTTATTACTATTATAAACATAAATCTATTCTAACACATATATACATAATACAGGTTGGTGAAAAGAGTGACAGAATGTGAAATAACTGATCGGTACAGTGAAACGGAACTTTTCAGAGTCTGTTGACAATACCTTAAAAATCATTTATCCTTCTTTGAGTCTACATCGATTTGCTATCGGATTACCCAGATTATTTAATTAATACACCAGCACTTTGAGCACAATATTGGAGATGTACTTTGCTTGTCTTTGTGGTGTTTCCTTGCGTTCTTAGTGTGGCTTGTTTCTTGGTCGAAAGTTTGTTCCGTCAATGTTTTAATCTATGTCTAATTGAATTTATTGTCTGTATGAGTGATGTTAGCTGTGAAGCGAGGCCTTCTCATGGGTTTGTGAACTGTAGAAAGTGATGAGCTTTCTCGGGACATCGAGTCCCAAGCTCCCTTGGACCTCACATGGTGCGTGCAGGCAGAAGAGCAAAGAGTCTTAAGAGGATGAAGAGATGTGACACCAGAGGCAAGAGAAGAAGAGCGAAGAGAGCAAGAGTTCTTCCTGTTTGGAACTATTTGAAGTGAGATTGGCCGTATCCCCCAAAGGTGTCCTGCACCAAGTCACATGAGTCACATGGTCTTTTCCGACAGTTGAGTTATGGTCCTTTGTTTCAGACTCTTAAAAATGTCCCGCTCAAAAATAGTGCATATTTAATCATGAGCTTTTATATCTTGAGAATGGTACAAGAGACATGATATTCATTTTCACCAGATTTCTCTTCATACACCAGCGAATGCTTACATACTAAACATGAAATGTTTATGGATGTTATATGTGTAGGTAACAAAACATGAAAATCTCTGGTTACAAAATCATATTGGTTTTACACATCATTGTATTTTATCAAGTGAAACCTTATAGATACCTTTCTTAGAAGAATGAGATAAATCATTCGCTACACACATTTTAAGAGGTCCATCAGTCTATAATCATTCATTTGTCAGGTACAAACGTTAAATTGATTTCCAGCATTATCGAGCAAGACTAGATTAAGATGAAATGTCTTAGAGTTGTGTAAATCTGATGGTCCTTGTAACCTTACACAGAAACAGCCTGTTGTAACTGGGTGGGGGTACTTGTTGAAGGCCTGGTCTTTAAGGAGAGCACCTTTAAATCAGCTGACTCAAGGGGCTCGAAAGGAGATCCTGAAGGACCACGGAGAGGTCCCATGAAGGAATGAGGCATGAATTGGGGGGTTTAACCTCTCTGTCGCAAGGAGCATGAGGTCCAAGAACCAAGTCCGGGCGGGCCATTAAGGGGCCACTGGAAGGATATGCTCCTTGTCCTCCCTGACATTGCACAACGTCTGTGAAAGTAGGCTCACTGGGGGAAAACACACACTTGCATAGCCCCAGGGGCCAGCTCTGCACCAGGACATCTGTGTCGAGGGGAGCCTCGGTCAGAGAGTACCAGAACAGACAGTGGGAGGATTCTGGGGAAGCGAACAGGTCTACCTGTGCTTGGCCGAATCGATCCAGATCAGCTGGACCGCATGAGGGTGGAGTCTCCACTCTCCACTGAGTGTAACCAGCGCGTCCGCTGAGGTGGCCTGGGATGTGTGTGGCTTGCAGCGACTTGAGCCGCCGCTGACTCTTGAGTAGGAGACAACAGGCGAGTTGTGACATTCGATTAGTGTTGTCCGACCGGACCAATACATGCTTGCCCCGGATCAACAGCATAAGCCTCATTGGGGCAAGTAGTACCACCAACAACTCGAGGCAGTAGATGTGCCAACACAGTTGCGGGTCTGACATACCAGCGGATGGGGCCTCATGACGGGCGGAGCCTGAGGTGCCACCTATGTGTTGAGTCTAGAAATATCAAAGCACTTAACTGGCTCCTTGTAACTGCTCCCGAAACAGCCTGGGACGGGGTAGGAAAATTTTCGTCCTCGTAGTCCATGTAGACCATCATATCAGGGGCAGATTTTAGCCACAGCGTGGTGTGCAGGGGCGGGAGGCCCACCTCCAAGGCGCCATACCTGCCAGAGAGAGAAACAGTGCCCGGTGGATATATATATATATATATATATATATATATATATATATATAAGAAGCTCTGCTCAGCTGTTGAAGCGCCCAGGGGTGTTACTCAACACAACAGTTGTGTGTGAGGGGAGGGCCGCTGTAATGCGCCATAGATCCAACAGCTTTTCAGAGAGAGATGAATGGAACAGTATCGACACACCGTCGAGTGAGTGACAGATAGGGAATAATCTTTTACTTGTGTCATACATACAGCAACAGAGTGTGACAGATGCCCAGAGCACATGTCTGGCATTGTCTGCAGTGACAGCTGCACATCAAGGTCGTTTATGCTGGTGTTTCATAATGCAGAGAAATTGAACTATTGGTCCATAAAACTAATTTGACTGAGCACATTAATCAAATTCTGTAAAAAAATTAACATATCTGTAAAATAGGACACTTTGTTTCATATGTGCAATATACAGTGAGGTTCAAAATTCACAAGAAAAATCTGAAAACCTGGAAATAAACTGAAACATTTAGGGTTTGACATTTTTTTTTAAAACAAAGTAGTTACGATGTGAAATGAATAATAAATATTTAGGATTCTGCACAACCTCTAGGTCACTAATCAAAAAAGCTATTTTCTTTTAAAACAGACACAGGATGGTTGTTCCTGATACACACATGAATAGTATGTTCTAGTGAAGGAGAGAAGACCTCTAAGCATGTAGCTGGATTTGCTTAGCTGGCCTAGGCAAAACTCCTGGGTCATGTGTTTTTAAAGGGATTTTGCTGATGAAACGACAAAGAAAAGCTGAAGTAAACCAGATCTAGACAAGAGCAACCGCAGATCTATGTTACAAAGAGCAGGGAATGCCCATTGAGGGAATCCCAGTTTGCCAGTAATAGCCCTAGATGAATATTGTGCATTTAATAAAATACCCATTACTGACAAATTGCAACTAGTTCAGAGAAAAGATTTCTCTGAACTAATTTAATGTATTGAATTGTGTAGGACTCTTCAAATCAAATCACTTTATTGTCACACTACTGTGTACACGAGTGCAACAGTAGGTGAAAGTCTTGTGTGCAGTTCCGAGCAACATAGCAGTAATGACAGTGACGAGACATAAACCAATTACAATAAACAACATATTTACACAACACAATTTACATAACAAATGTACACATAATTACACAACAATTTACATATCAAATGTACACAATACACACAATGTAGAATACACATACACTAGATAAGGGTATATAAAAATATATATATACACTAGTTGAATTGGGGAGAATATAATTATGACAGTCCAGTGTGAGATAATAGATTAATAAAGTGCAGTGCTGATTGTTGATTGTGAGAGATCATGTGTTCAGAAGTCTTATTGCTTGGGGAAGAAGCTGTCATGTAGTCGGGTGGTGCGGGTCCTGATGCTGCGATACCGCCTGCCTGATGGAAGCAGTGAGAGCAGACCATAACTCGGGTGGCTGGAGTCTCTGATAATCCTCCGAGCTTTTTTCACACACCACCTGTTATATATATATCCTGGAGGGAGGGAAGCTCACCTCCGATGATGATTCTGGCACTTCGCACCACCCTTTGCAGGTCTTTGCGGTTGTGGGCGGTGCTATTGCCGTACCAGGCGGTGATGCAGCCAGTCAGGATGCTCTCTACAGTGCTGGTGTAGAACCGTATGAGGATCTGCTGGTTCATTCTGAACTTCCTCAGCCGTCTCAGGAAGAAGAGGCGCTGGTGAGCCTTCTTCACAATGGCCTCAGTGTGGATGGACCATGTGAGTTCCTCAGTAATGTGGACACCGAGGAACTTGAAGCTGCTGACTCTCTCCACCGGTGCTCCATTAATGGTGATGGAGCTGTGTTCTCTGTCTTTCTTCCTGAAGTCCACCACAAGCTTCTTGGTTTTACTGACATTGAGGGAGAGGTTGTGCTCCTGACACCAGCGCATCAGAGTGTGCACCTCCTCTCTGTAGGCTGTTTCATTATTGTCAGTGATCAGACCTACCACCGTCGTATCATCAGCAAACTTAATGATGGCATTGGAGCTATGTGTCGCCACACAGTCATGTGTGTACAGGGAATACAGGAGTCGGCTGAGAACACAGCCCTGCGGGGCTCCAGTGTTGAGGGTCAGTGATGAGGAGATGTTGCTGCCCATTCTAACCACCTGACGTCTGCCTGACAGGAAATCCAGGATCCAGCTGCATAGCGAGCTGTTTAAGCCCAGAGCCCGGAGTTTCACATCAAGCTTGGAGGGCACTATGGTGTTAAATGCTGAGCTGTAGTCTACAAACAACATTCTCACATATGTGTTCCTTTTTTCCAGATGGGAGAGAGCAGTGTGTATTGTAGATGCAATGGCATCATCAGTGGAGCGGTTGTTGCGGTAGGCAAACTGTAATGGGTCCAAAGAGGTGGGCAGAACAGAGCAGATGTAATCTCTGATTAGCCTCTCAAAGCATTTGCTGATGATGGGGGTCACAGCAACAGGATGCCAGTCATTTAAGCAAGTGATTTTTGATTGCTTCGTTACAGGCACAATGTTGATGTTTTGAAGCATGTGGGGACTACAGACAGGGAGAGGGACAGGTTGAAAATGTCCGTAAAAACACCAGCCAGTTGGTTCGCACACGCTCTGATGACGCGGCCCGGAATGCCATCTGGACCCTCGGCTTTACGGATATTCACCCGTCGAAAGGAACGGGTTACATCCGCAACAGAGACGGAGAGTGAACCAACCTCTGTAGTCTCAGCCGCGAGTGCTCTCTCCGCGAGGGCGGTGTTATTGCCCTCGAAACGAGCATAAAATGTATTAAGCTCGTCGGGTAGAGAGGCAGCGGTGTTCATGGCAGAGTTTCTATTCCGTTTGTAGTCCGTGATGGTGTTAATTCCCTGCCACATACTTCTAGAGTCAGTGGTGTTGAACTGTCCTTCAATTTTGCGCCTGTACTGGCGTTTGGCTGCACTGATAGAGTTACGGAGGGCATAACTGGCTTGTTTACGCTCCTCCGCGTTCCCAGAATTAAAAGCGGAGGTCCGCGCAGTAAGTGCCGCTCGAACATTGCCGTTAACCCATGGTTTCTGGTTGGGGTAGATCCGTATTGTTTTTGTCGGAACAACATCCTCTACGTACTTCCTGATGAAACACGTTACGCTATCAGCGTAAACCTCGATGTCGTCATCGGAGGCGGACCGGAACATCTCCCAGTCCATGTGATCAAAACAGTCCTGTAGCATAGAGTCTGATTGGTCCGACCAGCACTGGATCGTTCTGAGGGTGGGTGCTTCCCATTTCAGTTTCTGCCTGTAAGCGGGCAGAAGCAGAACGGAAGAGTGGTCGAATTTGCCAAATGGTGGGCAGGGGAGGGATTTGTGTGAGAATAGCAGTGTGTTGAAGCTGATTGTGTTGGTGGTATTTTGGTGCTATTGTTTTAAAATTGGCTTTGTTAAAGTCCCCGGCAACAATGAACACGGCCTCAGGGTGCGCGGTTTCCTGCTGACTTATACTCCCATACAGTTCCTTGAGTGCCCGGTCTGTGTCGGCTTGTGGGGGGATGTACACAGCAGTGATAATGACCGCTGTGAATTCCCTCGGTAGCCAGAATGGTCGACACAGAAGCATGAGATATTCCAGATCAGGAGAGCAGAAAGACCTGATAAAATGTACGTTCCTCTGATCACACCATGATTTGTTGATCATAAAACATTTTAGTTTGTTTAGGAGTGGTGGCGGCGTAGTGGCTAGAGCACAGGGCTGCAAATTAGAAGGTCGCTGGTTCGAACCCCACGGCCACCACCATTGTGCCCTTGAGCAAGGCACTTAACTCCAGGTTGCTCCGGGGGGATTGTCCCTGTAATAAGGGCTCTGTAAGTCGCTTTGGATAAAAGCGTCTGCCAAATGTAAAATGTAAAACATACACCTCCACCTCTGCTTTTACCTGAGAGGTCTTTCGCTCTGTCCGCTCGGTGCACGGTAAGAAACCCATGGGTTCGATGGCCGAGTCTGGAATCTCCGCGGACATCAATGTTTCCGTAAGACAGATAACACAGCAATCTCTCGTCTCTCGTTGGAAAGAGATCCGCGCTCTCAGCTCGCAGAGCTTGTTGTCCAGAGACTGAACATTTGCAAGTAGTATACTGGGTAGCGGGGGTCGATTTGCGCGACGTCTTACTCTGATGAGAACGCCGGCTCTTTTTCCCCTTTTCCTTCTGCGTTTCCACGGCCGGGCAGCCCAGACAAAGGGATCCGCTGGCGTGTTTGTAAACCGCGGGTCGGCGCCATCTTGAGCACATTTATGTAGATTAAACAAATACATTTCAAACTGAGATAAGCTTCACATATTCATTTAATATGTAGAGATTCATGAGCGTAACTGTTTAAAAAAAGTGGTGGGGATATTTTGAGGCTGGGGTGGAGTGATATCATGAAGTGGTGAAACATGTGAAAATTAATTAGTTTATGTGCAGATAATATCAATTATTTTAGTTTTTTTATTAGTTTTTATTAGTCATTCTTGATAATCAATTCAAGCACTCCAAAGAATATTTAACATTTAACTATATAACAATGAATATTTAACATAATTAATTTGATAACTAATACTGTAAAGGGATTTTGTTAGTTCATGGATAAATACATGGAACAACTAAGGCTTTAGCCATAATTATTAATCGGTGTCATGGTAAAGTTTTTGCCTTCTAGAATCTAAATGTCAGTGGATGTATATCATGAGCTTTTGTTTGCATTTTGCTTTGCAATTTAACTGAAAAGAAGTGTGAACTGCGGAACAGCAGAGGGAGTAGAGTGCGTGTTTGTGTATACAAGATTATTGCCCACTGCCGCTCAACACCACTGATAACAACCACAACGAGTACTTATCATAACATTCAAAATACACAATAACACATACAAGTGCTGGACCATCACTTATTATTACACAAACAAATGAAATAAAAAAATCATGCTCAAGAACTGCTCAAGATGTGTTTCTTACCTGACACGAAAACAATTTTATTTATTTTTTTGGCCAACAGCAAAATGTGGTAGGGACATGTCCCACCCATCCCACCTGTAAATGATGCCAATGAGAGATTGACTGATATAAATAATCATTACTATGACATTAAAATAATAATATGTATTATCATTATTGTGATTAATTGGCCCAATAATAATATAATTTTATAATATTTATACAAAGTTGTTTTGCAATTTCAAAGGTCACAGATTTATCTATACAAAATTAGACAAAAATACTGATTAAGAATATTAGAATAATTATTTTTCAATTTTCTCAAATGACATAATATTTTGCTATCAAAGTCACTGCTTACAATTAAGATACTAAATGGCACTTCCAGCACTAACATCTATTGGCAGGAAAATAAAGTGCTACATATTTTATGCAGATAGGAAATCAAGTCTTCTCTGCTTTCACAAGTGCTCATTATGAATGTAGTCGTTGACACCCAACACAAGAGACTCCTAGAGAAGGAAAGAGACAGATGTGTGCATGAAACATTAAGGGTCCGTGACAGGTCACTATTACATATTGAAATATTGCTCCATTTATCCGCTGGCTTTATAAGCTCTATGTTTTTCTATTCTGCCTACTCATACATCACTGTCAACTGTGGTCTCTGTCATATCTCCAATGACTACTTTTTTAAATCTCAACTGAATTGTCCTCCATTCACGTAGGCTTTAATTTGTTTGCTAGTCATGCTACATGTTCTAATAAATGACCATGCCTTATAAGAAAGACAACTCTCATTATCCACCAGTGTGGAAGTTTGTCACTAAACATGAGTCTTTTATGGAGTGGCCTTCTGTTATTGATTAGTATTATGATATTAATCAGAATTTGGTCACATTCCGATTAAGTGATACTGTATATACTTAATTTAAACCAACACTGCAAGAAATACTTTTCTCTTATCTATATGTTTGCCTTATTTTCCAGTAAAAATATCGAAACATCCTTAAAACAAGATATATGTTTTTGAGAAGCCTTGGCTTAAGACTTGTTTTCAGAGAAATCGGGCAAAATTGGAGAAGTTTAATTAAATTGTGAGGTTTATGCTTAAAATGTGAAAAAGGTCAATAGAGTAAGAAAAATAAACTTAATTCAAAGAGAATTTTTCTTACCTCATTGGCAAAAACTTTTCTTAAATAAATAAAATCTTGTTTTAAGGTTGTTAACATATTTGTACTGCAGAACATGTTGAATGTTCACATATTTTAGCTGGCATGTACATGTATTAATCTGAATTAATCTGGATTTTGAGTCTGGAAAACACCATTTTCAGAATATCCATTATAACAGAAAATGTATTTATATTTGTGCATGTCCTAAACAATTATAATTCTGGATCATACAAGATATTAGTAGTGGTGAAATGTCTGCAAAAATGAATTAAAAAAAATTAAATAAATAAATATAAATAAATATTATAAGTCAATTAAAACATATGAAAGCATCAAAATAGTCTCATTGCTTTTATTTTACAACTCACCATGCGCTTGTATGTTATTGTTTTGGATATGAATTAATATTAATATTAATGTTGATTCGAATACTGTGAGAATTAATAAACATGTATAGTATATGTATATGTATAAATGGTATAAATGCCAGAAAGGCCAAAAGTTTTCATCTCCAGTATTTAGGGAACATAATAGTAGGAAAATAAAAATATTTCTTTTAATTGGTATATGCTGATTGGTATACATTAATAGTACAATAATTGTGGAGCCATATTTAAAAAAATATGTGCATGTAAATGTGCACAATGATTGTGATGCAACAGAACATTTAGAATCTTGGTGAATGACAGCACTGCAGCATTTGCAGGCGGAGGAAGCCTTCCGCCCAGCATAGCGTGAGGCAAGCAGCACTTGAGAAAACTGCATGCTAAATAATTGATCATGTAAATAAAGCAATGCTGGGGGAGAGAGGGCCAAGAAAAAGCCTTAGAAGGCTGTAAATAAATTCACAGATGCCTGCTGCAGCATGACACCCTGATATCTGGTTTGTTATCTGGTGAAATCCACAAAATGAGTCCAAGAATGACTTTGGCTTTCTAATATACATTAAATTGATTGGTAAAACTGTCAGTCTGCCATAATTGTTATGAAATGTATTAGCTCTGGCACAGCATCTTCATGTGAGATCTCGCAGGGGTCTTTGGGGACTATGCAAATACACCACAGATTTCACAGGGAGAAAAAAAACTCTGTTTTGCATTATTCATGAAGAATGCCTCCTGAAATTACAGTACACTACAATGGAGGTGCAATTGAATTATGAACAGCTATTAACAGGAAAGATTAGAGGCTAACTCATTTATTTGTGATTTGTAGTTGTAAGGAAGGCATGTAGATTCACAAAGCATGCTGTGACAAAGATGCATTTTGTCCGGAAGTGCACTGAATAAATAGGCATTACTCAGAGGCAATTCAACTATGAATGATAAACTATTATGAATCAGCAAACTAAACCAAAGTCTGTTGGCATTCCCATTCATCTCAATGACAGGAACCCTTGATCTGCAAACACTCT
Organism: Moxostoma hubbsi; assembly: GCA_032164185.1. Classification (NCBI taxonomy): domain Eukaryota; kingdom Metazoa; phylum Chordata; class Actinopteri; order Cypriniformes; family Catostomidae; genus Moxostoma; species Moxostoma hubbsi. The sequence goes on along the minus strand of JAVLUX010000022.1, from coordinate 10,689,327 downwards.
CACAAGAGTTGCATGCAACATTCATATGCAATCTTTTTTTGTTGTTGTTGTTTTTTTGGAATCCCTCTGAAACTTTTAGGTTACTATTTTAACATCCGTTCTCTGATGGAGGGAACGAGACATTGTGTCGAAGAAACGACACGGGGGGAAAGACCCTGCGGAGACCACACCTGCCCAGGGTGGGGGACGTGAAGAGTGGTGAAATACATCACATGGGATTTTAGGTCACATGTGGAGAATGTCGCAGTGGTAGATCCTCCACATTGGGAGGGAGGAATTGCTACAAACATGGTGACCGGGGGGCAGTGAGGACTGCCCAAGGGAGACGCGGGTCCGCTCGCAAGGGGACCGTACCACGGAAAAACACACTGGGGGTAAGTCCACACAGGGGCCCGACCTGTGGAGCACCTATTCCGTAGGGGGTCTGGTCGGGGAATTCCTCCGCTGAATTTGCGGACCAGAGGGCTAGGGAGGAGTCATCCAGGGAGCTGAGTTAGTGGGATATCCTGGGATAAGAGTGCACGATATTACCTCAATGGAGGGAAAGGGTGCTAGGTGCAAGCATTACACCCGGTCCTTTGTTACCGTGTTACCGAGTTCTACCAGCTCAGACCTGAGAAAACACTGGATGAAACCGACTCAACCCTGAGATTGAAAAATCTCGTAAAGGTACTGGGTGTTGCCCAACCCGCTGCTCTGCATAAGATCTGCTAAGAAGGTGCCTTTGGCCAGTGCCCAAGAGGATGCCACACTTCTCGTCGAGTGTGCTCGAACCCGCAAGGGGGAGGGCACGGCCTGGGTGTGATAGGCCAATGCTATGGCATCAACCACCCAGTGGGAAAGCCTCTGTTTGGAGACAGCATTCTCTTTCCACTGTCCACCAAAGCAGACAAAGAGCTGCTCAGAATGTCTAAAGCTCTGCATGCGGTCCAAATAGATACGCAAAGCATGTACCGGATACAGCAATGGAGGGGCAGGGTCTGCCTCCTCCAGGGGCAGCACTTGCAGGTTCATTACCTGGTCTGTGAAGGGAGTCGTAGGAACCTTGGGCACGTAGCCCGGTCACGGTCTTAGGGTGACATGAGTGTCTGCCGGACCGAACTCCAGGCAGGTGTCACTGACAGAGAACGCTTGCAGGTCCCCAACCCTCTTGATGGAGGTGAGCGTGATCAGGAGGGCCATCTTCAAGGAGAGGGCCTCGAGCTCAACTGAGTCAAGCGGCTCGAAGGGGGGTCTCTGAAGGCCCGAGAGGACCACTGAGGGGACCACTCTTACCCAAGGACTTGCAGTCCACTGTGTCGTGGTGGGCCACGATAGCGGCTACATACACCTTCAAGGTGGACAGCCTCCCCTCCAAACTCTCTTGCAGGTATGAAAGCACTGACTGAACTGCAAATCTCTACGGGTCTTCAGACCGGGAAGAACACCAATTTACGAACAAGCACCACTTCGGGGCGTAAAGTTGCCTGGTAGAGGGAGCTCTGGCTTGGTTGATCGTGTATAAGACAGCAGGTGGTAGGCATATTAGATCTTCCACATCAGGGGCCAGACATGGAGTTTCCAGAGGTCTGGGTGCGGATGCCAGAGGTTGCCCCGTCCCTGAGAAAGAGGTTCTTCCTTCCAGGTTGTGAGTGGCGCACAGCGATCGAAGTCACTGCTGGCTCCAAAGGAGGAGATGGCGGGCGAGTTGTGTCATATGACGGGAGAGCACGTTGCCTTGGTGATTTATGTTCGCTACCGTTGTGGTGCTGTCTGAACAGATCGAGATGTGTTTGCCACGGACTAGTGGGCGGAACCTCCGTAGGGCAAGAAATACAGCCAATAACTCTAGGCAGTTGATGTGCCAACGCAGTGGGGGCCCTTTCCAGGAGCCAGTGGCTGTGTGCCCGTTGTACACTTCACTCGTTAGTGAAGTGCACTATCATTGAGACTGAGTCTAACTCCATGCCGAGAAAAACCCTGAAGCTCAAGGTGGCTAAGGTGCTGATATGCGCCGTAGATCCAACAGCATATGCTCATTGAGATGAAGTGAACAGCCTTGTGAATAGAGCTTGCTGATCACAAAACCGGTCGCCTCTGCAGAAAATTTCTGAATGGACGGACGCATTTCCCTCCCTTTGTACCCGTATGTCCGGGCGGACATGCAAATTCTGTCTGCCAATTTCTCATTTGCCTTTTCTCAAGTTCAGAGATGCATGAGACACAACGTCGAAGTGATCGACAGAGGGTGAACCCTAAATCAACCCTTACCACTAAACCTAACCCTAACCCTAAGCTTAATATTACCCATACACATAACCCCTAATTCTAACCCTAACCTTAGTAGCAGGAAAAGTGACTCTTGTGAGACTTTAGCTGATCTAATATTATTATTTAATATTTGGAGTGGCAGGAAACCGATGGAGTGCGTACTCCGGGTGGGGAAGGAGGTATTGCCCCAAGTGAAGGAGTTCAAGTACCTCGGGGTCTTGTTCACGAGTGAGGGGACAATGGAGCGGGAGGTTGGCCGGAGAATCGGGGCAGCGGGGGCGGTATTGCATTCGCTCTATCGCACCGTTGTCATGAAAAGAGAGCTGAGCCGGAAGGCAAAGCTCTCGATCTACCGGTCAATTTTTGTTCCTACCCTCACCTATGGTCATGAAGGTTGGGTCATGACCGAAAGAACTAGGTCGCGAGTACAAGCGGCCGAAATGGGCTTCCTCAGAAGGGTGGCGGGCTTCTCCCTTAGAGATAGGGTGAGGAGCTCAGTCATCCGCGAGGAGCTCGAAATAGAGCCGCTGCTCCTTTGTGTGGAAAGGAGTCAGTTGAGGTGGTTTGGGCATCTGGTAAGGATGCCCCCTGGGCGCCTCCCTAGGGAGGTGTTTCAGGCACGTCCAGCTGGGAGGAGGCCTCGGGGAAGACCCAGGACTAGTTGGAGAGATTACATCTCCACACTGGCCTGGGAACGCCTCGGGGTCCCCCAGTCAGAGCTGGGTAATGTGGCTCGGGATAGGGAAGTTTGGGGCCCCCTGCTGGAGCTGCTGCCCCCCGCGACCCGACTTCGGATAAGCGGTTGAAGATGGATGGATGGATGGATGGATTTGGAGTGGTGGTGGCATTGTGGGCTAAAGCACATAACTGTTAAACAGAAGGTCGCTGGTTCGATCCCCACAGCCACCACCATTGTGTCCTTGAGCAAGGCAATTAACTCCAGGTTGCTCCGGGGGGATTGTCTCTGTAATAAGTGCATTGTAAGTCGCTTTGGATAAAAGCATCTGCCAAATGCATAAATGTAATACACGGCTACTTTTAATGTCTGTCAATGGTGAAATATGCTTTTTAATTTTTTATTTTGCCCCAAAATTGGGTTATTACGGCATCTACCAGATGGAGAAAACTATGCTAACCAGCCAAACCTTGAACCTCTGTTTAAATCAAAAAGGAAAGTGTGCACTATACAAAAATACACTAACAATTAAAAAAAAAATATGCATAGATTCAGAAGAAACCTCACCTGAAAGCAAAATCAGTTTCAGAATATAATTCCCTTTAAAGGAATTACTTTAACTTCAATCATTTTAAAATGTGTAAAACTTTATAATGCAAGTTAGAAACTACTGTAGCAATGATTCCGGGGCAGTGGTGTTAAGATCCATGTACAGTAAAAACAAAGCAACAAAACAAAAGGCAAAAACAAAAGGCAGGCAAGGGATGGGATGGGATGGGATGGGATGGGTACACAGATAGGCAGTCCAGAAAGGCAAACAAGGCAAGTCCGATGCTGCGGGTGTAACAACTACTTTGTAGATCATACTTTTCTCAAACAATTTAACCATTTCTGAATATGCTCCTTAGACTTCAATATACATTACTGTACAAAAGTTTTAGGTACTTGAGAAAATATATATATATAGACAGGATGTCTTCAAAAATAGTGCCATAAATTGTTTTCATTTATCAATTAACATCATACAATGTCCAGTCAACATAAAATATTTTAATCAATATTTGGTGCAGCTACCTTTGCCTTTAAAACTGCCCCAATTCTCCTAGGTACACACGGACACAAGTTTTATTGGTTGTTGGCAGATAGGATGTTCCAAGATTCTTGGAGAATTCATCACAGTTCTTCTATCTATATTTAGGCTGTCTCAATTACTTATGTCTCTTCATGTAATCTCAGACTGACTCGATGTTCAGTGGGGGGCTTTGTGGGAGCAATGCCATCTCTTGCAGAGTGCCATGTTCTATAATTCTAATCTTTTTTATTTGCAAAATTAATGTTTGGGAGTCTAAAATGTATTTTTCCTGTTGACACACTAAAGCTGAAGATATAAATAACCATCTTAAGACAATTGTTTTTGTGAAACATCTCAAGTTTCTAAAACTTTTGCACAGTACTGTATTTAAGAATATGACTCTATATTTCAAATTGCCCTTCTTCTAGTTCTAAATGTTGTACATTACATTACTATGCATTATGAAATGTGAACTGCAAAGACCAGACAAATATAATGGTGAATTGTTTTTATTTTTACATCACGTTGTCAAATACAAGATTTTGCCTCTTCTTAAGATACTGAGATATGCATTATTTCAACAATTAGAAGAAATTCCCCCAGGCCACAGTCATTTATGTATTTGCCATGTTTTCTAATCAACAAGCAATCTGCAAGTAGGACAATATATCACAAAATCACTTATTTCCACTGAGTGATATAGTAGCTTTATTATTTTTTTATTGTTGAAATAAATTCCCAAAGCCAATGATGATGACAGTCATTACTCAAAGGCATTGTAAAGGCTTTTAATATTCCAAAGAGCATCTCAAAATACGGCTCCATGTTGCAGCGTTTGCTGACAGATGGTTGTGCCAGCATGACTATAATGGTAAATAAACGTATCAGAGAAGGCCTGAGCTGCTCTTTAACCATCCAGGTGGATATGGGTGTGAAGATGGACAATTACATGCATGGGTAAAAGACCCATTCAAACGATCAAGTACAATCAGTGACTGTGTCAATTGGCTGGCTGTTTGCATGTTTACAGCAGCTATATTTCTGTAGCAACTTTGATCAAATAAATAAAAGCTTTGTTTTTAGCATCAGAGTTACTGCATTTAAATCTGTTTTCAATCTACATCTAGATTAAAATGTGTATGTCAGAAGGAAAAAGCAGGAGTGTTTGAAAAACCTGTTTGGAAACTGCTGGTGCTGGTAGTGGGGATTCAGCTAGTGATGATCAATGGCTTTCCTTCCAAAGATTTTTACAATAAAGCAATTTCTTAAATAAAAGTCTGAAATTTGATCAGAGAGTGCCATTTTGGAGAATTTAACAGGATTAATTGAATGTCTTTGAGTAGACGCACTGAATGTGTTGTGATATCAGCTTCTCTCTCAACCAGACATAAACTCCCACACTTGCTCCAGTTCTGAATAGATCAAAGAGAATTTGGAAAGTGTTAATTTCCTCTGTGGATGACCTTATTTACCAGAACAGCAATGATGAGTCAGACTGGAATACCCTGAAGCTCTGTTTCATCAAAACTAAATTAACATTTAAAGAAAAAGAGGTTAAAGAGGTTAAAGAAACAGCGGAAACCTTTCATTGTGTTTGCTGAACCACTAAAGTAAAATGTTCCTTTTCAGCTCTTCATGTTGTGATAATCATAATTTCCAGCTCAAATAAATCACATTTGTTATTCTTGAGGTAGTTTATAAAAAATGAGGTCATCATTCTGCCCAAAATCTCCTTTTGTTGTCCATTGAAGATAGAAAGTCATATGGGTCTGTAACACCATGAGGGAGAGTAAATGATTAAATAATTTTTGGGTAAATTGCCCTTTTAAGAGTAAATTGTCCCTTTAAGAGTTCAGTGGGGACAACAGCATCCTATTATGGGACCAGCATGCAAAACACAATATATGCTGTTCACCAGCAATGCTGTTTTTTCAAAGGGGATATTCTCTACAATTTTGAAAATGTCATTGTTTCTCCATAGCAATGCTTCTCAGAAGAGACAGAATGGCTAAATGGCTCCACATTGTCCATTTTTATCTCACAGGCATGTCATACATAATAAAGTATAGTAAGAGTGTGTGAAATAGGATTTAAAAAAAATATATGGCTTGAATAAGGTGAGGCATTTCAGCACTGACTGCGCGCACTCGTTGTCATTGAGCCTGAGTCTAACGAGGGGCATTAGGGGGACGATTGCTTTTGACGTGCCTGGCGGGGCTTCGCAGCAGGGTGGAGCAGGTAGTGTCGCATCGTGAGGCAAAAGAGCGTCCCGAGGCTTTGGTGCTGAGAGAAAGCTTGAAGCACTTACCTTGCTCCGCGCAACCGGTAGGGGGCGGATTACTGACTGAGGAGGCCTCCTCTAGACTCGTCAGAACCGGCCGGCCGGGGAGCAGCAGTCGTAGATCCGGAGGCAAGGGGTCCACGTCCGGGGTGTGCCGGAGTGTGGCACCAGGTTGCCTTGAGAATGGTATTTGCAGGTCAGATGACCCTGGGAATTAGGAAATCGCTGTTTTATTGAGAATGTGGATACTGGAGCCCGGAGGGGATGCGGCAAAGGAAATAAGGAAATAACCGAGAGAACCGAGGGACCGAGGGACCGAGAAACCAATCATCTATCCATGAGGGCTGCGGGGAGGACGGAGGGTTCCAGTCCAATCCCACGCTCACGGCAGCCCAGGCAAGCATATCGGCCATCTGGGCATCAGCCTCAGACTGGGCGTGCCGACCCGAAGGTGGCAGTCTAGTCGAGTCTTCCGCGTCAGACGCTGGGACGCTCTCCAATTCAGCGTTGAATTCGTCATCCAGATCAGTGGGTCTGAGGGAATAAACAGACTGGCCGTGAGGTGAGGTGCTCTCACCTCGAGCCTGGACAGAAGTCAACGAGCGTGCCAGGGGGCGGGTGGTTCATGCCATGCAAAGAAGGAGAAAGCCACTGATATGTGTCGTAGATCCAACAGCAAACACTCTACAGAGGTGAGTGGAACTGAAGTGATCTCAGCTCGCTGATCGCACAATCGCTCGTCTCCGAAGAAGAAATCTGAATGAACAGATGCACGATTCCCTCCTTTTATACCTGTTTGTCTGGGGGAGGGACATGCAAATTCTGTCTGCCAAATTCTCATTGGCCTTTTCTCAAGTTCAGAGGTAACCGGGGCCTTCAAGAAAGTCCCCTAGTGTTGCTTCATTTGACACAACTTCGAGTGAGCAACAGACGGAAACTATTCACCTACTTCAAACATTCTGGCTTGCAAGTCAAGCTGAGTAATTCTCTAAAGCAGTCAATGGAGACAAGATGGAATTCTATTTTGAAATGCTAGATTCTGTGTCAGATGACATTGATGACATGGCAGCAATGCTGTTGGATAATAAACAGTATGACAAAGTAGGGAGCATCAACAAGAATACTCTTAAAACCCTGGTGACTTTTTTTAAGCCGTTCAAAGACGCAACCAATGACTAGGAGTCAGACAATACGGCCTTAAGTGCGTCTCTATTTCTACCGTGGTTTGTAATACTAAGAAACCACAGTGAAGCAGCCAGGGCTGACTGCATTCTCACTGAAAATGCATCGACATGTGGTTTTTCAAAGAATGTATTTTTAACATGTGTATTTTGTCTTACTGTACTAGCAGAGTTTTTATAGACAAAACAAGTGAAAAAATCTACCAGTGCTGAAGAAGTAATCCAAAGTAATACGTTACTGACCTTGAGTAATCTAACATAATATGCTAAAAATGACATTTTGCAGCATGTATTCTGAAATCTGTAGTGGAATACATTCACCCTATATATAGATATATACACTGGCGACCAAAAGATTGGAATAATGTACATATTTTGCTCTTATGGAAAGAATTGGTACTTTTATTCACCAAAGTGGCATTCAGCTGATTACAATGTATGGTCAGGACATTAATAACATGATTACTATTACAATTAAAAAAAAATAAAAAATTCTCGTCAAAATATCCTCCACATGCAGTAATGACAGCTTTGCAGATCCTTGGCATTCTAGCTGTCAGTTTGTCCAGATACTCAGGTGACATTTCACACCAAACATCCTTGCCATAGATGTGGCTGTCTTGTCGAGCACTTCTCACGCACTTTACAGTCTAGCTGATTCCACGAAAGCTCAATGAGGTTAAGATACATAACACTCTTTTCCAATTATCTGTGTTTCTTTGCCCACTCCAATCTTTTCTTTTTGTTTTTCTGTCTCAAATGTGGATTTTTCTTTTCTTTTCTTCCCATGAGGCTTGCATCCCTGAGTCTTCTCTTTACTGTTGCACATGAAACTGGTGTTGAGCTTGTAGAATTCAATGAAGCTGTGAGCTGAGGACATGTGAGGCATCTATTTCTCAAACTAGAGACTGATGTACTTATCCTCTTGTTTAGTTGTACATCCGTCCTTCCACATCTCTTTCTGTCCTTGTTAGAGCCCGTTGTCTTTTGTCTTTGAAGACTGTATTGTACACCTTTGAATGAAATCTTCAGTTTTATGGCAATTTCAAGCATTGTATATAGCCATCATTCCGCAAAACAATGATTGACTGACAAGTTTCTAGAGAAAGCTGTTTCTTTTTTTGTGTGCCATTTTTGACTTAATATTTACCTTAAGTCTATTGCATACTGTGGCAACTTAAAAACAAACACCAAGACAATGTTAAGCTAAATTTAATGAACCAAATAGCTTTCAGCAGTTTTTGATACAATGGTAAGCGATTTTCTAGTACCAAATTATCAATTTATCATGATTACTCAAGGATAAGTTTTTGGAGTGATGGCTGCTGGAAATGGGGCCTGTCTAAATTTTTTATTTTTTTTTTCAAATAGTGATGGTGCTGTTTTTTAAGTCAGTAATGTCTTGAATATACTTTGTGATTAGTTGAATGCCACTTTGGTGAATTAAAGTACCAATTTCCCTCTGAAACAGCAAATTCTGTACATTATTCCAAACTTTTATCCACTTGTTTTTAGGCCTGTCCCCGGATATATGGTACACCACATCATTCAGCACCGAAAGCCCACTCTGCATTTCAGCCATCTTTTCTCAAAAGCCATTACCAGAGAGGAGAGCAGGTGCACAATCCAATAATCGAGAAGACCCCCGCAGCATAGCGGATGATCTGTTATACACTTTTTCCATCTCCATGAACTTATGTGATTATGATAAATACAATATTTTCTTCTCCGAGGGTGCCAATTGCAGAAATGCATTTATAAAACAAAAAAGGTGTAAGGCAATGGCTGGACCCAAAGCCTTGCTCCCAGTGCTTTTTTCTCTGGTTTTCTCATTTGCTTTTATCACAGCTCTCCCATGTCCACAGGCTATTCTTTAAACCTAAGTAGAGGACAGGCACTTTTTTTCAGATTAGTCCCAATTTCATTGCATTAAAATGGTGTTTTGATTAAGACATCTAACCTGAGGGTAAGATGAACTGGATAGAATAACATTAGTAACTAGAGATACAAGAAGCCTTTCTTGACATTCTGAGCATTCTAAGAACCGTGTGCCAAATATCATTTTTGAGTTGGAAGATGGGGGAGTTGAATAATGAAAGCACACAAAGAGAGCTTGTTATTTTCTGATGCTTTGTTGCCTGTTGTTGTGGTGAAAGAAGTACTCTTGGTGTAACTCTAGCTGAGGCCAAGTTGAAGCCCAAAATACATTTGACTTTGAAGACTTCAACTTCAATTGTTTGAACAAACAGATAGTCACGGCCCCAACTTACACCAGTGTAGTTCTAGATGGGTCATCCAAAGAAACGGGAATTTTCACTGCACCACAGAAACATAGTGTTTCCTATCTGTCACTCACTCTATGTTGTGTTGATGTAGTGACACTAGGGGTCGCTCTTGGGAGCTCCAAACACCTCTGATCTTTGAGAAAAGCCCAATGGGAATTGGCAAGTGGAATTTGCATACCACTCCTCTGGACATATGGATATAAAATGAGCTGGCTCACAACCACCAGATTTTTTCTTCGGAGCCGAGCAGTTGATTCGCAGAGAGCTGAATTCCACTGCCGGTCCATTCACCTCACTAAGAAGCATATGCTGTTGGATATATGGTCCATTTCAGCTCCTTTCTCTCCCTCTACGCGATTGATATAGAGTACGCCCCTGGGCACTTCAACAGCAAAAGAGTATATTTCCTCTAAAAGAGTGCGCACTGACCAACACATTCTGACACCCAACTCGTCACATATTGACGATTTTGACAGGACCCCTTGGCGTCACATTTTAACGCCCTGGGTATACATTTGGCGTCATTTTTCGATGCGTTGGGTAGTCCGATAGATTTCTATAGAGGATTTTAAAAATAAACATATAAAAAACTTTGATTAATTGAACAAAATTATAAAAATTAAAATATAAAAAACTTTGATTAATTGAACACAGTCGTAGCATATTATATATATTTATTAACATCAACAAACCTCCGATAAAAATACGTTATCCAGCATGCTCTAGTTACCAGTACCTAAGAAAACGCTTAAACTGCTTACTTGCACATGCCGTGGAGCATTGTTAAACTCACCTTTGAATGCAGTTTTGGTTAAGACTACCCAACGCGTCGAAAAATGACGGTATACCCAGGGCGTTAAAATGTGACGCCAAGGGGTTCCGTCAAAATCGTCAATATGTGACGAGTTGGGTGTGAGAATGTGTTGCACTGACAGATAGCATCAATTTAAAGACTCCTTTCCGTCTGTGTGTAATTCCTGGTTGCGGTCGCTATCTCTCTGCTTCTGACAGTTTGTGGATAGTTTATGTTCTCAAGGTGAGAGCATGACCATGGCAACATTGTGGTCACGGCTTTTTTTCTATAATAGGTACGGCTCCGCCTGGTAATCCCCCACGGTCCGCCCATTCCACAGCACGCTTGTTTGCACCAGTTGAGTTCTGGGATGAGAAAGGCAGCTCACATTAGTGCCATCTTAATGTCTCTTTCGGAGCTCGATGAGGTTTCGATAGCAGCATTGAGAACTCATTGGTGATGTCAGACACCGAAGACTCGACTGTGCTGTCACCTTCGGGTGTGCCCACCCAGTCTGAGGCCAACGCATAGCTGACCACCATGCCCGGCCGCACCACAATCACACCCACAGCCAGCGGTTGGGATGATCTACGAGTACGGTCAGAGGGCCCCTCCTCCCCTGTCGCTGACCCACCCTATGCCAGGTACACAGAGCAAGGTAAGTGCTTCGAGGTTCCCCACAGCGCAGCCACAAGCTCAGGACGAAGCAAGGCTCCCCGATGTGGCATCTCCCGCTCCCCCCGCAATGAAGTGCCACCATCAGGTACGTCAGACACAATTGTCCCCTTAGTGAGGGAGCTTGGAGGCATGACAAGCGCTCTCCAACCTGTCGCCATGGCTGACCAGGACTATCCAACTCGGCTACGTGATTCAGTTCTCCAAGCACCTGCGTTCAGCCCGTCTTGGTTGAGACACTGTCTCGGCTCCTCAGCACAAAATCTGAACGAGTGGTTACGAGCCAGCTCTTTTTATACCAGTATGTCCAGGTGAATGGCATACAAATTCCACTCTCCAATTCCCATTGGCCTTTTCTCAAAGAACAGAGGTGTTTGGGGCTCCCAAGAGTGACCCCTAGCGTCACTACATCAACACAATCTCTCATTCCCTCCATCAGGGAACTGAGGCTATGACAGTAACCAAGGTATTTGGTTTTCAAGAAAATTTACTTATGGTGCCTTCAAGTGGACCCTGGACACTCATACCTCCTAGTTGGGAAATCATTACTATAAAATGCAACGCATTTAAGTTGGAAATAATGTTGTAAAAATATATGTTGTATAAGAGAATAAACATCAGTGAGTAAACCTGTATCACTACATAATACCTATGATTTATTGATATATGGTATCTAATGAATTATTAATTAATTTGCTTAAAACAAACCACAAATGGAGTCATTAGTTGACTGATATATTTAACAATTAATATTATTGAAATAAAGTACAGAATTTGAAATCACTTTGCAAAATCATTAGATTTATCATCTTATATGTCAACACGCCCCTTCTAAAGTTACCAACTCGTCAACTTGTGTAGAATTCTGAGTTTTCCACTTGTAAATATGACTGCTTGATCATTCATGTGCTTAGAACTGGTAATTATGATATTTCCAACTCCACCTGAAGGGCACATTAATTACAGTTGTCTCTACATGATAAACTGGAATATGAGAAAGTTTCTGTGGCAGCAAATCCAAACAGAATTGTAAAAATAACAATACCGTTAAAAGTTTGTCAAGACAACTTTTGATGTTGACAACAAACCATTGTCTAAAAGTAAAAAAAAATAATATATAAAAATACATTAATAAGCCTTAACATTAGATAGATAGAAAAACAGACAGACTGCTTCTCCTTGGCTCAAATCATAGAGTATTAAATTAAAAAGTGCTGTGGTTTCACAGTCTAGCAGAGATAAACTGAGGTTTGGAGGTGGACGTAGGGCTTCAGGGCATTTTCATTTGGTGCTCTAGCAGCTCAAGCTAGCCCTGAAACAGATGGGTCCATCTTCCATGTCCGCTCATCCAGTTGGGCTTATGGCCAGAGTTAATGTGATGCCTTCGGGGAACTCTGGAAGTGCAGTGAGTAAAAAATGAAGATGCCTTGTGCAACCAGCCACTATACACTAACAACAGTGTGGCTCCCGAGGCAGCACCAACGATGCAGAGTGGTGATTCAAAATGTGCTAATAGCTTGGTGGAGACCTGGAGAGAAGTAGAATCTTGTTACACCCACATTCACACTGTGCTCATTATCACCCATAACGCTGGAGGAGTGGCAACAAAAGGGAGGGGGTTATGCATGCAGCTAATAAGTAGATTTGTAAATGTCCAATCTATAAATATAGGCAAGAAGTCAAGCAATCAGTAAATGTTATGTTTTTAATGCACAAAACAGAACCTCATTGTATGATAAAGTAAACAAAATAAAGACTGATCAATGCTCAATTTATCACAGTGCAGAGATAATTGGTATAGGTGAATGGCAAAAAAAAAAAAAACAGATGCCTGTTCAGGTAACATTCTACTCCCAATTATATATATATATATATATATATATATATAAAATTAGGAGTAATAACTTACTGTAATGGGATGAATGCAGAATATCCAGCATCATATATCTACTCTATAACCCGGGTTTTCAAACTAGGGTCTTCTCTGAGGGTCCAGATAAATACACACAACATATAAGACACATCTAAATGTTGTACAGTAATGAACTGATAAGTATTATAGAAGGTAATATTGTTTGTTAATTTTATTAATGTAAGTTTTCAAGTTTGTAATTTGCAAAATTGTATGATACTGCTATACTACTCCAGACACTTTGAGAACTTTGCATTGCAATACTGCAGATATTGATAACTTTTGTTGCACAAATTGATTGCTCATTTGGAAGTCGCTTTGGATAAAAGCATCTGCTAAATGACAATGTCAATGTAAAAACATGAACAAGAGTCCCAAGGTCTGCAATAGCTGAAAAACCCCTGTTCTAATATACTTAATCCAGAGACCTGCTTGTAAAGCAATTACTGGATACTTTGCTTCAGTGTAGTTTGGTTATCGGTCCATTTGCATCAAGGTGAACTTGCAGCATGCTGTATAAGGACATTAAGGTGACTAATAAATACTGTATTCCAGAGCAGCTTTATATTCAATGGGCTGACATATATACAGTAAGTGACATTAAAAGTTCCATTGAAACGCACTGGCTGTTTGTGTGAATGCATGGGAAATGTAGCAAAATTATACAAGACATGAACAGCGGAACCAAAAGGAGAGGAAGCTTGAGTTCTGAGAGTATTGTGGGCTGAAGATAAAGTGCTGATCCAGCAGACACTGTCCTACACAGATTGGCTCATGCAATGGACAAATTAGAGAGGTGCCCAGCTACACAGTGCAGCTCCAGGTGGGGTTGACTTTGCGGCAATCAAGTTCAGTGACACATTCTGATTTAAACACTCTCTCAATAAAATTGGAATTTGATCTTCTAAAATGCATTTCTTGTATGGCTTATCTGTAAGAATTTAAGATTATAAATGTCTGCATGGTACCACAATATCAGAATGAAAATGAAGAAGTGGATGCCTTATACTTTATATTTCTATAGATTTTGATTGATTCTCAACACATTTTTGAAGCTAACAAGAATAAATTGACAATGTTTAAGAATCAAATATCTGTTGTGCACTCTAAAGTTTTGTGCACAGCAAGTCTAGCAATGATTAAACATCATTATTATATTGTTGTAGCAAAACCCCTCACATCAGGTAAGCTAAAACTAAGTTAATAACAAATAATATATAATGCCGTTGAGATGAGGCTTCATTGCAAACGGAAAATAAACAGTGTCCTCTAGTGGTTGCTTCAATAATAACCTATATAACTGTAAATCTCACAGAAATGCACCAATCTGTAGCTGTTGCACCATCCCAACACTACAGATCTAATCAATGTGCAGTCAGAGGAGGAAAACAGCTGTAATGTAAATTCCTCCTTAGAGTCTGCAGTTAGGCTTGTTTGAAAAAATAATTATAATAATAAAATAAAAATCTCTCACTTTTCACCCTTATTGTGATTGTTCAAAAATGGACTCTGTAAATGCATAAACTGACCATAAATTAAGCTTAGTGCCCTGGTGATTCATACCTCATGTTGGACCTGTTGCCGACCAGTTTAGATTTGAAAGTTAATAGGAAATTAATAGATAAGATGTAACTGACATTTGAGAAACACACATAAGGACCTGAGTGGAGGACCACCATCATCACTTATAGTTAAAACAAGCAATTAATTATCAAGGCTTCATATGAATGGAGACATCTAAGTATACAGTAGACTTGCTTTAGACAGAGCTGCTGGCTAATCAGGAAATACTCTATTTAATACTGCCAGTGGTACCACTGTCAGAAACAAATCCTTACAAAGTGCTGTGTAGTGTTTCTCTGATGGTGAAGGATCAATGAGCGATCATGTGTAAATCAATATGCTCTGGAGCCTTGCAAGGTCTAAAGAAAAGTGAACACAATGCCTGTGGTTTGGAACGGTTCGAAAAAGAGATCACTTCATAACAGCCAATCAGATAATGTCATCTCTAATTTGCGTATAAGGTTAAATACATAAAGAAATCCAGCTACACCAATCTGCAATTGATTTTGCCATTGATTGCCTCTGATCACTTTTAAAAATATAAACTTTGGCTAAAGGCATATTTAATTGCCAACCCTTATTTGAATGCATTCTTACCAAAATAGGTTTTCGAATAATTATGCTGTAGCCTAAGTGACGCAAGATCTCTGATGCCCACTGTGAAAGTAAAATAAAAGTGCTCAAAAGGTGATCTGTAGAGCTTAGAAATTCTCAAGGGTGCTTGTCACTGGCTTTAAAGATTGTCAAAATGTTAAAAGTGTTTCCAGTAGGAAAGCCATTCTTTAAATGTCATGAGACTCAGTCTAGACCAGCGCTACTCAACACGCGCACGTTTGCGGCCCAAGTTATGATATCATCATCAGAAATATATTTCTATCAAATCTGTATACATTGTGAGGTACCCGTTTTCATGAGGATTTACACGTTTTCTACATTGCTGTATCACATTAGATAGGGAATTCAACTGCAAGAGGATGTTAAAGATAAATTAATTAAAACAAAAAATTATATCTGAGCATGGATGATGTTATGAATGCAGCGGCCAATCTGCGCACGCATTCATATAGTGTATGTGTACTAGTCTGTCACTCAAGCATGCACGTGCAACCGGTCCTACTCGACCCACTCCGAGCAGGATTTGAACCGGGGTCTCCGGCATGGGAGGCAGGCGCACTAAAAAGGAGGATAAAGGTTACAGGCCCTAGTATCAGTCACTAGTGCGCCTCTCGAGGCCAAGGCCAAGGGAGTAAGGTTTACATACCGCACAGCTACCTACTAGCTGGCTCCCGTTGCACTCATGGGTGCACCCCCTTAAACCTTTATCCAAAGTTTGGAACATTTTAAATCAACACAAAATTCATTTTAAACAATAATAACGGAAATACAGAGGTGGAAACATATCTGCACGAATAAAAGAAGGTTTGTTTTTTCAAATCACATTACCTTATTTGGCCCTTCCCAAATATATTCCTGTCAACATGCCAGCTGAGGGAAATAATTAAGCCACCCATGCTTACAGAACCGCATTTCGTAAAAACTCTCACAAATAACATACTTGCGTTTTTCTAAACGAGTTCACACTCCTAATTCATGCTAGAACATTAATTCACACTTTCAATACAAAGATACATGGTTTTCTCCACACACACAAAAAAAACAACAACAAAAACATTAAATCAACGCTTAACCGGAGATGCAGCAAAACTCAACCCTCCTCAGTCGCATTACCCGCGAACTGAGGGAAAGCAGTCAGCAGACGGAACCGGAAAATGACTCTGTAAAGGAGACGCGCTCCATTTTTGGTAGTGATAAACATTTAAACTATATGTAACATGAAATATTAAACGTATATGTTTTCATATAGTATATATAATAGTGTATTAAAATACTATACATATAAAACAAAATCTCTCCTACCAAAAGAAAATGGGGAGAGATTTTGTGAGAAATTATCAAATCAACATAAAATCTGTAACACTCGCTCCCAATCTCACATACTCAACAAGGTACGAATCTGTCCAATCTCTTGAATAGCTCATCAGAGATATGTACTCGTCATGACAACAGTATGTACAGGAGAATTAAAAAAAACAACAACAACAAAAAAAAAAAACATTTCTGCAGTGACGGCGTTTAGATGCCTTCAAAGAAATGCCTTTTAGTGATCTAGTTCTAGTTCTTTAGTGTATCGTTTGTGATGTTAAACACTCATGGTGTTTGTTAGTTGACAATTACAGTGACAACAGAACTGATTTATATCAGAAAATCAAACTGTTACACCTGTTATGTTTAAAATAATTACTAAAAGGGATTATTGACCTCAGAATAGAAAAATACGTTATTTACTCATATAATGCCATCCCAGATGTCTGACTTTCTTCTGCAGAACACAAATTAAGCTTTTTAGAAGAAAATCTCAGCTCTGTTGGTACAAACAATGCAAGTGAATAGTGGACAGAACTTTGAAGTTCCAAAAAGCACACGAAGGCAGCAAAAAGTAATCCATATGACTCCAGTGGTTACATCTATGTATTTAGAAGTGATATGATAGGTGTGGGTTGCCACTTTTGAAGTTTTAAAATAAGGGACACTTATTTTTAGCAATAAATGCATTTCGTTAATATGCATTATTAATAAAAATTGTATATCCTCACTTATATACTAAAATGAGAACTTTCCTGACCCATGACATAAAAAAAAAAAAAAATCATCATTTATATGTTAAAATATCTAAATGTTAGTTTTTTCGATTGTTTGTCTTCTTTATCTTATTTATGTATACATTTTTGATGGTTTATGCATAATTTCTATTTTTTATCATTTTTATTTATTTTAGTATTTATTTTTTTTCCTTCACCTGTACTTGTGTTTGTGATTGTATTCATACATTGTTTGAGCTTATTGAACATTTATATAGAAAAAACACTATACAAATACCACCATTTGTAGAATTTTCAGACGGTCCCTTACCACACCCTCCAAAGTATTAGCATGTTTTAGCTCAATGTTGGGACTTTTCAGACAGTCCTTTACCCACCATAGGCAATTTTTCCTTATATCACTGTTAAATTGGAACAATTTCACCGTGACGCCATCTGACCAGCTTAAATACAGGACAAATCACGTCCCGCATTAATTCAATATGGGACGCATCATTTTATCCTTTAATACGGGACAATCCGTATTTTATGGGATGGGTGGAAACCCCAGGTGTGGGTGAAAAATTGTTCAATATTTAAGTCCTTTTTTACTATAAACTATAAACACTAAAAAACTGTGGTCACATGTGGCCACTTATTTGTTTCACTTTCACATCTGAAAGTGAAAGTGGAGATTTATAGTAAAAAAGACAATGATGTAGATATGTCTCATCCACAGAGCTGTGATATTATTTCAAAATAATCATCATTTGTCTTCAGCAGAATAAAGTTATACACATGCATGTAGCACATGCATACACATGCATACAGCATGAAGGTGAGTAAATGATGAGAGAATTTTAATTCTTACTATAAAAATGTTTACTTATAATTTATATATATATATATATATATATATATATATATATATATATATACAGGTGCTGGTCATATAATTAGAATATCATCAAAAAGTTGATTTATTTCAGTAATTCCATTCAAAAAGTGAAACTTGTATAACGTATACATTCATTCCACACAGACTGATATATTTCAAGTGTTAATTCCTTTTAATTTTGATGATTTTAACTGACAACTAATGAAAACCCCAAAATCAGTATCTCAGAAAATTAGAATATTGTGAAAATGTTCAATATTGAAGACACCTGGTGCCACACTCTAATCAGCTAATTAACTCAAAACACCTGCAAAGGCCTTTAAATGGTCTCTCAGTCTAGTTCTGTAGGCTACACAATCATGGGGAAGACTGCTGACTTGACAGCTGTCCAAAAGACGACCATTGACATCTTGCACAAGGAGGGCAAGACACAAAAGGTCATTGCTAAAGAGGCTGGCTGTTCACAGAGCTCTGTGTCCAAGCACATTAATAGAGAGGCGAAGGGAAGAAAAAGATGTGGTAGAAAAAAGTGTACAAGCAATAGGGATAACCGCACCCTGGAGAGGATTGTGAAACAAAACCCATTCAAAAATGTGGGGGAGATTCACAAAGAGTGGACTGCAGCTGGACTCAGTGCTTCAAGAACCACCACGCACAGACGTATGCAAGACATGGGTTTCAGCTGTCGCATTCCTTGTGTCATGCCACTCTTGAACAAGACACAGCGTCAGAAGCGTCTCGCCTGGGCTAAAGACAAAAAGGACTGGACTGCTGCTGAGTGGTCCAAAGTTGTGTTCTCTGATAAAAGTAAATTTTGCATTTCCTTTGGAAATCAAGGTCCCAGAGTCTGGAGGAAGAGAGGAGAGGCACAGAATCCACGTTGCTTGAAGTCCAGTGTAAAGTTTCCACAGTCAGTGATGGTTTGGGGTGCCATGTCATCTGCTGGTGTTGGTCCACTGTGTTTTCTGAGGTCCAAGGTCAACACAGCCGTCTACCAGGAAGTTTTAGAGCACTTCATGCGACCTGCTGCTGACCAATTTTATGGAGATGCAGATTTCATTTTCCAACAGGACTTGGCACCTGCACACAGTGCCAAAGCTACCAGTACCTGGTTTAAGGACCATGGTATCCCTGTTCTTAATTGGCCAGCAAACTCACCTGACCTTAACCCTACAGAAAATCTATGGGGTATTGTGAAGAGGAAGATGCAATACGCCAGACCCAACAATGCAGAAGAGCTGAAGGCCACTATCAGAGCAACCTGGGCTCTCATAACACCTGAGCAGTGCCACAGACTGATCGACTCCATGCCACGCCGCATTGCTGCAGTAATTCAGGCAAAAGGAGCCCCAACTAAGTATTGAGTGCTGTACATGCTCATAATTTTCATGTTCATACTTTTCAGTTGGCCAACATTTCTAAAAATCCTTTTTTAGTATTGGTCTTAAGTAATATTCTAATTTTCGGAGATACTTAAGCCACCTTAAGCCAATTTGGGATTTTCATTTTCGTCAGTTTTAATCATCACAATTAAATGAAATAAACATTTGAAATATATCAGTCTGTGTGTAATGAATGAATATAATATCCAGGTTTCACATTTTTAATGGAATAACTGAAATAAATCAACTTTTTGATGTTTTTCTAATTATATGACCAGCACCTGTATATATATATATATATATATATATATATATATATATAAAATCGTAAAAATTAAGAGTGCGGCCCTCAAGGGTACAGGGATCCAGCTTTGCGACCCCTGACATTTCTGAAGTTTAGTAGCCTGGTCTAAAAAAATAGCACCACTTCACATAATTTCAAACACACCCTTTGAACATTTGAAAAAATAATATATGCTTAATATATATGCTTAAAATTATGTGCTTTACCAATGAAATTTGTGATTTTACACTCAATTCACCTTTCTACTAAATTTCAAAAGTCATAATGATAAACATATAAAGTATCAGAATGGAGAAATGAGACGGTTTAAAAAAAACAAACACGTCTAGACCAAGACTTGTGCAAAGAAAATTATGAATTGCGGGATTGCGAGAAGGTGAAAAGGGAAGAGAAACAGCCTCAATTTCCCAAGAATGTTGTGCTACAGCTAATGTCGTACATGTTCTACCCATGGAGGAACCACCGCCGCCACCAGCTTCGGAAGATCTTAGCTGTGGGCATTCAGACCTGTCAGGTGGTGAACCAGCGACTCATCCAGCGCTGGCAACAATCACAAATACTGTAATAGATGGAAAATCGCTCCTTCAACGGTAGTTGGTACGAAAAGTTCAAATGGATTGAATATAGAGAGATGTGATTTTTGTTGTGTAGATGTTTAGTAAACATTTAGACATTTCTTAAGAGAGGGTTCCAAAAATTAGAAACGCCTCCAACAGGCCTGCAACAAACATGAATCAAGCAAGCCACATGCAATTGCGCTTAGTCAGTTGGATGCTTACATGGAAAACTATATAGAGTATAAAGCCGTGAAACATTGTTAAATCAACTGCAGGGTAATGCAGTTTCATTTGTAGAGCGAAATATTGGTATAATGTTGGTAAAAACATGGCTACAAAATTTCATGAGTCTGTCATCACCACAACATTGGGTAAAACATCCGCTGTCAAAAGCAATGCTGATTTAAGGGTAATGTGGAACTGCATATTTGACAGGCAGATAGCAGATTTGATCTGTCGATTTAAAGATTATACAAATGGTATTATGTGAGCTTCGGCTTCCTTTTTAGCAGGATCTGCCACTTTTGGCATGAAAGAACTGTTGAAAGCCCCACTTCCTTTTGACCCACTCCATTCAGGTTTTTTGCTGAGGAGCTGAGCCAAGGTCCAGCCATTTCAGCAGATAGTAGTGTTGTGGCAAGAGGGACACAACGTCTCGTTCCCTCCATCAGGGAACGGAGGTTACGACAGTAACCTTGACATTCCCCTTCTGTCACTCACTCAACTTTGTGTCGATGTATTGACACTAGGGGTCCCTATAGAAAAACACCACAACATCTGAACCGTGTTACGTGAACTGCTGATGCAGGTGCAAGCAAGCTGCTGTGTGCATAATAGCAGGAGCATCAGTCTGCACGTAACCTCCCCCAATGCCCCAAAAGATGTCATGAAGTTCCCCACATCTCTGAGGAGGGGAAGCGACATAACGAGCATGGGAACAGGCCCGCCAGCTGCGGGCTTTTCTCTCTATGTTTTTCTCTCCAGAGAGTATTAGATTCGGCTGGGGCCAGTTAACTCTATTGTATGTGGGAAAGGTGTTCTTTTCCTTTCCTATTCTTTCAGGGGGAAAAGACCTCACAGAGGACACACCCTGCCTGGATGGTAGGTTAACCATCAAGAGTCGCATATAGAAGAGGCGCGGAGGTTGGTCCTGCCGTAAAGTGGAGGAGCTCTACAAACACAGCGACCGGGGCAGAAAGGGCTCTGCCCAAGAGAGACACAGGTATCCTATCCCAGTATAGGGCATATTATTACCCGTAGTGGGTCTGGCTGCAAACTACTCCACCGAATTTGTGAGCCACAGGGCTAGGGAGGAAGGAGATCCAGAGTCCACGACTTTATGAAATTGACTGGGGGTAAAAGCACATATTTTCGCATCAGGGGTGAGCTAGTGAGGTGCCTTTGGCCAGTGCCCTCGAGGATGCCACACTCCTAGTAGAGTGTGCTCGTATTCCCAAAGGGGCGGGCATGGCATATGCGTCCGACATCGCCAATGCGCGATCAAAGACTCATCCTGCTCGCAGGCCACAAAGGAGACATCATGCTGTCCGTGAGGTGGGCTGGTCTCATTTTGGAACCGGACGGGAGCAACCAAGCGTGCTGGGGAATGGGAGGTCCACGGGGAATTACCCGGCGAACATGAACCATCCACAAACACTGCCTCAGTGTGATCGCTGCCCAGACACATGTGGAAGTGACCGTGGCCATCGGAAGCGTAGAGATAACAACCGCATAAAGGAATCACACAAAGAAGGAAAGGCATCTTTATAAAGACGGATCTTTAAAAAGACGTTCAACGTCAATGTGTGTGCTCTAATAGAGAAAATATACTCTTTAGTAGGAATATACACTCATTTAGCACTGTCGAAGCTCTCCACTCGTTGTGCAGAAGGAGAGATAGCCACTGGAAATGCACCATATATCCAACAGCATACCCTTCTTAAGAGGTGAATGGAACAGCATTATTATTCAGCTTGCTGATAGTACAACCGCTCGGCTCCGAAGAGAAAATCTGAATGGAGTTGGCATTCCAGCTCCTTTTATATCCGTATGTCCAGGGGAGTGACATGCAAATTCCACTCCCCGATTTTCATTGGCCTTTTCTCAAAGAATGTGAGGTGTTCGGGGCTCTCAAGAGAAGGGGACAGAAGGGGAACTGTGTGATTGATTAATTAATTAAAGATTTTTAATCGATTCACAACCCTAGTGTCCAGTATAACACATTCAGATAGCTAAAATGTCTTAATAGCTTCCATAAACAGCCCTACATTTGTAAATGATGTCTACTGTGTTGAAGTCTGAATGGCACTGCAGGCTGGTACAACCTTGTGTATATTTTATGGAAATTTTGTAGCAGTATCTTCAGAATGAAACAATTTTATCCATCTCTAGTACAAGTCAAGGATAATATGCAGTATATTATGAAAGCTAATCGATCACAGGAGGATACAGATCTGTGCTGTGTGGGGTCAGAGAAGGTATAGGTACACGAGAATGACAACGCACATGCTGAAGAGTGGTGATAAGCTCTTGGCATTATTCATCTGCCCTTTGGATGAACCGTATGGACAATGAATATGCAGCAAAAACTTCCCTTTCAGTGGTTATATGACAAAAAAAAAACAGATAGTGCACCACAGAAAATGCAGTTATTTCACTTAGTAGATTAAGCACTAGATGGTTAAGTGCAAGACTAAAATGAATTGATTATACTAAAACCATAAAACCTTTGCTTATAATGTCAAACAGTGATTGGCTCTATAATTTGAATGATTATTGATTTTTAAACATCTTGATTAAACAAGAAGAGTGACTATTCTGCTCCTCTTTTATAAACCAACACAATCAACTCGCCTTCACTATAAAAAACCATTAAGATCTGTTGAGATTGATTTTCCAGTTTTTATGTCTGGGGTCCCAGAAACCCTTAAGCCGGGTTAACACATCCTCCGTGAGCGAGGTGAGAGCAGCGGTTTTTCTCGTTTCTGTCAAACGAGAGCATATTACAAAAAATTGTGGAATCTGTAGAAAATTACGGTATTCGAGTTCTCAGCAATACATCGATTATTAAATAAATTATGTGCTGTGCTATTGTGAATTTTTCTAATGTTTTCTGATTCTATGTATACTGTTGTTTTGTATTAATTGTCAATTTCAGTCAATTGTTATGCATTCATTATTCAGAGTTCATCCTTTTACTTAATAAGGGTGGGTTATTTATTTCTCACAGTTTTTGTGATTTGTATGTTAAATAATTAGGTCCATGTGCACCTCTTGATAACTCTTTACCACATGTGGTTTTACACTCAACGCACTATTGTATCAATGATTTGGTCTACCAGGCCTGTATACCCTGTAGGATGGGCCGGCCCTGCCAGTATAAAGCAATTAAAATAGGAGTACTACACATATATTACTACGATTATTATTACTCTGATTATTAGCATAATCGCAATATTCTTTTTACATGGGTAACAGTTTAATCACAGTATAGCCTTAATTGAATTGTAAACGCATTATGGGGGTCCATGTAAACATAGACAGTGTATCACAACTCAGAGTTTGGGAGTACTGAAGCTGTAATGTAACCAACAATCTGTGGAGTCTCTCCGTGAGATTCAAATATATCTAAGATTCAACCTATGCAATAAAGAATAGATTTGCTTCCATTATTGCTTCAAGCAGTAAAGTAAAAAATTTAAAAGCTGTCCTTTACAAGTAGCTTCCTGTAATTTTAATAAATCTTTATTTACTATTACAAGATGTTTTCACGAGATAAGATTTATGAAGTATTCACTCTTATCAAAACAGGTGCAATGTGTCCATTGTGAAGATTAAACTTTTTCACTTTTCCAAAATTCCCGAATGAGTGACTGAAGTCAGTGTTTTTCTTCATATCCACACTTTGACATTTCACTAAAATTGTCAAAATAATTAGTAAATAGGTAATTCTATTATGCAGTTTCTTTTCAAATCTGTGACTTTTAGGGGGGAAAATTATACATATATATTTATCTTATTCCAGTATTTATTTATTTATTGTTCTTTAATATTCTTTTTCCTATTTGTTATATATTTGTTCAACAAATTGTTATAACATATTTTGATATGTAGAGATTATTGTCTTGATTTATATTATAATGTGACTGGCAATAAAAATAAAAAAAATAATAATAATGAATCCACCAATCAGAACGTTAATTTCGGACATGATTGGATATTTGCTAACCAATTATATTTTCCGTTTCAGTAAGGGGCTGGACAATGCGCGGACAACACAAAATGAACGAATCGCTCTATGAGACTCTGAGTGTGTTATGCTCCGCCTTTGCTGGACAACTGTGTGTCCCGTAATTATATAAAATGTTTTTTTTTGTTTATTTGTTTTTTGCCTTTTACTGCTGTCGGTAGTGCCTTTTTCTCGTGATATCAAATAATTTCAATGTATATTTCTAAGTAGAAATGTGTGTGTGTGTGTGTGTATATGTGTGTACATATATATATATATATATATATATATATATATATATATATATATATATATATATATATGTATATATACACACACACACATACACACACACACACACACACACACACAAACACATACACACACACATACTTAAAGCCTATATTATTTATACAGTATGTATTTGTCTGACTTTACGTTATAGTAACGCAAGATGGCGCAAGAAAACAACATATCAAGTGATTTTACCTCAAATCCGAGTGTATAAAATGTCTTTAATAATGTAGAGTACTAATTTCTCTGTTTCATTTTTTCAGCCTCTATTTATATCTATTGCTTGCAGAAATGAGAAAAATATTTATAATTTTTGACGGGAAGGATTACAATTTTAATCTGATTTGAATCTGATTTACTTCCACTCTGAATTTATCCTTGTGAGAGAGAGAGAGAGAGAGAGAGAGAGAGAGAGAGAGAGAGAGAGAGAGAGAGAGAGAGAGAGAGAGAGCTCTTTAAATCCACCTGTTAACCAGCATATATTCTTGCGCCTTCGCTATGGCAAGGTGAACTGTCTGTCAAGGCAGTGTGTATCCGTGAACAGTTCGGTGCTGCATTTCCGAAGTCCATACCTCGACAAACAGCTCACAATCTTAACTGGACTATCACTGTTTGAAAGACCATACCGGGCAATTGTTATGCATGTTCTGGATGATCGTTCACATGCCTTGATTTCACTGTGACTTTACAACACTGGTGCAACTCGAGCAATAACGACACACCACACTGGACTTTTTATTCATTTGTGACTATGGCAAACCCATCGCAGTGAACTGGGGCAGAGGTTTGCAACACATAGTTGCAACTATTTGGATGTAGATTATGCTCTCCCTCTCGCGTGGCCCGTAACTGCTTACCTTCGTTCATTCATACAGTCTAGTTTGGCGCCGAGCACCGGGATCTCTTCTGAAAATATTACTAATTGCAGTTTTCTCTCAATTATGTTCACTTTCGCTGCCTTTTGCTATATGCTTTCCCTTGTCCTCTGTGCTTCTCTGATCTTCTTCGCGATCTGGCATGTAAGTCTTTGCATCTTTTGACGTGCTTTCGGAAATTGATGTTTTTTTGTGTGTGCGTGAAAATATATTGCTGCAGGGTGGCATGCATGGTGTAAGCATCAATGGAGTCAGAGCAGGGTCAGTGAACGTTTGTTTGACGCACCAGACAAGAGTGTCCATCCATCCATCACCTGATCAAACGGTCTCTGACATTATGAATGTGTCTAGCAGGTCTTGCATCATACCTAGTCATTTATTAGTATTTTATGTGTAAAAGGGTTGTGAGATTCTGTAACCAACAGATTTGGGAGACAGCATTGGTGTATATCGTGACTTTGTGGCACCAGCTTGTGTATCCTCTTCTGCCAGACAGGGAAGTCTTTTGCATGGGTATGCCCACTGCTCTACCCACCTTTATGGTAAAACACCTTTCAACACATTCATATTCAAATGGATCTAATTTGATAGACACAGTACCTGTGCTAAAATCGTCGTACAGTTATGAATTGCTCTGCACGAGGCCAGTTAGTACTATTTTCCAGTAAGAAGAGCAGTTATTGGCTGACCTTCAGTCCTTTTTATCTGTGTACTTTATGGAAGGTGTAACACTGTGTTTTTGTTTTTTGTTTTTCCTTAAGAAAAGCCACATTAAAGCATACCACTCTCTCACATTCACAGCACTGCAAGATGCTCTAGATTTGGGTCAGCACAGTCGTTTGCCCTGGGTTTGCTTTTGCATAGCAACAGACATTATAGCCCCCAGTGTTAAATAAGGGGTAATTATCAGTATGTCACATTTGACCCAGAGTTTTTTTTAAGAAGACATCATTATGCTCACTCTATTTCTAAGATCCCCAAAATGTTACGTGTCCGATAGGTATTCTAAAAGTAGTTCCATTTATTTGTAATTATTTTGTGTTGGGAAGGCAAGAATGCTGTCCTCAGCGGCTTTAGTGTTTGAATCTTTAATAGACTACATTCAAACTCACAATGGGAAAGTCCTGACATCTTGATCCCCTTTATAAGCAAATTGAAAGCTTGATTCTTGCATGCTTTAGGTTCTGATAGTAGGTTCAGCATAATATATAATACATGCCGGGAGTAAAGCATATCATTCAGACTTATCAAACAGATGCAGCACTTGCTTGAAATACTGTAGAACCAATTATTCCGAAATTTCCATTCTATTTGTGGGACAGTAAGGAAAGTTGCATATCAGAACTTTAGTTGATAAGGTGCCTCCATTAGCTTGTAATTGCTGTAAACATTGTTTTACCAATTGTTTTAGCCAATCAAAAAACTAGCCAATCTACAGATGCTCTCTGCCTTTTATTTGTTTGGGCTTGACTTTGGCTTCACTTATCTAGTGCAAGTTAGCTAGACATCTTAGATCACATTTAAAGATGAATTGTGTTATTTCTGAAACACTGTACAGCACCATACAGAATTGGAAAAATAATGTCTATAATCAAAAATGTTTCAAACAGTCCCCCAGTCTTCCAATGTTCGGTCAAAAAGACCCCATAATAAATCCATTGATTGAGCCAGTGTTGTGATTGCCGGCTCCCTTTCTTTATGTAATCTCATATTGTGAGGAAAGTAGAATCTATTGGCATTTTTAAAGAAATCCTGTATAAATCCCTTGTTTATATGCTAGAGCACTCTTAAAGTTGAAAAATAAACTTTGGCAGATATATTATGAATCACTCTTCTGGGAAAACGGAACAGAAATAATGATGACTCATTTTGCGCTCAGTTTTGTCCAATAAAATGTTCTGTAGAATAAGAATGTCCCATCCTCCCCCTTATATCTTCTGCCTATGTGTAGCTATATACCGTAGTGCAGTAGCTGGATTCATAAGTAAAAATGCCATGAATTTTCTCCATAGACAAACTGAATGTCATACCATGTCCACTGAGTTTGTTTATTGATGGGATATACATCTATTGAAGCCATCAGCCCGTGTAATTTCAATTAGGGGCCCTGTGTGTCTAGATGGCAACACCCCGGCAGCAAGAGTCTCATTCACTGTTACTAAGTTTAGTTTTAGGGTTAGATTTATTGGTAGGTTTAAAGGGTTAATTCACCCAAAAATGAATTTACATCACTTACTCACACTTATGCCAATCATTTACTCACCCTTATGCCATCCCAGATGTGTATGAATAATTTTTTTTCTGCAGAACACAAATTAAGATTTTTAGAACAATTTCTGAGCTCCAAAAATTACATGAGTCATTATTAAAGTAATCCATAAGACTCCAGTCTTCAGAAGCAATATGACAGGTGTGGGTGAGAAACCGTTCAATAATGAAGTAATTTTTTACTATAAATTGAATTGATGATTCACATTTTTCATACATATTGCCCCCTACTGGGCAGGGAGAAGAATTTCTAGCAAAAAAGGATCCGTTTCTCATGCACACCTATCATATCACTTCTGGAGACATGAATTAAACCACTGGAGTCGTATGGATTACTTTTATGTGCTTTTTGGACCATCACAATTTTGGCACCCATTCACTTACATTGTATGGACCTACAGAGCTGAGATTCATCTACAAAACATTTGAGTTCAGAAGATGAAAGAAAGTCATACACATCTGGGATGGCATGATGGTGAGTTAATGATGATAGAATTTTCATTTTTGGGTGAACTATTCATTTAAGGCAAGGCTTAGGTTCAGGGGTAGGCGTAGGTTTTCTGTAGGACTCCAAATAAACAAAAAAGCTCGTACGAGACTTCAGGCCTCGGTTACCTTATAGACACGACCAACAAACTGCAGAAACAAATTATGCACTGTGAATAACGCGATTGAGTCAATCTCTCCTAGCGGGTTGGTGTGGTTCATGGCTCATAATGCTTTTATGAAGGATTTTATAAAAGAAAAAAAAATTATTGGGACCAACACTTCTGGAAACAAACGGCTGAAAAAGTGGGCAGGCACTTTTGTGCTCTATAGCAAATCATAGTTCATGCCTTTGACGTAAACAACAAAAGGACGATCTGTTTGATATGTTCTCCCCAAACTTTCTGTTTCAAAAAGAAATACGCCAACATAGGAAAGAAAACTGCACTCGTCAAGCCATTTCAGGGGATTTTTAAAGTGATGCATAATTTACATATTTACACTTGTGTATTATTCAACATCTGAGGGTAAATGAGGCCCACGTTAGCTTAACTAATAGTGAGAGTCCAAAACTCCCCAAGCAGATGTTTGAGTGCAGTTTCACAGCCAGTGCAAAGGAAACCGACACATTAGTGCCCAGAAAAACGCCTGCCAAGGCTGCACAATTTTGAACAGCATTTAACAGATTATCTTTGAATGCAGTGGTGCATTCATTTGTGAAGGGTTGAATATATCATTGAGATGTGTAGTGGTTGTCCTAATTATAACACATTTAATCCAGTAATCCATAGAAGGCACTCCTAAGAGCTCCTGTTAAACATCAGAGGGCATCTTGATTAGGTTACAAGGAGAAATGCACACGCATGTGCTTAAAAGTATATTCTGGGTTCAATACAAGTTAAACTCAATCAACAACATTTATGGTATGATATTGATTACCACGAAAAACCTACTTTGACTTGCCCCTCCTTTCTTTAAAAAAAACAAAATGTGGGTTACAGTAAGACACTAATAATGGAAGTGAATGGGTTCCAATTTTTTATCGTTAAAATATTCACTGTTTCAAATGTACAGCCACAAGACATATACAATATGTGCGTTAACATGATATTGGTGTGATAAAATTGCTTACTATCCTTTTCTTTGTAAAGTTATAGTCAATTTTACAACTTGTCATGACGATGTAATGTCAACAAACCCTAAAATGACTGTATAAATGACAATTTAAACAACTTTACAGCTCAAATAATGTATGGGTTTTAACAGAAGAATGAATGTAAGTGCTTTTATAAAATGATAAGCTTCACATTTCTTCCTTTAAACCCTCCAAATATTGGCCACATTCACATCCATTGTAAGTGCCTCACTGTAACCTTGATTTTTGCATCTTCTTTTTAAGAAAAAGAGTGACCAGTCGAAATGTATTTTTGTGATAATCAACATGTCACAAATGCTGTTGATTGAGCTTAACTTATATTAAACCCAGAATATTCCTTTAACACCAGCTTGTATAGTATTTGCATGTTACCAGGCTAGAATAACGTCAGTACATAAAGCACAATTCTACAGGGTTGACCCCACAAATAATATTCTCTTATTATTAACTCACCATCATGTTGTTCTAAAACACTTTGCTGTTATTTCTCTGCCTTTTGCAATACAATG
Source organism: Moxostoma hubbsi (assembly GCA_032164185.1). Taxonomy (NCBI): domain Eukaryota; kingdom Metazoa; phylum Chordata; class Actinopteri; order Cypriniformes; family Catostomidae; genus Moxostoma; species Moxostoma hubbsi. The sequence goes on along the minus strand of JAVLUX010000022.1, from coordinate 10,659,043 downwards.
ACAGTACATAGTAACCTCAGGTTTGAAGCTACAAATAGAGGGGAAAAAACACCATAAAAGTAGTCCATACGACTTCTGTTATTACGGTTTGGTTACATTATAACAGTGGCCTCCAAAAGTGAAATAAAAAAAATATGACATGGAGATTTGCTATAGCTAAATCTTCATCATTGACTATATTCATTCATATGTTTTATCCTCACTTAAACATTTTTTATTTTTTTTTGCTATTTTGTTTAGATATTCAAGTGTTGTAAATTGAAGCGAGGGTATACAAAGAAAAAAATTCAACTATATGGGAAATGTGTCCTGTCAGCACATACATCATGTCTCCAACTTCATATCTTTTGAAAAATACATCATAACATTATTCCTTATTAAATCTAATTTGGTGAAATGTATATATACAATATTTCATCTGGTAAATATAAAGGCTATAAAAAAAGCTTTATTTGGTAAATACTTAAATATAGAGAGCATTGTTGTTTACTGTTATTTCAAAATAGGAGTCCCTGGTGTGCTTGGGGCCTGTTTATATTTTAAATGAAAAATGAAAGTTGTGCATCAGATCTTAATTTTTTCTGGTTATTATTTTGATTTTTGTTGACTAATTAACTACATCTGAGATTTAATTTTTTGGACTTTTGCACCCTCCATGTCTGTGCATGTCACAGGATGGATAGTCTGTTTTTTTTAAACTATCGGCCGATTAAAGGGAGAGTTCACCCAAAATGTTCTTATCATTTACTCATCCTCATGCCATCCCAGATGTGAATGAATTTCTTTCTTCAGCAGAACACAAACGAAGATTTTTTGGAAAAATATCTCAGTTCTGTTGGTCCATACAATGCAAGTGAATGGTGATCAGACATTTGTAGTTCCAAAAATCACATCAAGGAAACAAAAGTAATCCATATGTTTAAATCCATACCTTCAGAAGTGATATAATATGTGTGGGTGAGAAACAGACAATATTGAAGTCCTTTTTTACTCTAAATCTCCAGTTTAACATTCATTTTCAGATGTGAAAGTGAAACTAAACAGACAATGCATGTGACTTTCATATGTAAAAGTGAAAGTGGAGATTTTGATTTAAAAATTTTCTCACCCACACTATCAATATCTGCATTTTCACCATCAGGCTGAACAGTTCTCATCACAATTCCTTACCATTCCGTGCTGATCCGGGCCAGCTGGCACAGTTGGTTTATTTTTCCACTGTGGTACGTAACAGATCCTTTGGAGCGAGTGCAGCGCACTATGCAGGATAATTGTATATTCCGGTTTTTGGGGCTGCTTTTTTTTCCCCTGGTTTTACTCTGATGGACCATGTCACAAAAAGGAAAGTTAAGAAAAAAGTTTTTCCATCATTTGCGGAGTGTGTTTGCCACTGGACACGAACATGCAGAATGGTAAAAGTCCCAGACTAGCTAAAAAGGATTTGTATTGACAAAATATTATATAAGGTCTATATGAAAATTGTGTATAAGAATATATTTATATATTCATTTAATGGACAACACCGGTGAGAAATTTTATACTGATTAAAAGGGGGAAATATTATGAATGAAACTTCTAATATCAATACAATAGGCTAACGAATAGAATATCCTTAAATAAAGAATAGTTGCTGAATGAAGTGTTTGCAACCCATGAGAAATTAACCTAAATAATGCATTGAATGCCAGATGTTCCTTACACAATTTATCAGATTACATATGGATTTCATGTGATACGTGTGTTCTGATAACACAAAATATATTAAAGAAACGGTTCACCCAAGGAGTAAATTCGGTCATTATGTATTCACCAAATCCTTACAGCTCTTATCGTTTCTGTTTTCAAAAAAAATCTTATTTTAATTTAAATATCTGCTAACTGTCACTTATTAGATGGAAATGATGTCCAGAGATGTCATTGGCTACAGTGAAAGTCATACGAATGAATACGAGTGCAGTCGTACGATATCATATGAAGTAGCCAAATTTAGAAAAGTTTTATGAATCCTTATGATTCCGCCATGAGAGTGTGTAAGATTAACTGGATAAAATATTTCCTGTAGTCTATTAAAATAAGATTTGTTTGAAAATAGAAATAATAAAGGGTGTAAAGATTTGGTGAGAGTGAATTGAGTGTTATTTCCTATTGGTATGAATAACTCTCTATGTCTCAATGAGTAAAAGAAAAAATAATGTAATTAATTCCAATCTAAAGAAACTTGCAGTTTTTTATATAAATTACTCTGTGCTCAGGTAAGAAAGAACCGAGGTCAATATCTTGCTGTTTCTTGTTTGTAATTTTAAAAGGCTCAGAACAGGAATGCATTGCTGTATACTGTGCTGTATAGCTTTTCGATTAAACGCCATGTTTACATGTGAGACCAAGTGTCCCTGGAATAGTTTAGTCATTTAGCTCTATGAGCTAGGAAGGTCTCTGACCCAAATTCATGGGTAAAACCAGTAAGAGTTCATGTCAGGTTAAGATAACAAATTTGGAAATAATGGTTATAGGGTCAGTGTTGGAGAATGAGGTGATAGATAAGGTCAAGCATGATAGTTTGGATGTGAAGACAGTGCAGCAGGAAACAATCATATTTCACAGCCTGATTCCTTTTACTGGCAACAGCACAATGTGTCATAATCTGTTTTTTATTGGATATAAGGCACATGGTTAAATTACATCCATTTCCACACTCATAAGATTTGTAATGTTTATCTTCATAGGAAAGGATTAATATGAGTATGTTTGTGAGGCTTGAATCAATGAGGGATAATTGCTAATAATATAAAAAAAATAGGATTTTAGGATTATTTTAAACCCTTAAGCATTGATGTGTGCATCTCATTAAATAGAAGCAAAAGTATATTTATATAGCATACAGTTCTTCTGTAATCCCCAAATGGGTATGATGAATTCACTGAGGGAACAAAACAGCGATGTTTCCACATGGCTGCATTGTGCACACGTTACAGTCTTTGTTAATTTTCTGTTTTGTTGCGCAACGGATTGCTTAGTGTTTACACCATAATTGCACACATTGTAGAAAACATGGACATATTGGATTAGTGCTGTTTCTTACCACTTGGATTTAAATCCACATGCTGCTGTCAGTATAGGATTATAGCCAGCCTTATTTTAAATTAACCTGTCTCAAGTGGGTTTTTATGCTTCATCAACATTTAAAGCAAAGTGTTCAAAAATGCATGTCACTTGTGTAGTTTATATGGCTGAATGATCCCCCTTTCGTGGTGCAAATTTAAATGCAGTTGTTAAAAGAAAAAAAGCAGAATTAAATCAATTTATGTAATGCATTCTTTTCTACGTAGCTGTTACGCAAAAAGCTTATGTAGAGTGTTTATTAATAGATATATAAGCAGTAGTCTAACAATTCACAAACATTCCATCAATCCAATGACTTCCTTAATCAGGTATTCCATTTATCCTCAGAAGTCAAAATCAAACCTCATATTTACTGCTTGTGTCGCCTACAGAATTGAGAGGACATTGATATACTATGTGAGAGAGGCAGTGCAGGAAGTGAGGGCAGATTGGTTTTGTAACAGGGGAAATAAACTCTAATTTGATCTAACTTTAATAAAGGGCTCACTTGTATTGTGCAGGTGCTAAAGGCATGGGAACAAAACAAAACAAAATTCCTGTAATGCTGTTGTAGATCATTTTTATATGCTGCTTGAGGGGTAATGGGATCCTTGTAACTGTGTTACAAAACCAGGATTAAAACAAGAGAAAACATTAAAACAGACTTTATCAGATTAGTATTACCTTTTATAATGCTAATCTGATAAAGAGGGTGTGGTGATTGTAAATGAGATGGCTGGTGGAGTTCAGAGCACCCACTTGTCTGTGTAGGTAAAAGTCATCTACAGTAAAAGTAAAGTACAATGCGATCTTGAGTTAACTAATGTAAACTGGTTACTGTATATTACTTTAATTTGGTTGTATTTTGATTGTTAATGATGACATTTTTTACAAAGTAAATTTTACTGCATTGCATTTCAAAGTAGCCCTTCCATCTGACACTGTATTTTTAAAGTTTTTAGCAAAAGCCAAACTTAATGCCTGCTCTGACCCAGCTCAGCCCCTAGTATCAAATGCAGTTCTGATGCTGCTTTGGTTCTGTGTAAAGGAAATGCAGCATTAGAGCAGCCTTTACTTAGTTGTTTTCGTGACAAAGAAAACATTTCACAATTTAGTTTCATATATAAAGTACAACTTAAAAAAAAAATAAAAAAATCATATTTCTATATTCAAAATTTTGTTTTAATTATTAAACTCATAACATTATTTATGCATTTGTTACTGCTGCATTTATGCCTGCTCTGAGAAAGTCTGTGTATATACAAGTTACAACTAAATACCACTTTGGATGCAACTTCTGTGCCAGCTTTGCAGTGTAAAGCTTCTTTATGCCAATGAAACTGGAATATCAGAGAGGAGAAATGTGAAGGACACAGTAATGGAAAGAGCTTGGCATTATGCATGCCTGGGGATTGCACATGCATTGCAAATACAATGAATGTGTCCAGTTTAATGATAATGATCGTGCTCTCTTTTTCTCTTTGGGTTTTCAGATAACAGCCTTTGATGAGCTTCAGGCAGACTTCAAGGTGCCGATCGATCAGGGCAATCCACTTCACGCGGTAAGTCATGTAAATAAGATTGACGTGATCATTTGATTCATTTGATTCATTGCCCTTTCCAGCACTTCTGTGGAAATAAATGAGCTTGCATGTGTGTTTCAAGGTTAGAAATGGGGCTGCGGTACCCACATTCTCAATAACAGAGCTATTTCCATGTTTCTGGGTCAGCTGGCCCACAAATGCCGTTCTCACGGCATTCTGCCGCCAGATCTTTACAGTCCTGGCATGCTGGACGCGTACCCCCTACTTTCAGTCCCACGACTGTTCCCCGACCGGGCTACGTGCCGAAGGTTCCTACTATGCCCTTTAGAGACCAGGTAGTAAACCTGCAAGCGAAGCTGCCCTGGGAGGAGGCAGGTCCAGCCCTTTCGTTGCTGTGTTTCTGTTATGTGCTTTGCGTACCTACTTGGACGCAAAAGTCTGCCTTGGTGGACAGCGGAAAGGGAACGCTGTCTCCAAACAGAGGCCTTCCCGCTGGGTAGTTGATACCAGTACATTGGCTTATCACACCCAAGCGTCGCCTTGTTCCCCTGTCTAGGGTAACCAAAAGGATTATGCCGACTTTTTGGGGGGGCATTGAGGAAGTGTACGTGCAGTCTGACACAGCTGGTCGCCTTTGCACGTAAAATACCTTCCCGCTCCTGTGTCAGCAGTACACATACACGGCTCAGCGCATGGCGTGATTTAAATTGGACCCCTAGTGTCGCTTCTTCGACACAACATCGAAGTGAGCGACAGACGGGGAACGTCTAGGTTACGTATGTAACCTCCGTTCCCTGATGGAGGGAATGAGACGTTGTGTCCTTCTGGCCACATTGCTGAGCCAGGCCACTGTTGTGGCCGGACAATTTCCGGCTCCTCAGAAAAATCCTGAATGAAACAGACGTATTACCCCGCCTTTGTACCCGTTTGTCCAGGGGCGGGATATGCAAATACTGTCTGCCAACTTCTCATTAGGCTTTTTCCATAGATCAGAGGCATATTCGGCACTCAAAGAGACCCCTAGTGTCGCTTCTTCAACACAACGTCTCGTTCCCTCCATCAGGGAACGAAGGTTACATACGTAACCTAGACGTTAACATTACCTGGATCAAACCTTTTTCTCATCTCCCGAACTTCACCATGACAAATTGAATCACAGCAATAAAATCTACTTTTTTTTTCTTTTTTCTTTTACTATAAGTAGTATTAAAGGAAATATTAAAAGTGGAGACAGGAAACAGAATGGTAAAAGTATGACAAAAGGTATCATCAAGCCTGAGTTGTCTGCATGAAAAAAACGCCACTGCAGCGACACTAGGGGCGCAGTTTGTCTTCAATTTATCTGTATCCACCAGATTATTGGAGTGCAAATAGCCACGCTGTGTGGCAGGTGCGATTTACACCTAGTGCATATAGTCACTTCAGGTAAAAATAAATAAAATAACCCTATACGAGGTGTGGGGTTGGGATATGGCCCTTAATACAAAAGTTCATTTCTGATACTGGTGGGTTTATTTTGTGAGTGTGTGTGTGTGTGTATGTAGTGAAAATAATATTTACACAAGCTCTCTGATCTTTTGCAGAGACCAGGTGTGTTATCCACCCTGAGCTCCTACGTATCCTGTCATCCGCAGCATTGCATGAATAATCCATAGAGCAGCTGTCTATGTGTTTTATTTTCTCTGCTGGAGGCCCCTGGCAGCTCTAATCTAGCTAATTAATTCAAACAGAAGCAACTTTTCCAGCTTTTTGGATAACTGTCATCCAAAAGTTAGAACAACATTGGCAGTCCAGATGCCACTGTTGCAGAATAATTTACATGTATGCGCTTGATACCTCACCAGGTTATGTTGCGGATACTAAAGTAAGAGGCATTAGGGAATGCAGATATTTTTGAATGTGGTGTTTTTGGACTGAATCTGTGACTTTATATTGAACATTTATAAAATGTTCAAACCTTTTTCAAGATTGCTTGGTCTGAACCCAAGTTTAAGTCCACCATCCTCCCCCTGACACTACAGGTTTTACATTGAGCATGTTTAAATGCACACAAATTCACTGATAACTACCAAAAACCAGCTTAATCATAAATCAAAAACCATAAATATATTTTAAAAGGAATAGTTCACCCCAAAAGGATAATTCTCTCATTGTTTACTCACTAATATACCATCACATATGAAGATATTTTGATGGAGAAATTATGTACATACATCCATACAATGCAGGTTAATGAGGTCCTAAATTTCAATCTTCAAAAAGGACTTAAAGGCTGCATAAAGACAGTCCATACAACTCTGGTGGTTTAATCCATGTCTTCTGAAGAGATATGATAAGAGCAGACCATAATGTTACTCCTTTTTCACTATGAATCTTGCACTCTGCAAGCACACGTGCAAGTGTAATGCACATGTAAATGCGCTCATTCTATTATTTCTGTGAAATGTTTGCGTCATTGTCTGAGCTAGTGGAGTTTGTTTGCCACTTTTGTTAAGTAAAGTCTCAGGAAGAGAAGACACCAATCTTGCTGTGCAAGCAGCTATGAAAAATTCATTATACTATTGTAAGTGTAAACGAAAGCAACAGTATATTATACATTGTTATTAATGAACCATACCAGCTTAATTGGAAACCATACCAGAGTTTGCCCAATACCACCTTTTTGACTTGGTTGCGGTTCACTGATGCACAGCAAAGATTGGAAAACCACTTTGATACCAAACAATAAAACAAACTGGATATAGGTTCTAAAACAAAACTCTAGTGTGAATGCACCCTTTAAAAGAAGCACTGTGACATGTAGTCAAAGTATCTGAGTCACATATCCACAGAAGTTCTGTAGTCGTAATTTATTGCCATCCTCCCGACAGTGTCAAAGTGAGAGATACATGCTCTATATATGTCACCCACCCCTCTATCAAGCTGGAGGATATGGAAGGTTGGGGGGTGCTAAAAGATTGATGGCCTTCTTGCTGATCTCACCACCAAGTTGAGTCACTCTAACACCCTGACTGGTTAATTGGTGGCTTCTGTCAGTCTCCAGCTCTGAGTATGTCAGGGCCTCATCCAGTGATCCTCCCTGGAGTTCCACTGATGACTTCACACATAACGCTGTAGTCAGTGCGTCCAAACTCGTTGACACTGCCAGCTGGACTTTGGGAAGAGGGTAGGGGCAGAGACCATGCCTGTCTGCTTGGCAAGGGATGAAATTAAATGGCCTTCAGGCACATAGACAATATATCTACATGTGGGCAATTGACATGGCTTGTAATTTTCCTGTCCTCCAAGAAAAAAGCTGTTCATGCTCTCTCTTATATTTTTATCATTTTGCTATACATCAAAGACACTGATTTTGACCATAAATATTAAATTATCTATTCAAATAGTCTTCATATCTATTCACTATATTGGTAACACTTTACAATAAGGTTGTATTTGTTAATGTTAGTTAAATGCATTAGTTAATTTCACTGTAACTAACACTGAACAATACTTTTACATTATTTAATAATCTTGGTTAACGTTAATTTCAACATATACTAATACATTTTTAAAATTAGAAGTTGTATGCATTAATATTATGTTTGGCCTCATGTGATCAGATAGGAGACAAAGGCAGGCCTACACACAGTCATAAAGCCTGACTGAGGCCTGTAGGAACACTCAAAGCCTGATAACACAAAAACGGCACCAAAATCAAACAAAGGGAGTCCAAACAGACTGCAGATTCCATCAAGCCTTGCTCACTTTACACCTAGGTGTGAAATTCTGATTTACATTATACTCTCAACTCCTATTATACAAAACGCCTGACAGAACGCATCCCTCAACCATGATGTCATTGAGAGTATAAAACCCCAGATTCCTCCTAAGCCTTGTTTCCAGTGACAGTATTCATCGCGTCTAGTTGCAGCCATGCTTGTGTAGCCTCACTGCCCAAGGAAGTAACGTACGTACCTGAACTTAGCCCATACAATCTCACTGGACGAGCCGAGATTCTCCGCATGCAAACGGATCCGAAGGAGACTGCTGAGCAATCCTCGTCTCACCCTTTTGCCTAAAGAAAGAAGATTTCTCTTCCTTCTTCAACCAAGTAGATTTCGCTGATTTCTTCGCCAACCCGCCGAGAATCAGCCACCATGCCGCCCGGCGACAGAGTGAGGAAACGCCCTTCCGTCATCACCCGAGCTTGAGTCAGAGTCAAATGACGGACAAACACACATTCTACCCACGTCCTCACATGACTCAAGTAAGAGGTTTACGTCTAGGAAGAGATAGATTATTATAGTGCGCTATTCTTGTGTATCAAGCTTATTGCTTATACAATTTACAGACTGACGAGTATTACTGTAACTTCGGTTACCACAAATGAGATTTGCTGTGTTGTCGTCCAACCACGTTGGGCTGTTTGTACATTTCCACCTTTGTGTGTGAGACCAGCACACAGAGTTTATCCATTAAAGAACCAACGACCATGGCAGATGGATTACGACTCGTTCAGCGCATGAACCCCGCGACTGCTAAATCGGCTTCGGTGGCGTCACCCTATTCTCTCTCTCTCATACTAACCGCACACACAAACAATCCCTCACAAACATACCCGTACACACATTTGGCGAACAGATAACTTGGTGATAGAGCCCAGCTTTGTCCATAAGTTATTGTACCAGCGGAGACACGTGTTAAACGAGCAGACACCATTAACTAGTCTCTCCGCCCACATTCGCAGCCACATTCTCTGGCCTGAAACCTAGCGTGATACACTCTCCACGCAACCCGGTATCACGCCAAAGCGTGAAATAGACACGCTGGTCCACTAGCGGATGCGTGTCGGTGTCACGCTTTGCCTCCTCTAGGCGTGTGTGTGACACGCGCGCGTCTAGGTAGAATACCAGCAGGGGGCAATCATTTCCTCAACGCCAACAACTCTCCGCGCACCAAAGAGAAAGCGATATATTGCGTTCTCCAATTCCGATTAGCAGGATGTATATTTTTTCCATTTATAAGCTTATTTTTTACGTGAGGAAGATATAACATCAGCATAGGATACTCGACAACATCAGTGTCGATATTTCAGGATCGAACGCTGCTTTCTGTGATTAATTTCCATTAACGTTATTGACCACAGTAACGTTAACAGCACCACAGATTAAACAACATCTGTCTCCACAGCCCACACACACATATAACAACGTTAGGCTACAGCAACGTTAGGATTTCTTCATGACAGCACTATAATGAACAAATATGTCCTGAACGTAGTATGTGTAGTAACCCTTTATTGTCACATAGTCACAAGTGAAAGTAACCAGCGAAATTGGCCATCATCCTGCCCGTACGAACATACAATATGACAACGGTATCGCTTACTCTTTGGTGCGCGGAGAGTTGTTGGCATTGAGGAAATGATTGCCCCCTGCTGGTATTGCAACTACACGCGCGCGTGTCACGTACACGCCTAGAGGAGGCAAAGCGTGACACCGACACGCATCCGCTAGTGGACCAGCGTGTCTATTTCACGCCTTGGCGTGATATCGGGTTGCTCCACGAGAGCTACACTCGCCATTTTGTGCACTCCTTCTCTCCTTACCCAAACATACAAACAAACAAACACACACACACACACACCTACCCTCCTCTCATGTATTATATCTGCTACCATATCTAATCATGTTACCGTTTAGTTTGTAGTTGGAAGTCAGAAGTTTATCGATTGCATTGTATTGATTATCAATTGATATTACTGCATCAATAAACTTTGTTATACTTTAAAGAGAAGTGTTCTGGCATTGTTCTGCATGCGCCATGTGCCAAGGGCTGGCAGGGGATGTCAGTGCTTGGATTCAAGCCTTCATTGTTCCCCTTTTGAATGTCGATGTTCTCTGGATGTCGACTTTCCTATTTGAACTATCCTATATTGAGACTGCTATACTGTCTGGTCATAAGTCCCTGATTCCAGGGTGGTGCCCCGGCAATATAAATTCTTATTAATGTTCTATTGATTTTGATGATTGATAGTTATCTTTGATGATTGTTGATTTGAAGGATTAATAAGATAATGTTGATTTTAATCAATACTCTATTCAATTTGAATAATTATCTGATAATTATTAATTATTGCTAATAACCAAACCCGCTTCTGAACGAAGCCCCGACAATTAGTTAATGTGTTATAAACTAACAATGAATAATTTTTTTTTTTTTTTTTAGTTTAACACTAACCAAGTGTAATAAATGCTGTAAAAAAATCAATAATTGTTAGTTTGTAATACCTAATGCTTTTAGTAATGTTAACAAATTAACCTTATTGTAATGTGTCTTAGCACATTAGCGTGATAAAATGCACATTAGCGTGAAAAAAGCATGCATGCATCAGGCAGCACAGCAGACACACATTTCACTGACACACATCTACTGAGCTCATAACGTTAACATGAAAGACACCTTGTGTGAACATAAAGTAAACTCATCAATGATTATTGTACTCATCATAAACTGTGAAGTACATAATCATATAAAAATTAACAATGTTGATCAAAATACATTTTAAATATATTGGAATTATCTAATCAGGGCTATATTTTTTAAAAAGGCCTGGTTATGACTTTACATATTGCCCTAAAAGTGTCTGTACTATTTTGTCCAGTTAATCAGTCTTGTGGAATCTCATAAAATCCACTTCTAAACAGGCAATCTCTTGGGGATCCTTGAAAATTTTGCTAATTAGAATTGTTCTAGATTTTAAAAGTAAAAAGAGGGAGTGTTTTACCTCAAATACCTAATACATACCACATTGTAATATAATTATAATCCGTCCAGTTTTCATGACATCATATTAAATGAGAGAGTATAGAGTTATTTTGTACTTTTAAAAAGTTAATTTGTTTCACTCCAGCACCCTTTGAAATAAATTTGGGAAATGAAAAAATCGATTAAAAGTGGTTAGAAACTTAAAATAAATGCTGACCACTTACAGCATCTAAAATCATACACTTTCCCTTATACAATTACTGTACATTTTAGCCCAAGATCTTGATACTGAAAAAGAAAAGTTCAATGTTCATTCATCAACTATCCATATGTTAATATATTGCTTTCTCAAATCGAGAGCTAGAGAGAGCAAGCAGAACATTTAACTACTCTTGACTGCTGCCGTCCAGCTAATTCCGTGAAGGCATTCAAGATGCAATTCTCCAGCAATTAAACTCTTCTGATGTTATTCTTGATAAGATACTCTAATAATCCTTGATGAGTTTTCTTTATGTTCACAAGGCGTCTTTCATGTTAACGTTATGAGCTCAGTAGATAGAATGTGTGTCTGCTGTGCTGCCTGATGCATGCATGCTTTTAACAATTTATCACACTAATGTGCAAAGACAGACATTAACATGCATGAGGCTGATTACAGTTTAAAACCTCAAGGAATTAGAGTTTTCATTATGACATGTTGCTTGCATGAAGGGCAGGGGTTTTATGATCTTCTCCAAACAAGATGTTTGCACAAAAATGATCACTTCAGCATACCCATGGGCTGACTAACATCAGGTTTTAATCCTCTAAATTGGTACAGAGTTTTATCCAAAGTGAAGTACAGTGTATTCGAGGTCTTCATTTTATTTATTTATTTTTATATTTATAATATTGTCAGGGCAGGGCCGGCCCAGGCTCTGTTGGTGAGATTTTAGATCTGGTTTAATAGTAAAATATTTTTATTCTTAAAACACTATCAACCTGTTTACACGCTCCTGGGTCATGATGTGAGTTTCATCATGGTTTGTTTGGCATCCCATTCAGCACACAACAGAATAAAACAGGCTGCATGTCACTGATAAATGATTACTGCCTGAGTAACATTTGCATAAAGGTGTGAGGGACTTCAGCATTTTTCAAATAACACAAAGAACAAACATCTCTCTGGCTTGGTTTTGCTCGCATGTCCCCTCCGAGTGTGAATAATGCGAAAATCTAATGCGAAGATCTATTGGGATTCTTCTACAATTCATCACCGAAAAGGTTTGCTCGCAGACTTGGCACTAAACAGCACACGCAGACTCACGAATGAACGCGGGGGCTGCATCACTTTTCTTTTAGCGTAATATTGCACTATTGAGCACTAAGTATTTTATTTTATTCAAAGAGGAGAAAGCGTGCACTCGCATGCATGGTTGCTAGATTGCATAAATTAAGAATGACATAAGGCAAAATATTTTCGATTTTTGCATGTATAAATCTCTGTTTGGGTGTTGGATCTATTATCTGGCAACCCTGAGCATGTTAAAAGCTTGTGGATGCGCGATAGGTCCCAAAGCCAGATAAATGAAAGATCTCATTATTTTAATGTTCTGTTACAAAACTACAATCTAAGATCTGTTATTTTGAAGTTGGGTTCCCATAGCCCGATTAGGAACCTCTCCTCCATGATTTCACAGACACGATCTACGACCTCCCAGAAAGATCAAGTCCCCAGGTCTTCCCATAATTCCCAATCCACTGGCTATTCTAGTCCGGACAGTAAGAGGTATCTCAAGGCGGCCTCACTATAACCCAAGCCCTGAGCTTCATCGTAGAGTGCCTCGGCATAAACACCAAAAGAGTGGTTGCTCTAATGCCTTGGAGATGCCAGTTTCTGCTGGACTGGAGTGAGAGTTAAGAAAATGCCCATTGCCTCCGCTGGGTCCATTTTGTTGGTCGGTTCTTCTGTCAGGTCTGTGCAGGGAAGAGATGAGTGGAAGAGGACCCAAATGCAGAACTTTCATAATAAACTAAAGAAGAGATTCAAGGAAGAAGGAAACACAAATAATACAGCAATACGCTGGCTTACAACGCAATAACATACAAACAAGAACTGACAAAGTAACAAACAAACGGATGTTTTATATATATATATATATATATATATATATATATATATATATATATATATATATATATTCAAAGGATAACAAGACGATGAGGAACATCTGTGATAAAATTAGAGCAAAGTACCTGAAGACAGCAACAATGGAGAGAAACAAATGACATTTCATGATAAGAGTCTACCAAAATCCAATACTTGACAAGTATGTGTGTTCCCTAGGAATCAAACCCATGACTTTGGAATTGGTGGTACAGTGCTTTACCAATTGAGCATCAGGAAGTTCATGATTTCTGCTCTTGGTAAATCATGAGGTGATTGTCCTATTTAGAGCTTGTGGAAAATATATTACACATCATGTCTGCCTTAGAGGGTCACATGACCCTCCTCAGGGCCCACTTGGAATTGGACACAGATGGTCCCTTTGGGTTCAAAGGCATCTTTTACTTTCCATACAACTCAATTTGCTGCGGGTGCAGAGCAGCAAATCATATCATTTTGCTTTGGCATTTAAACATTATCCCTAATTGAATCACTTAGCTGAGGGAAATGACGTGTGCTTCAACAGACTGAAAATGTTGTACCAATGTTATTTCATTTTTGCTCTGCATTGGTGGGTTTCTTAAATATCACAGTCAACTCTTTGCTTAGATTGCAAGGCAGAAAGATTGTTTGATTTGATTAAGCTAAATAAAAATATAGCAAGATTAAACATTTCTCTATATCAGTGGTTCTCAATTGTATTTTCTTCATGATCCAGATTTTACATTGGACATCAAGTGGCGACCCACCACAGGACCAATGTATTGTGTTAAAGTAAACAAAAATATCCTTAAAATCAAACATTAAAATGTAGTTATATACAGTAGCCATGAACTGCATAGGCCCAACAATGTGCAAAATTATTAAAGGGTTAGTTCACCCAAAAATGAAACTTCTCTCATCATTTACTCACTCTCATGCAATCCCAGATATGTATGACTTTCTTTTATGTGCTGAACACAATCCAAGATTTTTAGAAGTATTTCTCTGCTCTTTAGGTCCATACAATGTAAGTGAATGGGTTCCAACATTTTGAAGCTCCAAAATCTACTTATGGGCAACCTCTGGTGGTTGGATCCATATATTCTGAAATAATATGATAGATGTGGGTGAGAAACATCAATATTTAAGTCCTCTTTTACTATAAATTTTCCTCCCTGCTCAGTCAGTTTCCACTTTAATTTCACTTTCTCTTCGTCCTGTTTTTGGTGATTCACATCCTTCTTGGATATCACCCCTAATGGGCAGGGTGGAGAATTTATGACACATTATTACTTAAAATATTGATCAGTTTCTCTCCCACACCTATCATATCATGCCTGAACACTTGGATTTAACCACTGGAGTCATATGGATTACTTTTATGCACCCTTTATGTGGATTTTGGAGTTTCAAAATGTTGGCACCCATTCACTTGCAGAGGACCCACAGAGCTGAAATATTCTTCTAAATATCTTAATTTGTGTTCTGTAGGAGGAAGTCATACATATCTGGTATGGCATGAGGGTGAGTAAATGATGAGAGAATTTTCATTTTTGGGTGAACTTTAACATCCCTTTAATATGACACAGACTGAATAGGAAAATGTACAATTTGGGTGTATGGTTATCTCTTGAATATGATTGTTTCAAGCTCTCTGAAGCTAATAATTCACAGTGTAAAACACATTGTGGTTGACAAAAAAAAGATCCTTTTGAATCCATATTTAATTTAGCATTTTTTTTTTGTTTTGTTTTGTTTTTTTTTTTACTTCGCTTGCATACTTTTGTTCATGCTTTTTTAAATGAATGCATGTCACCACCTGTTCATGTTGGCATCTGCTTGTACCAAGGTATATTTCCATTTAAATAACTTTTTTTATTTTATTATTTTGCTATCCTATACTCAATGATATTTGTCTTTTTCTTTGCTGTTGCAACAGACAACAGACCGGCGACCCATTAGTTTAGAACTAACTGTATGAATCATCTATTCATGGCGTGAACTTCATGCTCTTTCAATACCATCATTAGTAGTTATGCTGAATATTATGTTATGTTGTGCTACAGAGATGAGAGACTCAATTCTGTTGTGTTTGCATTTGCGTCTACTTCAAAGACAATGAACCATTGTACCTTGCAGGTTCTTCTGCATGATTCCATGGCCATAAACATTACTTTCTCTCTACCAGTATATTGTTTACACTGTTTGCCAGCACTTGTCAAGCAGAATTTGTGCTGACGATTATTTCAAAGGGAGCTGAGTCTAATTGCCTGCTAATTAAAAGTGACAGAAATAGTGAGAGTTTAGTGTAACTTTTAATGGATGTTTGGTCTAATCTGTGAGAAACAGCTGTGTGCTGGAACAGGACAGTGGGGGGTTGCCAATAAAAGCATCTGGGGGGGAAACTGTTTGAAAATGCACTGATGCAAGTTCTGGATAATAGCTAAATATATCAAAATTACAACTTAAATCATTACCTCAGCAAATTATTAACAGAATTGTAGTGAGAACTGCACAAATTCTGCACTTCTTTCTCATATTTTATATGTATTCACTTGGCTCTTACTCTTATTTAAAGTGACTATTGGGCCGTTCAGAGATGGAATATGTTATTACGCTAAAAAACCGGTAGATGCAGCACAGTGCATAGAGCAGAATGCACATGTTTTTAAAAGTTTTCAAATTTATTTTTAACTTGACATGCTGTCAAAAAAAAAGCTAACCTTACATGATATTTTTTCCCACCGTGGAACACAAAAGGATATGTTGGGCAGAATGTAAGCCTCAGTCACAATTCACTTTCATTGCATCTTTTTTCCATACAATGAAAGTGAACGATGACTGAGGCTAACATTCTGCCTAATAACTCCTTTGGTGTTCCATTTTTTTTTTAAATAATATGAGGGGGAGTAAATTATATGATTTAGGTGAATAAAATTGCATTCAAATCTCTACTAAATAAGATCTATGCCACTGCACAAAAGTGACTTATGAAGTAAACACGTTTAACACTTTTATAGTTTGCAGTAGTTAAATACATCCGTCTAGCACATGTTTACAAAGACATTTAAAAAACAAACAAAAAAAAAAAAAAACCAGTGCAGATGGATGCAAAAACGCATTTGTCTGAAAAGCCCCATTCATTTTCAGCAGTAGTCTACAAGGACTAAAATCTAAATGTTTTTAATTTTGATTTGTTCTGAGCAAAAATACTTTTTAACTTTAATAATGTTTTCCTTCTATCTGGATTAGCCGTGCAGGTATATTTAGTAATTATACACAGTTGTTAAAAAGGTCTTCCTTAACAGAATGCCACATCCACAATGGGCATTTAGGCAAAGAAATGTGTGATGCAGAGGTTTCCTTAAGGATCAAACACATGTTCTTTCAGGCAACACATGGTGGTGTGATTCCAAAAATTGACTGTGACCTTTGGTCCCTTTGAAGCCTTTGGTTTCATGAAAAAAATATTGGAACAAAATTAAAAGTTTATAACCTGTTACCAGCATTTAAAAATAATGGAACTATTAAAAATTACTTTGTTCCCAATTTCGGTTATATTCTGCAAAAAATTTTAGCATTTTCGATTTTCATTTTCGTTCTTTGAACCGTTTTTAGTCCCTGGTAGCCTATATGTGTTCCCTGGGAATTTTGTTGTTAGCAGCACAGTTGAGCTACTGGAAATGTATTTAGTACATAAGAAAATATGAATAAAAAAATATAATGTGTATATATACCACCATAATAAATAAATGCCATATCGGCTTTAATTCTGTTTTTTTGTGCGTTTGTGACTAAACAGAATAATAAGGCCTTCTCTGGTTAGAAGACAGTACTTGCTGAGAATGAGGGGAGTGGTCACCATGGGTCTTTCTTTGGGCAGTAGGCTACATTACAGTACATTATTTACAAGTGCAGGCTACTAGATTAAATAATGCATTGAGTTGAATAACCTTTTTTCTTCAGTGAATATGCAAGAAATGGCCATCAAATATGTGTTTAGACAGAAAATAGCATCTTTGCGATCTTCATGCCAGAGGGCAGCCTTTTTTTACTTCCGTGTCACTCGTTGTGTTTTGCTCGCTGTTGTGGTCAAAGATAAAAAATTATACAATGCCATAGTGCATACAAGAAGCAAAAAATGCATTATGCATACAGTAGATGAAGTAGGTACCCTGATTCAGGGTACAAACAAATAAAAACCTAAAAATTGTAATTCCTACCATCATTTACTCATCATCATGTTGTTCCAAACTCTTATGACTTTCTTTTAACTGTGAAAGGAGCCTCAGTCACAGTTTACTTTCAGTGCATCTTTTTTCTAAGATAGTGAATGGTGACCAAACTTTCTGCCTAATACTGTAGCTCCTTTTGGGTTCTATTGTTTTAGAATTATTTGAATGTGTGTCAATAATAACAGAATTTTAATTTGAAAGTGAACTGTTTTTTCAAAAGTGATTTTTAAAAACGTCTGCAGAGGTTGCACAAATGCGATTAACGTAGTAAACACTGAATATGCCGTGTCTGGGAGCATATGTAAAAATAGATTTTGAAGCATTCTCCCTGGAGAGTACCGCGACTATCCCCACCCCCCAAAACTGATATATTTTCATGTAATCACCATATGCCACTTTCACATGCCATTCAAAAATGTGTCTGCTGTGTTTTCAACCTCTTGGCAGTTGTTTTTCTGTCCCTTGATGTCCTTGCCAGTGTATAGTGCGCTATGATTCTGCAAGGGAACATAGGCCAAGAACTGGGGAAACAAAAGCCTTAGGCAGCAGTGGCATTTCAAAGCCGTAACCACTGTGCGACACACATAAAATGCATAAACACATGCATACGCATACAATCACATTTTAAGTCAAGTCTGAATGTTTTGTCCTTGATACTGGTGTTTTAGATGTTATGGGAGATTTAAAAGGTCTTATTTTCTCTTAACAGCGTGAAAGGCTTCGGAACATTGAGAGGATCTGCTGCCTTCTACGAAAGGTATGTAACGTTCGTATTCTATGCATGCCAAAATTACAATTGGGTTTTTTTACATGCATTTTAAAACATTTTTAGATGTGCCTTCTTGAATTATCCTTTTTTTTAACCATACAGCATTACATGGTAAACTTTAGGAATTGTAGCATCCATGTCTATGTATTCTACCTGTATGACATCTTCAGTAGGCTATACACAGATTTGGTCCAATCAAATGCTCTGTAGAATTCCCATGCAAACGACTAGCAAATCATTGTTCATGGCTGTGATATATATATAAATAATCCTGCTCTAAGTGCATACTGTAAACTGTTAGGTTCCATGGATTGTGGCAACATCAACAGAACGCCTTCTTGAGTAAAATGTCTCATCGTATAAGGCTCGACTAGCGTCTCAGCTGTCCTGTGTACATGTGCACCTAGCAGAAAAGGGTTTCTGTTGTTACTCTGTTTTACCTGATTGCAAATATGAAGGAACAAGAAAGCATTGCCTGGCAAATACACTCAAAGTATTCCTGCACTTTACAATGTAACATTGGCTGAATAAGCTGAATTGTTCTGGGTAACGCACGGAATGACCTGGTTTTAGATCAAAAGAGTGACATCTATGCTGTTATTCCTTTTCTTTCTCTCATTTTCTCTTATTTTGCCTCTCTCTCTGTCTTTTGATTGGAGTCTTCCTGCACATGGGGCTTGTGGGTTATAATTTATTATCAATATTAATTATCTTGGTTGTAAACACTTAGCTTAAGGCTCATATCACATCCAATTGAGTCTTTACTTGACTGACACGGGCCCAGAGATAATTTATGAAGACCTCTGCAAGTCAAGCCAATGAGTGTGTATAAATCAATAGATTTTCATTCTGATCAGGTTCTAAAATGTGGAGATCTCTTGACTCAGCAGAGAGTTGTATATGTCTGTGCATGAGAGAATAAACATATTTGCTTATTAATGTGACATAATTTTGCTGCAGAGTGCATTGTGCATTTTTCAAGAATGAGCCATTCAGTAATGCTTACAAGCACCCACACAAGGTTTTCAGTGCTAGGGTGACCAAATATAGCATGAGATTATTTTTCACTACTGTAGTTGCTGTGAATTTTCCACATCCAGCAAAAAACTTATGATTTCTCAATTTTATTTGGTCGGTATGAATGTCTTCAGCATAATTTGTGTTGTGTCAGTTCACCACCAAAACACAGAGCATGAATCATCTGGAAAATCGAGAAGGTAACAGTGCTTTGCTTTGGTGATTTAGAGCCAGTCAGACAAATATATTCTAATGCTGAGTCATGCAAAGCTTCCATGCAAAATACCAGCATATTTTAAGACAACTGCTTACCCTTTCTTCCAGGATACATAACTCATAGACATTGATAATTCTTTTTTTTTCCCCCCATCATATAATTTTTTGGTGTGTATTTAAAATTGAATCATTTATTGAACATTGGAATCTTTCTTCATTATTGCTGTTGCCCCTGTCACATGAGACTTCATGTGACTATGACTTTTTTCTATAAAAGAATAGTTTGTGCAAAAATGAAAATTCTGTCATCATTTACTCATCCTCATGTTGTTCCAAACCTGAATGAATTGCTTTATTATGTTGAACACAGAATATGTTAAAAAAAAGTTCTCTCATAATTTACTCACCCTTTCGCCATCCCAGATGTGTATGTCTTTCTTTCTTCTGCAGAACACAAATGAAGATTTCAGCTCTGTAGTTCCTCACAATGCAAGTGAAAGGTGGCTAAAACTTTGAAGATCCAAAAAGCACATAAAGGCAGCATAAAAGTAATCCATGCATATCCAGTGGTTAAATCCATATCTTCAGAAGCGGCATAATAGGTGTGAGTGAGAAATAGATCAATATTAAAGTTCTTTTTACAATAAATCTCCACTTTTATTTTAAATTCCTCATTCTTCTGTGTTTTGACGATTCACATTCTTCATGCTTATCGCCACCTACTGGTCAGTGCTGGTCAAAGTTGGAGATTTAAAGTAAAAAAGGACTTAAATATTGATCTGTTTCTCACCCACACCTATTATTTCACTTCTGAAGATATGGATTTAACCAGTGGAGTCTTATGGATTTCTTTTATGCTCCCTTTATGTCCTTTTTTTATGCTTTGAAGTTTTGGTCACTGTTCACTTGCAGAGTATGGACCTATAGAGCTGAAATCTTTTTAAAAAATCTGTGTTTGTGTTCTGCAAAATAAAGAAAGTCATACACATCTGGGATGGCATGCGGGTGCGTAGATTATGAGATCATTTTAATTTGTGGGTGAACTATCCCTTTAAGGACAGACAACCTCAGCCACCCTTCACTTTCATTAAATGGAAAACAAATTCACCACCAAAATATTTTGTAACTAATTGTTTGTATTCAAATGACAAAATAATAAAAGTAACTCACACACACACACACACACACACACACGTATGTTTGTGTGTGTGTGTGTGTGTGTGTGTGTGTGTGCGTGTGTGTGTGTGTGTGTTACTGTTATTGTTCTCGAATTTGAATACAATCAGTCAAAAATTATATCCAATAATTAATGTTATTTTCAGCTATGTACATTATTGTTTTTACCCCATCTTTCTCCTATGCTAAGCTTTTTGTGCCTAACTCTTAAGGTCAAGGACAGTATTTTAGCAACCGATCATAGTTATCCACTGGGGAGTGTGGCCCCACGGTTGCCTACGCTGTGTGTTTGTTCTTCAAATGGGAAGCTACGTTTTGATGTTGCAGTACAAACGATTCTGTCCTCTCCATCACTCCACTTCACACTAACATTCCTCATCAAAGGCATTTGCACAGAACTCGCAATAACTGAAAATGACATTGTTGAGCTGAAAGGTAGAGGATTGTTAATAAAAGAACTGTATGAAGTGCAGCAGCCTCTCTTTTGAAACTCATGATCATGGTGATGCTCGGGTACAGGGTGAAACACATCGGCCAACATATGCCAGAGCAAATTTGACAAGATAACACTTGGAAAACACTGAAAAGACTTTTCAGACCTTGTTGTTGCACACGTTGGGCTACATTGACATGCTTGTATATGCTAAGAGTTTCTAATCTGTTTTAGCTTGTTGATAAAAACGTGTATTAATGCACGTTACACTGTGTCCTAACCAGGAGCAATGTGATCACTTCAGGTTGTTCAAGGGAGAATATCTCTAATGTGTTGATTTGGATAAAAGCATCTTCTAGCTTACTGCTCATTATCAAAATAGTAGATATTGACAGCAGGAATAGATGAACAAAATCAATTCTCTTTTCTATTTCTGTTATGGAGATATCTGAGTTTATTATCCTGTTAATAGATTCCGATGCGTTAATAGATTTCAAGCACAAGGCTAACTAAACTCATAAAAGAACATCACACCTCATCTCAGATTAGTTGCCTGCTATGTTTGGCAACAAACACAGTATCTTCCTCTAATGGTTTTGCCAAGCAATCCTTATTTCATTAGAGACGGAAATCTGATCTTTCTTCTTCACAAGCTACACTGATATATCCTGAAATCCTGCCTCTGCCTGAAGGAAAAACTCCTTCAAAGGGCTCTGGGCACAGAGCGAGGAGGCATCATTGTTGTTCTGCTCTGGGTCTCTTACTGAGCCAAAAACAGCCAGTTTTCATCAGGAAGTTTAGTGCTGAGACTAAACTATTGGTGCAGAGGCGTACATAGATTTAAAATGGATTTACACTGGGTTGCTTAAAGGAATATTTCAACCAAAAAGGCAAATTCTCTTATCATTTACTCACCCTCATGCCATCCTAGATGTGTATGACTTTTTTCTTCTGCAGAACACAAATTAAGATTTTTAGAAGAATATCCCTGAATAGCTCTATAAGTATATGCAATACAAGTGAATGGGTGACAAAACTTTGAAGCTCCATATAGCACAGAAAGGCAGCATAAAAGTTATCCATCAGACTCATGTGGTTTAAGGTATGTCTTCTGAAGCAATCCAATTGGCTTTGGGTGAGAACAGACCAAAATGTAACCCTTTTTTCAACTGTCTCCTTTGCAATCATGATTTCAAGCTCGATTACACTTCCTCTAGCGCTCTGCACATGCGGCAAGCACTAGGATGTGTAATCAAGCTTGCAATCATGATCGAGATTTAAGACTGCAATGGCAACACATATAGTGAAAAATGTGTTACATTTTGGTTTGTTCTCACCCAAAACTGATTAGATTGCTTCAGAAGACATGGATTAAACCACTGGAGTTATACGGATTAATTTTGTGCTGCCTTTATGTGCTTTCAAGTGCTCCAAAGTTTTGGTTACCATTCATGTGCTACAGAGCTGAGATATTCCTCTAAAAATCTTTGTTTGTGTTCTGCAGAAGAAAGAAAGTCACACATCTGAGATGGCAAGAGAGTGAGTAAATAATTTATGAGAATTTTCTTTTTGGGGGTAAACTATCCCTTAAATGTGTTTTTACTGATAGCCATCCGATCATGAAAGACCAACCTGAATCACGTTATGCTTACATTTTTGAAGAGCATGTGAGCATGCTTCAGCAATTACATTTTTTTTCTCACGTTCATTTATGATGATATCAGTTAGGTTTAGGAGTAAAGTTATTATGGTAGGGTGGTAGGATTTGTCGATTTAAAACTCAGAGCATTAACCTTGAAAAAATGTAACTCGCTTTTAGAGCAACACTCTGGACAATTCTGCCATACATGAAATGAACCTAAGGTAGGTAACATCATTTTACAAAAATGTCACCGTCACATAATTTTTATGAGATCAGGCTGGAACTGTAAATCCTCTCCAAGATGCATTCGAGGCAGATAGCAACCCATTTTAGGAGGTAGTTTAAGTTACATATAAAACAAAACTCAGACAAATGTAAATTCATTTTGGGTGTTCAGGCCACATTTGTAAACTTTACTCCTCCTAATCTCAAATACATAAAACATGGATGTTTGAGAGCCCTAGGATCAAAGATATGGCACATAGCACATTTTTTGCCATTTGTACTGCAATCGTCAAAGGAATTACATCCACATCTTTGTTTTATTTTATTTTTATGAGCCACAGCAAGTCAGTGCTATTATCGTTAACAGAAAAACTAAAGCGTAAATCTACTGAAAATCTTTTTATTAACAGTTATATAAGTACAGTAGACTAACAGTTGGAAAAATTGAAACTGATTTATATACTTTTAAGCGGAGACATATTTACATGGCCAAGTGTAAGTGGAATGTGCACACTCAAAAATTGTAAATAGAACCTACATTACCTCTGATGTAGATCCTCAATTCTTTTCAGAATGGAAACACTTAAAATGAGCCTTTATTATCAAATCTTGTAGTCAGCCCTCTCTGCTGGAACAAAAGGGTACTCTCCTTTGTGGCTTTTTAAAAAAAAAAAAGAAAAAAAAAAAAGGAACAACTGGCTGGTAATCAGACCACGTACTGGTAATCAGTTTCTTTTCTCTGTGCGCATCTTGTTAGGTCTGAGACATGGGTGTGTAGAGGGTGACAAGGTCTTATTATTCTGTCACCAAGCTCTGAGACAGTGTGCTCTCAGCAGAGGTGTGGCAGTGCTGCTGGTCTGTGGTATAATTAACTCTGGCCCTAAACCACATTGTTCATCTATAACTTTCCATTATTGTAGCCCTTCCAGCTTGACGTCACTCACGCTTACCAAAGGTCAGCTCACATTTGCATGTTTGGCATACTTAAGTTTTTCACTTTCTCAGACTACTTTAAAAGCAGATTGTCTTTTTGGTGTTCTTCCAAAACATTAAAAGAGTATTTATCTGCAACTTTTTATCAATATATTATATCAAGCCTATTCTAGGATTATATATTAAGAAGTTAATTTATCCTTTCTTAGTACATCAAATATTTCCGCATTACAACTGGCAATCTTTGTGTTACCTGCCTGTGACCCTGCTTCATTTTAATAATGCTAAATATCTTGACATTTTCAGCCTGTTGAAGTGGGTCTGTGCCATTCTCTGATATTCAAGATTCAATCACGCCAGCCACGGTGACTCACCTCGTAAAGTTTGAATAGCTGAATGGAAAGTCAGTTCATATGCTATCTTGTCTCATGGGGATAGGTATTCTTTATAGAGAAAATATGTAGAATGCTTTGCTGAAGATAATTATTGGCTGCTATCAAAAGAGAAAGACAGTAATTGGAGACTAGCGACTCCTTTGATCAGCTAAGGACAACAACATTTTGCTGCTTCTAATCTGAGGCCCACAGTCAGATTTGTCATGGTTGTGAATGAATTGAAATAGAATGGTTACTGTACATATTTGTTTTTTTATGGCGACTAGTCAAGTACACTAAAAAAATGCTAACCTAAAGAACTTGTTTCATGCGGTAACACCTAAATTACAGTAACAGTTTTATTTGAGTCATAAATATTATTTAACATGACTGAATCAACCTGACTACACCAAAAATAAAAATAAAACCAGGCAGAAATTATGGTAATAATTATGTACTGTAGCTATTTAAGATTGCAATTGCTTCCACTTTTTAAAAAAAAATTATGAAAATTGGATGGTGGATTATTGGTATTTCTGTGCCGGTGAACCGAAGTTTAATACAGCTTATTATTTTTTGTGATACTATACATCCCCCACCTCTTAAATATATCTGATCTGAACTGTATGTTATTATTCTATATCTTCATGCTGCACTGTATTGTAAATGTTTAATTTATATTCTTATTACAGGATATATTACGAGACAAATTGCACAATAGTAGACTGGGTGTAAACGTCTGCCATTTTACATTTTTATTCATGACGTCACATTTAATGTCATAAATGTTAAGGATAGTAATAAAACACAGTATAATATCAATTACAATAATGTTATTATTATGAAATATAAAATATTATATATTATATTGTTAATAGTAGTAGTGTGCTGGCCACCCTAACAAGTACCTGGTGGATCACATTGTCACTAATTAGCTCTCCTCAAGTTATTCTTGTGGTCAGTGTTTTAACCATTTTTTTTAATACCTCTGCTGGTATTGACACTTCATGCCCAGAGAATGTCTCCCCATTCCTTTTATCTCAGTTCTTAATATATAAATTGTGAAGACACATTCCCTCATTAAAGAGCTATCTACAGGTTTGGTGCCTGCTCCGTTCTGCACTAATGGTGGGGCATGAGTATAGCGAGCTCTGCCCTGTCATTAGTAGTAAGTAGTGTTAATTGAAGACTCCTGCAGTGGAAGGCTGGTGAGAATGTGATAGGAACAGAGGGTTAGAGAGAGAGAGAGTGAGAAAGGGACATTAAGGACACTCGACTAAACCACTCAGCTACAGTAGACCTCTTATTAGATTATTTACCGTAACTCTAAAGAGGTTGTTGCTAGCTCTTGTTCGTCCAACGGTACGGCTACTTTAGCACTCGCTAATGGACTTCATCCTGAGTGTTCCTTGGCCACAGCCCCATAAATAACATATATGAAGCAATAGTGTAGGATAAAATATCCCTCTTCCTAAATTATTAATTATACATTATTCAGGTTTCATGTGTCTGGAGGGGCATGGATTGCAGTTGGTGTTCAATTCATCCTAAAGGTGTTCACTGGGGTTGAGGTATTTTGCAGCCCGGTCAAATTCTTCCATTACAGACTCAGGAAACCATTTCTTTATGGACCTTGATTTTCTCAGGGTCATTGTCATTCTGGAAAATAAAAGGGCTCATGCCAAGCTGTTGCCACAAAGTTGGTTGCACAAAATTCTCTATATTGTCATACTATGCTGTAGAATTTTCTTCGCTGGAATTAAGGTGCTTAGCCAAACCTGTTAATTAGAAGGGATGTCCATGATACTTTTGGCTATGTAATGGATAAAAGGAACATTACCTGTTGAAATTAGATTTTTAATCCATCTGAGATCTAATATAAGGAAAGATTATTTAAAAGTAGATTATGATGACAATTTCAACATGATAACTGTGTAATTTTCTAGTAAAAAAAGACGCATCCTGTCCATAATCACATACACTTCCGTATAATAATGAATAATTACTAAGTAGGGCTGTTACAAATAATATTACTTTGTATTTCATACTGGTCACTGAATATTTAGACTATCATTAAGGCAAAGTATCACAGCTAGAACGCTGAGCACAGGGTCAATATCACCTAAATCACACTCAAAATTCCCAGGATTTCTTATGTGTTTGTTTATGTGTGCCTATGAAGAAGCACACATGATTGTGCCTAAAGTTAGTCAGATGTTCAAAAGCCCTGAAGTCAAACAGATAGAAACTGATCCTCCAGATGGGCCCTTCTTATCCCAGCTGCCAGTGCACACTTTCTTCGTGATTATCCAGCATTTTTCACTGAATCATCTATGCCAAGGATATAAATTATTCTTGTTGTTACCTGATGTTTTTGGAAATAAACTTGACTTAAAAAAGGATACGTTTTGGATTAACTAAAATTTATTTACTCATATTCATGTTGTTCTAAACCCGTTTGAATTTCTGTCTTACATGGAACACAAAAGGAAATGTTAGGCAGAATATTAGCCTCAGTCACTATTCTCTTTCATTGCATCTTTTTTTCTATACAATGAAAGTGAATGGTGACATGGGCTAATATTATGCCTTCTTTTGTGTTCCTTGAGAGAAGTCTTTAGGGTCTGGAACAATATGAGGGTGTGTTGATGAAAGAATATACATTTTTGGGGGAACTATCCTTTAGAAGTAAGTATGGCTGTAAGGCCTCTGATTGAAACTAATAGATAAACTATGGGAAGCATCTGAGTAATAACTTACATGTATGCTCAAATATGTTGAAGAATTTATTTTCTGCACATTTTTACATATGAACTGAACCACATTTCCTTTAGACTGCTGTGAACGGCCTCCATAGAAAAGGTTTGTGCCTTAGGATGTAGTGTCTTGAATGATAAATGTCCTATCCTTGCCTTTGCACTGAAGCAAGCACTTGTTAGGTATAAACTGTAGTTAATGCAGGCCATAAGTCTTACATACTGTCATGAAAAATTGCCATCAAAAAATGATTCACCACTGCATGAAAGACATTGTGATTGCCATTTATATAATGTGCGGATTCATGCTTGTCAGCGGAGGTCATCACGTAATTGATCAATTACCTGACATGTTTAGAAAACCAGGTTGAAGCACTTTGCTTGCTTCTATTTATGTAATTTACATGACTGTTGACTTTAAATTCTTAAAGCTGAAGTATGTACGCCACCAAACAGAATTGCAAAAATAAACTTTTTTCAGAACAGCTTTCTGAATACACCCCATGTCTTCCATTGGTCAAACAAAGAGATAACCAATGACGTGAGATGGAGACTGAGTAATTTTGTTGGGGCGGGTCTAAGCAGGTTGTTAAAACCAAACTAATAGTTGTCTCTGTATATTAAGCTGGGATAGGAGAAAGTATATAACACAGAAAAAGTTACATACTTCAACTTTAATGTAGCATTGCCTTTATAAAATACATCAGTGTAGTGCCCTAGAAAAAGATGAATTAAATAGCAAAGTTGGGCAGAATTTTGTATTCAAATGAACTTTGGGTACAATATGTGGTACAGGGGTTGGGAAAATTCAAGAGTTCAGCTAACATACCTCCACAAATGTTCTGCTTCGACTACGCCACCCTGGTATATATATACCCAGGGAAATACCTAAAAAAAGGACACAGGTTGAATATCTCCAAAATGAAACCATGAGACGTGGTATTTTTGTAACCGAATATATTTATTTATTAAATCACAATAAATATGTAAAACCTGGATGAAAATACAAAATGTCAGTCTAGACCACAAGTATGAGCAACCAGCATCCCACGTAGGTGTCAAGCACGAGTCCAAGGGAGAACAAATCAAAAATTTACTCAAAATAATATGGAGCTGGGGCTTACCAGTAGGAAGGTATATATATATATATATATATATATATATATATATATATATATATATATATATATATATATATAGCATATATAGCAGCCATAGTACAAGCCATGCTAAATAAAGCAGGGCAAATGTAAGCAACCATAGCACAAAAGAATAAAGCAAAGCAAATCTACATGGAAATAAAGAAAACAAAATGAAAAAAAAAAAACAGAAGCAAAAGCAAAACAGCAGCATCAAAGCTTCAAGTCATGCAGCGACAGTGAGAAAAGATGCACCAACACACTGATTAGCTCACATAAAGCATAGATTACAGCTAAAATAAACATACTTGTCTGATTGCCGTAGTAATATGAGTGGGTTTTACATTCAAAGCATGCAGAAACGACGGCACTTGTCCAGCAGCCAATACCTAAAAATTCACAGGACTAAACAGGCGAAAATACAAACAAAATCACAGAATTACACCTACACAGTATAATCAAAACACGTGTTTAGGAGTGGGAAAAAAAACATTCCCTGGAGGGAAGTAGTAGTCAGTCAACAGCGCATAATGCAAATCATCTAGGTTACATTCGTAACCTTGGTTCCCTGTGATGAAGGGAACGAGACATTACGTAGCAATGCATATGGGGAATACCTTCATAACCCTCTGGGGTCTGAGGGTGTTTTGGGCCCTGGAGAAGTTTTGACATGCCTTGACATTTGTGCTTTTTTCAGTTGCTTAAAAACATATTAATGGCTAAAGTCTGATAACACTGTATTCAGCACAAACTGGGCTACAATAATATGTGAGCAACATGTGTGTGCATGTTTGTATTTTTGAGAAAATACGTGGTTTTTGAAAAACAAAAAGTCATTGAAATAAGGCCATATAACACATACTAAACATTTGTCCACAAGCCTTTTAAGAACTGGATCTTGTAGCCTAGAGTTTTTGCTACAAAATGATGTGAAAACCATCTTGATCACTCATTCATCCAAAAAAATATACTAATTTAACTTTTGTAAGACACTTTTAGTGTTAGAAAGGTCATATGCGAGGAGGCGTGAATGATCATGAATAATGATGTGATTCACACCTGAGGAGACAAAAGACCCCTCCCCTGGGCCTATCAATGAGGAATGTGACAGAAAGAGAATGAATGTGAGGAGACTTAATGATCAAAATCAAGTTTTAAGTTAAAAGAAGTAATCTGACTATACATTTTCTTTACATAAAGACTTAAATTTATATCTACACTACCATATAAAAGTCTCTTCTGCGCTCCAAGACTGTGTGAACAATTGTTTTTTTACAATTTAAAAGAACAGTTGTCTATTTGAATATATTGTAAAATGCTATTTGTGATCAAAGCTGAATTTTCAGCATCATTACTGCAGTCTTCAGTGTCACATGTTCTTTCAGAAATCATTATAAGATGGTGATTTTCCAATATGGGCATATTTAAAGAGCATTTTACTAATTTAACCTGAACACATATTTGCAAGCACAAGCATTGATGATAATGAGGCAGCATAAATACTAGATAAAATATATTCTAAACATTCATATTATTTTGTATCATATTACATATCATATTTATATCATACAGCATACAATTTAAATACCTGCTTTAGCCGAAACAGCATTTAAATGTAACTAAAACTTGCTTTTAGGAGTCATATTTCAAATGTCAATACTCTGAATCCTGGCTGGCAATTCTGGAAACAGTCCCACTAGTAAAATATGTACGTTTATATAAAATAGCATGTCAATTAATGAAAACTAAATGACTTACCCGAAATTGTATCCTCGGCTAGATCAAATCTCTCTTCAAAATACAAACGTTCATCGGAGTCCCGCTCTTCTTCTGAGGAAAATGTAAACTTTTCCATACTATCCAGGAGTTTCCTCACCTGTGTATCATTACAAACGTGCAGTAAAGTGAATGACTTTGTTTTTAAGGCACAGTCAGGGGTGTTTACCATTTGCATTGAGCGCTTCATTACATTAGCGTATGAATGGCGCGCTCTGCTGGTGGGTGTTATCACATTACCTAGATACCTAGATAATTATATGAACCTGTATAAAATGTACATCACTTTGTTTCATATATATTACATTGCAGGAGAATATTTGTTTTAAATTTTAATTGTTTTATTTAAAAGTAGAAATTTTAAGCTTTCGTTAGACATATGTTTCATTTTTGTGTGATAAGTATTTGCAGAGTTTCAGTTCATTTTTGTGATGTGTTTCAGAAATATGCTCGTGAACACGGAGACTGCTGAAAGCTCACCCTTTTTATTTTCTTTATTTTACAAAAGCACAAGGTTTTGTTGTTATTGTGAGTGTACACAAATAAAAGTAGACCCTTTATAGTCTCTAATGATGTCTTACAGTTATCTGTATGCCCCAAAATGACGAAGTATTTTAAGTTGTTTCCACTGTAATGACAAAAAAATCCAGCAGGACACGCCGGCGCATCCGTCAACCCCAGAGGGTTAAAAGACCTAATTGAAACCTCGCTATAATAATGGCAATATTCTAATATTGGCAATGGTGTTTGAGCCCTGCCTGTTTTGGTGCAAAACTGTCCGCTATAAAAACAGGTGCACAAACACCATTTCCTCAGAATTTATGATTGAGAACAAGGAGCAACTCATATGGGGAACAGAATACCAGAATTCGCAGACTCTCCTGGACGAAAAGAGTGCACGTGATCACCTCAGTGGAGGGGAAAGGCGTTATGTGCAAGCGGAACACCTGGTCAGATGTTCCGCATTCCCGAGTTCTGCGTGCTCGGACCTGAGACAGCACGGACGAGACCGATCACAATCCTGAGATTGTAAAATCTTGTATCTCATATGCCTCATATGCGTCGAGGGTAGTGAGAGCGGACAAGCAAGGAGGTCAGTTGTGGGCAGTGAAAGGTGCCCTCCACGACCTCGTCAGCTCATCATGCACCTCTGAGAAGAAAGGGACCGGGGTGGCCATGGCTGTGAGCAGCGCCAGGACCCAAGGAACCATTCATCTAGCCGTGAGGGCTGTGGGGTGTACGGAGGGTTCCAGTCCAACCCCGCGCTCACAGTGGCTCGGGCAAGCAGATTGGCCATCTGGGCGTGCCGACCCGAATGTGGCAGTCCAGTCGAGACTTACATGTCAGACACCGGAATGCTCTCCGATGCTGTGGCGAATTCGTCATCCAGCTTGGGGGGCTAGAGGGAATAAACGGACTGGCCGTGAGGCGAGCCGCTCTAACCTCAAGCCCGGATGGAAGTCAACGAGCATGCCGCGAGGAGGGTAGTTCGTATCCGAGATATCAGGGATACCCGGCGTATCCGAGCCCGCTGCCATCCCCAAATCGCCTCCATCGCCAGCCGGGTCATCCTCAAACCCGTGGGAAGAAGGAGCAAGGCGGGGGGTGGCTAGAGTGGCGTTCCTCTTTAAGAAGTAAAGCCGTGACCGCAACGTTGCCATGGTTAAGTTCTCACAGTCTGCCCAGACACACGAGGCAGCGTCTATGACTGTCAGGAACGGAGAGAAATCGACCGCATCCAGGAACTACACAGGGACAGAAGGGCATCTTTACAAAGACGCATCCTGAAAAGGATGTTCAACCCCAGCTGTGTGTTTGCTCTTTTAGAGAAATAAACTCTTCAATTTCGGACAGTCGTCAATTTCAAAAACTTTTTTTTTTAATTAAATTTTTGTTTTATAATGTAATAAATTAATATGTTGGCACAATTATATTTTTGTCTACAAAACTAATTTCAAACATTTAAGCATATGCCTTCAAATCAAAAGATTGTTAAGATCATGTGAAGCATTTCAGTCAAGTGTTTCAAAGGTTTTGACCTGTAGTGTATATACACGTTTCATTCTGTGAATCACGGTTACTTGCATTAAAAAAAAAAGTCTGTGTCACTGTTAACACTCAGGTGGCAGTTTTGTCTGCGTCCCAATTTTCAATAAAAATGGCTTTTAAAAAAAAGTGACATCCAAATGGCTGTTATTTTGCAGACTCACATCTTTCAAACCTACACTGCTGTCACATTGGATGGTAAAGACTTTGAAGGGAGTAGGGCATAGCGATGAATAGAATGCGTCTGTTTAAAGACTGCACATGTGCCTTTGTGATCAAGTACGTTGGGAGAACCCTGAAGTCTGATGTAGAGTTAAGCGCATCTATTGCAGCGCAATGCATCTGTATAATTGCACGGTGCATGCCGATCTAGTGTCCTCAGTAGCTTTCTCACATTAAACGTCTTTCTGGTGTATGTGTAAACGAGCTATTATAATTTAATTTTCCCTTAAGTTATTACTCCACCACCTGCATATCATCATTAAAGACAGTTCTATGTTGTTGAAGCAACGTGGTTCGAACGATGGATGTGTGACATAGTAACTATGACATAAGCTGTTTCTCCTTTCGAAGGCTACGTGCTAGGTAGGACATGTCCTTTGAAGGCAGCAGTATACAGAGCATCCTGCTTGCATCCTCCAAGTCTCGATTAAATGAGATGGCCTTCTAAGGACATACGGAAATGGAACGGAACATGGTTGCTATGACAGCATGCCACTCTAAGCAGTCGTGACAAGCTAGTTCATTTCTCCAATGATGCATCTTACTATGGTGGTTAAGCAGGGAGTTACGTCGTTGTTCGGGAAATGCACCCATATTAGTAGTTGAAAGATAATGTAATTAAAATAATAACATTATAATGAATATACAGTATAATTAATGTCAATAATATGTATTCAAATGGTTGTATTTATTCTTGTAGTGTTTACTACAAAGCAGGAAATAGGAAAATGCATATTCTTTGATGGGTTGGAGTTTCAGAAATGGCTAGAATTTATCTGAACATGAATATTAATAGTTTTGCAAGTATGTCATTATTATTTCAAAACGTGGTATGGATATGGGATTGATTATTTTGCACACTCTATGTTTTAGTTTCTAAACAAGTCAGTGTTGGAAGGTGAATTTAATTTGGTCAGTGCTAAGGGTTAGTCTCAGCCAGCATGAAATCTGCAAGAGATGTCAGAAAATCCATTCTATAGGTGGACAGCTCTTATGAGGTGCACAGGTTTACCACTTTATCGGATAAAGTGGATGTTGTTTAGAAGTTGCCAGGCTACAATGAGCAATTCTGTGGAAGATCTAGTCAAAAAAACTACTTGACTTCATATTTGCCAAAGCTTATATATATATATATATATATATATATATATATATATATATATATATATATATATATATATATATATATAAGCAGTTAAGGGTATTGCTTTATATAGACTGTTAAAGTGATTATTTGAACGAGCTACCAATTTGTTGTAGGTCATGCCACATTAAACTATAAAAAGCAAAAATAAAAAAAATCATTACAAATCATTTGGGAAGCCTCCAAAAGAAATTCTGCCTAGGGCCTCTCAATGTCTAGAACTGGCCCTGAGTCACAATTGCTCAGTAGGTAGACATAGGCATAATGAAGTATGGTGTACATGGTTTATTAAATTAATATGAGATGCAATTAGGCCATTATGATTTGCTGGAACATGTATGTTTTGATCTAACATTGTACCATGGTGAAAACTGAACCTCGTTTTATTTATTTATTTGTTGATTTATTGATTGTGTTTCTGAACTACGTCAATATCTGCATACTAATGTCCAGTACTGAAGTCAATAATATATTTTTTTTTTAAAAAGGACTTCTACACAGTCAAGGATTTTTAAAATCAGAAATGTATTGACAGACATAAACTTAATAAACATTCAAATAATCTTATCTAGGCTAACATATTACTAGCAGAGACATCTTCATTTGTAAACATCAAAGCTCATTTTCAGCTTTTCTAATATTAGATATAAAAAAAAAATACATGTTCCTGGGATAGGCTCTAGTACCTTCGCAACCTTACATAGGATAAGTGGGAATAAATGAATGTGTATTTTTTACAACAATACAAATAATATAGGCTGAGTTTCCTGATAACAAGTTGCAACTTAAACTTTTATGATCATCTTAAATAATTGGTCCCATTCACGTTCATTGGGAGAAGCACACAATCTGATTGAAAAGCACACAGTTGTTCTACTAAATAACTGAAAAATGAACAAAGCAACACTGTTGCTTCCCAATAGTTATATTGTCAGGCATACAAGATTTGGTGATAGAGTAATGCTATGTAAAATTGACAGCAGTGACAGTACATCTGTATATCGCTGTAAAGAGAGTATTAAGAGATGGTGTGTTTTCGGGTTTCCTCTGTCTCTCTCTGCATTAATACGCTTCCCATGTCGACAAATGCAAGATATATGATGGGTAGAGATTCCCCAGTGCAATCGATTTAGGTCTCCCTTGATAGAATAGCCTTAATCATGGGACAATGGGCGACCTGACACGTTCATCTCAGCCAAAATACAGGCTGTCTTTGTTAACACAACACAGTTAAGACAGATGGCAGCTTTACTAGCCTATACCTTACCACTGTCTTTTGTCGCATCCCTTGCTAATTAGCCTTGCTAATGATCAGGCTACATGCCGGTCACCACGGTCGATTGATTCCACCTGGACTGCAAGTCATCATGATGATGGTTGCTCCCTCTCATCGTCTCTTGTGAGCAGCGTGACAAAACAACAGTGCTGTGTACACCAGCTGTGATCTTTCTGCACTGTGTTCTTGACAACCCAGTCTCTGGTTCTTGAATATTTTTCTCTAGCACTGAACATGCTTAATGTATGCCCTGTCCCGCTCCGCACATGTTATATCTTTTCCCCGCATGTGAGTAGACATGATTAGCAAGTTACAAGCCTTTAATAATAAACAAATAGTTTTCTGTTCTAATTTTATTATAAATTTATTTATTATAATACTGAACTGCTGTCATTATGCTTCAAAATGAACAGATGATCTTTTAACATTCATATCCAACTGCACTTGATTGATAAACTCTATCAAATATTGTCATATTTTAGTAGAAGATCCCTCAGATCCCACTGCTTTGGCTGTCTCTGGGCTCACAATGCAGTTTAGTAGAGACTATTTTGACTGTTTAGGATAAAAAATATATACAGTATATATATATTTTCTTCTGCCATCTTGGATATAAAAAAAAAATGCAACATGTAAATATGAATGTATATTTGTGATAAATATTGATATTGAACAATATGAAAAATAATATCATGGTAATATTTTTGGCCATATCGCCCAGCCATACTTTCAACCCAAGTATTAAACCTGCAGGTGATCAAACTGCCCTGCAATCTAAATGACGGTTAATTTGATGTTCACCATTTCACTGTTCTGTGTTCAATTGGCTTCAAATCCTCTGAAAGTGCATTTGTCAATAATTATGTTCCTCTTTTAAAAAGCTTCAAGGTTGTAATACATCAGCTAACTTTTTGGACTGTTTTGCCATGGAAATGCAACTGGGTATGGGCAACAGAAAGGGACACAGCTGAAGTAGTTTGGGTATTAGATATACATGGTAACAACCTTAAGCACTTCCCAAAGTAGCTGCCCTAAGTCTTCCCTTTCTTGTACATTTTTGTATTTTTTCACTCTTTTTTTAATGTTTAAACATATTTTCATATCCCAGCATAAAATGCAGTCAACTATAAGTAAGCCATTTGTATTTCTCAGAAAAGTGTACACACTGTGGCTATGTAGCACTATCAAAACATTGCTCTGTTTGATTGAGAATCCAATCCAGCCTGACTAGTAACATTTTCTGAACCAATGGCATGAGTTTGGGGCAAGAATATCTGTATCCTTAACAATGAAGAGGAAATGTTAGGGAAACCTGTTTGAAAACAGGAATTATTTTTGCAATTCCATCTTTTATTGTTTTTCTTTTTTTGCCAAGGGAAGGAACTATAGATTCTGAGTTATTTTTCTGTGTTCTCTCCAGTTGGTGCTTCCAGAGTACTCCATCCATGGACTCTTCTGTATCATGTTCCTGTGCGCCCAGGAGTGGCTTACAGTGGGCCTAAATATTCCTCTGCTCTTCTACAACACATGGAGGTGAGCACCTGAACCAGCTTTCTCTCCCTTAAAATGTTCTATGAGCTAATGTTTTGGAATGCCACATATAAAATGACCCTACTACCTGATGGATATCACTATAATATGTGTCCTAAGAAATCATACCTGTCCCTGTGACAGCCAGAGGCTATGTAAACACCCTACTGAAAAATCCTGCTTAACCAGCATGCAATTCCCATGCTGGTCTAAGCTGGTTAGTGTTGGTTTGGTGATGGTCTAGCTGTTGGACCAGCATAGCCATGTTTTTCGCCTGCAAACCTAGCTGCTGAAGTTTGTTGACCAGAATGGTCTTTCAGGTAAAGCTGGTTTAGCTAATTAAGAAGCCTGGTGGGGTCACCAGCACACCAGCATGCCATGCGGAGGGACCAGCAGTGATGGATTGTTTAGCAGTGTGGGGAGCGCCCCACCCTTTTTTAGCCAATAAGAAAACTAGCTAATCAGAAATGCTCGCAGAGGTTAGCCTCAGTGGGTACACACTGTAACTACATCATTATCCAGATATAAAGCATGTTTCCTGATTGAATGCCATTCAAAAGTAGCCATGTGTTCTACTAAATGTTTTGCAAACAACATGTAAATTGCAAAAATACAATTATACTGTGAGAGTTTACAGTATAAGTTTTTATTTTTATTTTTTTGAGGGATCTTTAAAAATTAAAATGTACTTTAACCCTGTCTGCTCTAAGGAGTTCTAATATAGAGTTATCAGTCACATGACATTTACTGCTCAGGTGATTTGCAAAGAAAATATATAAATGTAAAAAAAAATTAGGAACTGAGTGCCCATGAGGCAAAGATGGCAGCTTCCACATATTTTCAGGGCAGCATGCTCTAGCCGAGCAGATGCCATTGAAATTCATGGTCTGGTTACGTTCAGGCTTGCGAGCATCTGGTTTGCTTATGTCTTTGGAGTGAGGAAGTTAGGTTGAAATCAGCACCTTTAAACACTAGTGGTCAAAGGTGTAAACCAGGTGCTTCAGAGACAGACAAGGAAACATTAACATCAGCCTATTTTACTTAATAAAATTCCTTGCCACCGAAACAATTTTGTGTAATTTTCTGTATGTTAGTCTTTTTCATTTTTTTAAAGACAAATAATAGCACAGTGAACAGTTCATAACAGGGAAACAACAAGAGAAATCACAACTTGGATCAAATTTTTCACAGTCATTTTGCAGTGGAGCTCTAAATCTTTCTTAAGGGTTTGTTAATGAATGTTCAATGCCGTTGTCAATTACTGCATCCACCCTTATAATTTGAGAGATCTTTCCGCAGTCACTTATGCAGGCTGATAGTGAATGATGAAACAGTGAAGTTAATCAGTGTAATAGTTATGCTGGATTTTGATTATTGTTATGATATTATCACAAGTCTTTTCAGCTGGTTGTCATTAAGTTGAGCTTGATATCAGTAATTTTCCTTGCCAGATACCTTATGGCTTTATATATAGATGTCAAATTCGGGGGGAAGTTGGATAAACTCTACCATTCTTTCCACTGATTCAACGATCACAGCTGCTATACAATATGCCATTAATCTTTATTTTACTTTTGCAGATTTCCCCTAATGCACTTCTGTTACCTCAGTTCCTTGTTTTTTATGTTTCTTTATGCTTTTAGATGAGAGTGAGGCACAGAAGAGCTTAAAAGATTGCGTTCAAAGCACAATCTCAGGCCGTGCAGTACGAAAAATCTATTCAGATTTAAACAGCAGATTTAGGAGCTGTTCAGACCAAATGTGTTCTTGTGCTTACTAAAGGTATAATAGAACATATCACAGGTGTATCGTGATGTGTTTTTAACATGACACTAGTGGTCGCTCTTGGGAGCTCCAAACACCTCTGATCTTTGAGAAAAGGCCAGTGGGATTTGGCGAGTGGAATTTGCATGCCACTCCCCCGGACATACAGGTATAAAAGGAGCTGGCTCACAACCACTCATTCAGATTTTGCACTGTGGAGCCGACACCTGCAGGTCCCCAACCCTCTAAATGGATGTGAGAGCAGTCAGGAGGGCAGCCTTCAATGAGACCACCTTTAGCTCAACTGACTCTTAAGGGCTCAAACGTGCCACTCCGCAGGCCCAGGAGGACTATGGAGAGATCCCACAAGGGAAAGAGGCGTAGCCTAGGAGGATTTCTGATGAGGGTTTCGACTCTCAGGAACCTGATGATGAGGTCAAGCTTTCCCTGGAACATACCGTCCACCGTGTCGTGGTGTGTCACTATAGCAGCCACAATCACCTTCAAGGTGAAGCAAATAGGTCTACCTGTGCTTTGCCGAATCGATTCCAAATCAGCTGTACCACCTGGGGGTGGAGTCTCCACTCTCCACTGAGCATCAACTGTCACGACAGCGTGTCTGCTGTACAGTTGAGGTCACCTGGGATGTAAGTGGCCTGCAGCGACCTCAGTCTCTGACTTCAGAGGAGGAGACGGCGTGCAAGTTGCGACATACAATGTGAACGTAGGCCACCTTTATATATGTTACCGTTACCATGTTGTCTGTCTGGTCAAAGTGCTTGCCCTGGATCAACTGGCAAA
This sequence comes from Moxostoma hubbsi, assembly GCA_032164185.1. Classification (NCBI taxonomy): domain Eukaryota; kingdom Metazoa; phylum Chordata; class Actinopteri; order Cypriniformes; family Catostomidae; genus Moxostoma; species Moxostoma hubbsi. The sequence continues at coordinate 10,620,048 of JAVLUX010000022.1, read as the reverse complement.
ATCCTCAGCAGGGCCAGCAATTCCACCAGCAACTCGATGCAGTTGATATGCCTATGCAGTCATGGTCCTGTCCAGGAGCTAGTGGCTGCTTACCTGTTGCACATGGTGTCAGGACTACCCACATGCAGCTCTTTCAATGCCTTGGCCTGGTGTACTTGCAGGAGGGCCATGGCATGCAGGGTGGAGGCGGCCTGTCCAGGAGCACTGTAGGCTTTTGTCACCAGAGAGGACATAGACCTACAGGCCCTGTAAAAGAGTCCCGGACAATTCCGACAGGTGGCGGCGTTTTGTGGGCACAAGTGCACCGCAACTGCCTTATCCACCAGAGGAATCTCCTTGTACCCCCTGGCCGCCCCACCATTGAGGGTAGTGAGAGCAGACAAAACGATCAGTAAAAGGTGCCCTCCACGACTTTGTGAGTTCTTCATGCACCTCCGGGAAGAATGGGACAGTGGGAGGGTGCGGCTGTGAGTGGCACTTCGAACACAGGAACCAGTCATCAAGCCCCCAGAGCTCAGGGCAAGGTGGAGGGTTCCACTCCAGCCCGACACTTGCGGAAGCCCAGGCAAGCATGACGGTCAGCTCTGCATTGGCCTCAGACTGGGTGGCCACACCCGAATATGCTGCGATCGAGAGCTCATCCTACTCGCGAGCTCCAAAAGAGACATTAGAACTCGACTGGGGAAAACGAGCGAATGAGGGAATGAGAGGTCCGTGGGGGATTACTCGGTGCAACCACTCCCATTGGAGTCCCCAAATCACCCCCAGTGCTAACCGACCTGGCCTCATACCCATAGGTAGAAGGCCCTGGGCAGGGAGCGGCTGGAGTGGCTTTCCCCCGAATTAAGGAAAGTGTGACTGCAACGTTGCCATGGTCCATGAACTCACAAACAGTGCCTCTTCATGACTACTGCCCAGACACGTGAGGCAGCGCTCGTGGCTGTCAGAGGCGGAGAGATAGCGACTGCATCCAGGAATTACACACAGACGGAAAGGCATCTTTAAAAAGACGCTGTCCGTCAGTTTGCACTCTTTTAGAGGAAATATACCCTTTTATTTACAAGAATATATAGTCTTTTAGCTGTCCAAGTGCTGTTCTCACTGTGAGGTGAATGGAACGGCAGTGGAACTCGCTGCTCAACACTGCTCAGCTCTGAAAACTCCGCTCAAATCTGAATGAGTGGTTGCAAGCCGGATCCTTTTATGCAAATTCCACTCACCAATTCCCATTGGCCTTTTCTCAAAGATCAGAGGTGTTTGGGGCTCCCAGGAGCAACCCCTAGCATCACTACATTGGCACAACTTTGAGTGAGTGACAGATATGATACAATTGCAAAACAGTGTATATGGACACAAAAACACAGTCTGTGTGAACGGCACCTTAAGGCAGCTGCCATGACAATCTGTGTGCATCTTGTTTCCTTTCCCCTGTGCACGAGAATCAACAATTAGTTTTGAGTGCGATGCATTGGTTCCTGTACCAGTACATTTATGCTGCTTCTGTATGCCAGGTAAACATGATGTGGCTTCTGTGATTTTGGAGTATAAAAATGGCCTTATAATTCATAATGTTATAAGGGGCCTTCTGCATAGAGCTGCAGGGATGTCCCGTGATCTCAGACTGGATTTCCAGGATACCAAAGAACCATATGGAATACAAGCAGAAAGCTCAGATCATAGGTGTATATATAATGTTACAAGACGCACTACCCGCCTCGTGTTGTTTCCCATTTTCGGCAGGTACTTCCACAGCCCCACTGACACTAAAGAGCTTCTCTATGACCCAGCGTCCGTCATGAACGGAGACACGCTGAAATTCTGCCAAAAAGAAGCCTGGTGCAAGATGTCCTTCTTCGTCCTCTCATTCTTCTACTATCTCTACTGGTGAGTTGATATCCAAACTTACTCAAACTCAACCAAATTTACTTGACTATAAATGGGATTCTGTGCAACTTTGATTTTTTTAAACAGATTGTTGGCCTGTGATGTGCAACAGGTATGCTGTGTCCTAAGCAAATCCAAAATATGACTCCTATCTTCTATGTCACTAGGGGAGTGATTTCAAAATGAGTCATTTTTGCAGGGTGGAAACAATAAATGCGTTTTTGGAGTTAGAGAGGAAACAAAATTACATTTTTAATGACTAGAGTCAGTAAATCATAAGTCAAATCTAGAAATATTCTATATTTCATCTGAAAATAAAACTTAGAAAAAAATTAGAGAACATTCTACAGAATGATAAATTAGTCATAATAGTCATAATTCTTATTTTATTTATTTTTATTTTTTTGGAATATTTTCACTCCTGATTTGTCACATTTGTCTTTACAGCCAGATATGCTTTTTAGTGTGTGCCTTTGCTATAGTATAAGCTACCTAAAGCCTATAGCATAGCAGAGATGTATACTTAAACAAGCATTTGAACTGACAAGGACCCTGCGCACTTGGATGGCGCCAGGAACATGCCTTTGGGTAGAATTCCTGTTTCTTTTTTTCTTCCACATTATATCACTTCACATTAAATGTTAATACACACATATTCTATAATGGTTAACCCTTCCAGCACACAGCCCTTATGAAAATGTGTCGGATCAAAGGCAATTGCTATATATCAGCCACAAGAGAGTTATACGTATATTCTACATTATTTAACACAATTTGCTTCTGAAGTGGAAATTCTAGGTATGTGTAAGTCTTTAACATTTTACCCCTTTTTTCTCCAGCATCTATTGGAACTCACCCCCTCTTTAAGGAGTGATGGTAGTGAGTTGGTGTTTTCTTCCCAATGGTTATGCACCTTGTGAAACTGACCTTCCCGAACACCTGTCCTTTACCTGTCCTGTACACACTGCACAAATGTTGTGCCATGCATTGTGAAAGATTCACAGCTCTTATTCCTATCACAACACTCTGCATGGTTTTCTACCAATGGTCTCTGTGACCTTTTAACCGCCTAATCTAATTGCCTTCCTCTATTGCTACCTTCTTAAAGGTGCTGTAAACGATTGTTATGGAATGGGTTACAGACAATAGCCACTTTTCCACCAATGGGCAGAATGGCTCTGAACACAGTGAGTAATAGTTCCAATAGCATTTCCAATTGTGCACGGTTCAGTGTGGTATAATTACAAAACATTCCCGGCCCAAATTTCACAGCATGGTTGTCACAGCCAACCATACTCAGGGCAGAGAACTGTGCTATTGGAATGTCTTTAGTGATGTGGGTACTCACGACTGGTCACTTGGCCGCTATTTTGATTCTATTCCTGATTTCGAAGCACTACAATAGATAAAGAAACTGTAACTGTGTCAAGGAACCTGATTCAGCACAGAATGGCAGGGTTTGGCAATAGTACCTGTTCAGTTTGTTGGTAGAAAAGTGCCTAACGTCTCTATTACCTGAACAAAATCACAGAATTGGTTGTCCTGAAATATCACACCTGTGTCTGAGACAACCAGAGGCTCTGTAAACAGCTAAAAGATAATGTGACCACGGTCATATGCTTTGTTTTACCTATCAGGAGACTTTGAGGGGCTTTCTGCATGTCAGTCATTTTATGCATTCACAGGGTAACCCATATATGGGAAACATAAGCTGATGCATGGTAGCTAAAGTGGATCATTCATGTTTAAGCTTTGTAAGCAGCTGTCAGTTGTTAGTTTGTCCTGCAAGAACATTGCTGTGGCAGACAAGCCTCTTGTTCTTTGGGAAAAGAGGAAGCAGGAACCGGGTTATCAACCAAAAGACTTTTAATTAAACAAAACACAACATAAAAGTTATTTTCAACATAACAAAAGCACACACATAAACACTGATGCACATAGACAGTGGGTGTGTGCGTCTCTCTCTATCTCTCGATCTGCATCGCCGACTCCTCGTTATCCCTCTCCCGGCTGATTGGGCTGATTCAGTGCCGGGTGTCCATTGTTACGGCCCGGCTACTGCTTTTGACTATTTTGACAAACGGCATCACACTTGCAGACTCAAAATAACACATTTTTGGCTGAGGGTGTCACATTTGCTGGCTGTTTGCTGAGATATTGCTCTCTTCAGTCGGAGGATGACACACTTGCTGATTAAGAATGGTGGAGGGGTGACAAACATACAGACTCATGCAACTCCCTCTCTCTCTGATTCCCTGTTACATGGAGCTCGCCGAAATGACAACAGGAGTAACGCGTGAGCATAATCAATTGGGTCACACTTTATATTAGGTGGCCTTAACTACTATGTACTAACATTAAATGCATATAAGACTATTTACTATAGACTATAAACTATTTACTGTGTAACTACAAAATTCCCACATTTTCTGCTACTGAGGTTAAGGTTGGGTAAGTTTTAGGGTTAGTACCTAGTAATTACTGTAGTATAGCACGTAAATGTAGAACAGTACTATAAAATAAGTTATCATATTAAGTACATTTAGTTACCTAATATTACTCAGTACTTTTTTGGATAACTACACACTTAAGTATACTGAAAGTACACATACTGTAAAATAAAGTGCAACCAAAGAAGAAGCTGGTTGGTCACTTGAAGAGAACACAAGAGCCTGCATCAGTGACAGAACGATTTTTTCAAGCAAGCCTAATGTGTTTTTCAGTTTTTGAAACATTTCTGCAGAACAAACATGGGTGTTTTCCAATTAGTTGCCATTTTTAAAACTGGGATGGGTGTTTTTCAAACACTTTACACGATTTGCCTGCTATATTTAGATATCCAACTTTCCCTGGATAGTTCAGAAACGTCCATCCGGGTTTGAAATGCCCACTGATTACTACATTGAGATTCCCTGCTTTCATTTGATATTTGAAAAACGGCATCCCGGTTTGAAAATTTGGGGTACCCACAGATTGGGAAATGCCTGTAAGTGTTCCGCAGAGACCTATACTTCTTAAACTCAGCACTAAGTCCTGACAGTCAAGTGATTAACACATTGCTGACAGACATTTATGCACGCTCCGTGTCCCACCTACTGACTGGCGATTATGTACATGCAGCTCAAGCCTGAAAATTACTGGTAAAATCAACTAGTGTGATGCCAGTTTTAGATGTTTTAACACTGCTCTCCTATCTCTGATGGTCTCAATGGTACAACGGTTACTTTATAGGCAGGGTTTAAAAAAGAGGGCGTGTCTAATTATGTGGCTTAGTCTGGCAGAAGTTCCTGAACAGCTAACATCGCTTACAGCACCTTTAATATTCAGTCCGTATGGTCATTTTAAAGCAGCGAAACAAAATTTCTGCATTCAAATGTTATTTCTTGGATGGACTGACCCTGTCTGATTTGATGAATGCTGCCTATCTGTCTGCCCCTGCACAGTTTAACCCCTGTCATTCTGTGGCTTGATCTTCTTTCTTCGACTGTACTCACCCTCTAATAACCGTAATGTTGTGCTCCCTCTAACAAATCAATTGCAAATACAATATCCATGCATTAGGCTATCCCCATCCAATTACAAATGTAGCTTTGCTGTTCCCTCTTTTCTAAACACCATTGTAACTGAATGACTCAAGAAAGAAGCATGCAACTTTGATAGAACTGAAAGAAAGAGATTTTTGACAAATCTCACACTAGTTCTTCTCATATGTTTAAAGGGATAGTTCAACCAAAAATAAAAATTCTATTATCATTTACTCACCCTCATATGCTTACCATCAAACCTGTAAGACTTTCCAACTTTTGTGGAATACAAAAGGGGATGTTAGGCATGTTTGGAACAAAATGAGGTTGAGTTAATTAGAAGAACTGCCTTTTGCAGGTGAACTATCCCATTAATTTTACAAGGATTACAAAGACATATTGCTCGTGCTGAGTATAGCTCGCCTCGAGCTAGATCACAGCTCAGATACATTTCTCATTGATCATCCTCTTTTAACACTTACACGAAAAACGTGTTTCCTAAACACAGATAAGCCCCAGTTCTTTTCATTCAGCGCCTTCCATTGCAATTTTTCATTTAAAAAAAAAACTCTAGTTCGAGACCAGCCTTGAGCTGTGTCCACTGAATATAATCAAAGCACTCAAAATTCAAAAAACATTTGTGACATCATCTAAATATTTTCTGATGAAGTTATATATGCTACATGTGCAGAATTGATGCACTGATATAATTTACAAACTTTTTTTACAAGACTTTTCAGAGATGGCATTTTCCATCAAAAGAGTATAGATATAAAAGGATCCATGCTGCTAGTTTTCTCACCCTCACCTGCTCAAGATCTAAGACTAAACTGCTTATACAGTTTTTATCAGGGCAACCCCTTATTATGTATTAATGCCTATGGACAGCAATCTGGCATGACATCAATGGCCCCTAGTGTGAAGTCAGCACAGAAATTCAACATACATCAGAAACATATGACAGTGCATTATAAATAAATAGCTGTATCATCCAAGACCTGCCCGGGGTGATTCTCAAGCTGGTGAAGCTGTCATTTCCCATAGTGTTTTCCATAGTTAAAGCCTCTCTTGCCTATATTTCCACCATCTGGGGAAGATTGCAGCAGTTTTAGCTGGATAATTTGGTGACAAAATTGTGTTTGTTGTTAGCTAGGAAATTAACTAATTAAGCCATTGCCTGACAGAATGATATAACCCATGGGCATTAGCTCATTTCACAGAATTGTCTCAAAGAAAAGTACTGTGCATAAACTAAAATGTCCCCATATCAATGTAGCCAATGGATAGAATGAGAGTGCGGTGTTATATCAGGAATGCATTTAATTAGATTAGGTTATATTAAAGGAATTTTCCGGGATCAAAACAAGTTAAGCTCAATTGAAAGCATTTGTGGCAACAACAACAATTACCTCGTCCCTCCTTTTCTTTAAAAAAAAAAATAAAAAAATAAAATTGAGGTTACAGTGAGGCCCTTACAATGGAAGTGAAGGGGAACAGTTTTTGGATGGTTTTTTTAAAGCAGAAATGTGAAACTTAAAAGTTTATATAAGCACTTCCATTAAATCTTCTGTTGAAACTTGCTTAGTATTTGAGCTGTAAAATTGTTTAAATCTTCATTTTTATGGTTGTTTTAGGATTCTAGGGTTTATAGCGTTACGTTGTCATGGCAATTAAGTTTTGAAATGGAATATAATTTTACACAGAAAAGGTTAGTAAGCAAGTGGGGACCATGCCATTTGTTGCAGGGCTCCCTGTTATTCTATTCTATTGTATTTGCAAAATAAATGTTTGGGAGTATAAAATGTATATTTCCTATTGACACACTACAGCTGAAAATATAAATAACCATCTCAAGACAAATGCTTTTGTGAAGCATCTTAAGACTTTTGCACAGTACTGTATATGTAAATAAGATCGAAATAGCATAAAATCCCAAAGGAAGTGCATAATTTTATTGTTCTTACTTCAGGAAAGAAGAAATGGTATTATTGTCATCATCAAAAAAAAGGGTTACACATCTAACTCTTCTGGTCAAAAATGACTGTGAATACCAAAGGGAGATGCTGTTTTTCAATACCATAAGGAGGGTTAAAGAAAAGGAGGGACGAGTCAAAAATATTATTTTGTGGTAATCAACAATATGCAACAAATGCTGTCAATTGAGCTTATTATGTATCTGGGATATACCTTAAGTATTCATTTGGAAGCATAGAAGCCTACAATTAATGGACATAGCTTTGGTGAAAGTACAGGTGTTCATGGTGCATTATGTTCAAGCTGCGCAATAGAGGGTGATGTGACCTAGTTGGTAGAATTCTGGGTTAGTATCTAAAAGGTTACAGGTTCAAACTCCACAAGTAGTGATCCATTAACCCCATTGTGTCATTGAATAAGCCATTTCACCCCAGGTTGGGGTCTTTGGGCTAGTAAGTAACCACCTAGCAACCACCCAGAACACTCTAGCATCCACCTAGCAAAGGCCTGGAAACTATCCAAAACTACTGCAAAGCAACAAGTTAAACCTCACTCAGGTGGAGGCAACTTTTGCACGACAGCTTTTATTTTCTTAAGAAAATGTACAAATCTAGTTTTTTTTTGTTTTGTTTTGTTCTTCTGTTTAATTTTATTCTTATTTTTCATTATATTATTTAGAAATCTATTTTCAACTGCTTGAAACATATTTTCAAAAGTTTTCAAGATAAATCATAAATTCTGAAGATTGTTCAAATTGATTTGATTAATTAGTTTATCATTGCTTGTTGAAAGCGTGTTGAATGGTGCATGTTTCACGTTATAAAATATATCCCTCGGATGTTTCAATATCTATCTTAAATAGCACTTTAATGACCTTCAAATGAACAGACAAAACTTACTTTTAATATAGCCCACTTACAATATATTGTGTAAGTTGTTATAATTGCTGCAATGCAACAAAAGTCATTGAGGTCTGCCGATGTTAAATTAGGTCTGCTTTTTTTTTTTTTAAACAAGCCTATGATGGTTTGCTGGTCTTAGCTGTTTTAAGCTGGTCTAGCTGGTCTCTTGACCTGGCCATATTGGCATTTAGATGTTTTAACCGATCGGATGGTCTTCCGAATTGCTGAAAACCACTCTAAAACCATCAAACCAGACCAGCTGGACAAGTGAAAACCACTCAAGACCAGCAAACCATTTTTGGCTGTTGTAAGCTTCTTTTTTAATCAGGAAGAATGAACTTTTCTCTCCTGTTTGTGCTCCTTTGTTGTCTAATTTTACATTTTATTTGCACACAAAATCGGTGATGCTTTTTTATCTTGTCTTCCAGTATGATCTATTCCTTGGTGACCTCATAACGGAGTTGTCAGCCTTGAAGAAGTCCTCCAATCATAAGACACTGTTTTCAAAAGCGCTTAACTAAGTTTGGATGGAACAAGAGCACCAATTCAATTTATATTTGTCACCTGGAGAAACTCTGCAGTGTCTGGACTGAACAGACTTTAACTTCTAAGAATACAAGAAGAATCCTGTGTTGTTTACAATTCGGACTCAATTTCCTAGATGTCTCATGGACAAGGTATGACAAGGTTTCACAAGCTCACCATAAAGTTTGCACTGATATTCTCAGGCATAGCACAGAACATCATTTACCACTTTGAGGCACAAAACCTGCCAAACTTTACTCTCACTAAATGTAGCTCAAAATTCACGATGTGTTTGAAAAAAACGAAAGGAAATGATGACTAACTTGAAAAGCGAATGTTGCATTTTTATCAGTCACACACTTGGTTCAGTAACGTGAGAAAAGCTTTTGTGATATGTATTTTATGTGTATTTGTGCACTCCTAACATACGCATTTTTAATATGAAGTATGTATCTGTTGCATTACTTGTGTACATAGAGAAATTTGTGCAATGTGTTGGTGTCACTTGGTTGAAATGTTTTTGGACTTTATATTTACAAATGCTGATATTGAGGCTTTATTATAGAAAACAAGCCACTTTTCCACAATTTTGCACAAAAGTTGTTGTGAGTCCGCACAATAGATACAGTTATTGGTTGTGGTGGGGGGGGAATCATATTTATATCCCCAGTACGAGTATATTAGTGTATCAAACTGTCATATATTTTTCAATATAGGGTGAAAAAAAAACAGCCCTGGATAAAAAAATAAATTACATTTGGTCTCTCAATTTGTTCAATCATTATTATGTTAACTATTTATAAACAAAAGTCAGCAATACCGAAAGAAGGAAAAAAAAAGATATTTAAGGATATCATAGTTCAAATTAGACTGAATTGCTTTTCTTACTTTTTGCTTCCAGCACATAGTAATTAAGAATTCATCGGAATTATAGTAACCACATGAAGCATATACAAGCATAAACCCCACAAGACATCTATGTGATGATCTATTCTGTTGATCTCTGTTTCTAATGCAGAGTACTTAAAACATCAGTAGCTATACATCATAATTGTCTTTGCTGGTGTAGGGGATAATAATAGCAGTCTTCAGCAGAAATGTTTTCTGATGCTGTCATGTAGCCTGCTGTTTTCACCCATCCAAATATCAGTTAAGAAATTTGTATTTGAAATAAAACAATGACTATTTTAAAACTATGACTATTTTGGTGCTTTCTTATGCATTCATTGAAGGTGATGTAATTTTTTCGATGTTGAATTGACTGATCGCACTGTGAATTTGGCAACAGTCGTTTGAAAGTTTTGCTTCTGAAATCGGGGGGGGTCGAAAGTGAGAATTAGTTTTTTTATTGAAAAAGATGTAATACGGTCAAAATGAATACATATTTTATTACATCTACCCACCAATCCACACCCCAACCCTAATCGTCACTGGAGTAAAAATTTCATTTTTGAGTGAAAAATGCTGCCTCCAAATCACAGTCACCATTGTTTAGTACGTGATTATTTCCTGTTTCTCACAGGACAAGAACTTGTGTCTCAGAGGATGCTTGTGCAACATGCTTTTTTTTGTGCTTGAGAGAAAATGTGTTCATGCTTGATTTGATGCAAAAGTGTCTAATGGAGGATGACGATTGTCAGTATTTCGTCTGAATGTGGTTGATTGCAGGGTGCATGAACTTTCACAACATGTTGATTTCACATATGATGTTGTGTTGAAATACTTTCTCTAATTACTTTCTAATATTCAGAGACTACTATACAGTACTACAAGTAAGCTATTGGTAGGTTGATCTACGGAAAATTTAAACACTGTAGCACTATCAAAACATTGCAGTGTTTGTTTGAGCATCATGACCAGCTCGACACAGCTACATTGGCTCAACCAATGGTGTGAGATTGAAAACCTTTGGTTACACTAGTGGTAGAAATCACAAACTTAAGCTTTAAAGAGATACAAATCTCATATTTATAGTTGGAGCACTGTCTAGTTTCAATTTCAGCTCTTAAATGAATGCTGCCAAGAGAGCTGGAGGAATTTCATTTGCATTTTTTTTTACGGCATAATCATGTTAATGCACAAATTCTGTCATAATCCATATGTGGTTATTTCACTCAATTACCCACAAAGCAGTTCTCACATCTCCTCATTTGAATCCTCACCCTGGAGTGACTCGCTCAATACATCCACCCCAGACTGACGATGTCACATGTCTCCTCTTCAGGGAACATTGGCTCCCACTTGTAAGTCACCTATTAGTTGCGTTTTCTGGCACCAATCCCTTTGTGGCAGTGACTGGCTGACAGATCGGTGACAGGCTGTTCTTTTGCTCCACCTGCTATCCGTCCAAATCACTTCCACATGCTCTGTAATTACAATTTGCAAAGGATGCATGCTCCCTTTGCCAATGATCCAACACTTTGCCACTTGTAGCATAAAATGAACGTCATCAGATGTTTTCAGGTCCTGGCACACAAAGAGCTTTCTGTTACTCTTTAATCACCCATCTCTGACCTAGGTCAGTGTGCAATGGCACCAAATAAGTGATGAGTTTTGGCTCCTGCCACAAACGAGCAATTCTTAAAATTGTGCACCACACTGTAAAATCAAAGTGGGACCTTTGAAACCATAAAAAGTATAGACATAAGTTACTAAAAGAGAATTTTACCTATTAACTAGTGTTGGGGAGTTATTCAAAATTGTAAATGTATTTTAAGAGGGTTAATGTCATGCTGATCATTTATGCAACTATAGTATTTATTTACTGATGTTTAAACCTTTTAGAAAATTTAGTAATTCAGGAGCACAGTACTTACTTGTTTTTGATGTGTAACCAACATTCTGAATATGGCATGCAGTTAATCCACCCAAAATAAGTATTTTAATTTAAAGCTACACTATGTAACTTTTGTCCCTCTAGAAGTTGAAGCATAGAACAGCAAGATACTTGCAGATGAATACTGTTTTGGTAAATATGTTTTGTCTTACCTGTCGAGTGAGAAAAACTCCATCTCTGGGTTGATTTTAAATCCTTTCAGATCTCGGAGTTGTCACCACCTTTGTCACCTCTGGCTCTGTCGCATTCCATTTTTGCTTGCACTCTTCTTCGTTCAATGTTTCTTTATTTTAAAAACAGGTGATTCCCCAGAGGGTTACGAATGATGCATGGTCAATGTCGCTCATTTGTTGTGGCTACAAGCTGTCAGCTTCAAACTACTACCACACCTATCACGCAACCCGGTATCACGCCGAGGCGTGAAATAGACACGCCGGTCCACTCGCGGATGCGTGTCTATTTCACGCTTTGCCTCCTCTAGGCGTGTACATGACACGCGCGCGTCTACGTAGAATACCGGCAGGGGGCGATCGTTTCCTCAACGCCAACAACTCTCCGCGCACCAAAGAGGAAGCGATATATCGCGTTCTCCAGTTCCGGTTAGCAGGATATATATTTTTGTATATAAATACACTTTTTAAATAAAAATATATATATACTGTATATATATATATATATATATATATATTTATTTATTTATTTACATCAGCACAAGATACTCGACAGCCCACACACACACACACACACACACATATAACAACGTTAGGCTACAGCAACGTTAGGATTTCTTCATGAAAGCAGCACTGTAATGAACCTTTATTTGTCACATATGGTCACAAGTGAAAGTAACCGGCGAAATTGGCCGGCATCCCGCCCGCACGAACGTGCAACGCGACGACAACGGTATCGCTTCCTCTTTGGTGCGCGGAGAGTTGTTGGCGTTGAGGAAACGATCGCCCCCTGCCGGTATTCTACGTAGACGCGCGCGTGTCATGTACACGCCTGGAGGAGGCAAAGCGTGACACCGACACGCATACGCGAGTGGACCGGCGTGTCTATTTCACGCCTCGGCGTGATATCGGGTTGCATCACCATACATATACATGCTTTGTAGTAGCTCCGGACCTTCTTTTCTTTATTTATGGACATGATGTAAACACGCACGGGTGGCTTATGGCAGTATGCAATTTCCCGCCAAATCCTTTCCGAAGGCTCTAAAATATAAATAATTATTTTAGGCTAACCATAATGAATCTGGGTAAGGCAAATACATGGTTTGGAAGGCGGATTGATGGTGTACTTGCTCATTAATGAAATTTTGTTCATTTCTTACAAAAAAATCTTCGAAAATAGTGCAGCTTTAAATTATATTAATAGCTAATAGCAATATCAAGGGAAAAAATCGTAAGTTATGATTTTTGTCATAATCGTGTTGTTGTACAGTAATGAAACACGCACACCTTAACGTCATCTCTCATATATATACTACAATTCTTGTAAATGAACTGGTTAAAATAAACGATTCACTTACATTTACTGTTTGGAACTCCAATTCAATTTAGTGAGTTAGTTTGTTTGGACAGTTCATGTAAATAGTAAATGATTCACTAATTCACTTAACCCCCTAAGCATGTGTTAAAGGAATAGTTCACCCAAAAATTTTAATTCTATTATCATTTACTCACTCTCATGCTATCCCAGATGTGTATGACTTTCTTTCTTCAGCAGAACATAAACAAAGATTTTTAGAAAAATATCTTAGCTCTGCAAGTACATATAATGCAAGTGAATGGTGATCAGACCTTTGTAGCTCCAAAAATCACATAAAGGCAACAAAAAAGTAATCCATATTACTCCAGTGTTTAAATCCATATCATCAGAAGCAATATAATAGGTTTGGAAAAGAGAAAAAGAACAATATATAAGTCCTTTTTTACTCCAAATCTCCACTTTATCTTCCACTTTCAGGTGTGAAAGTGAACCTAAACGGGCACTACATGTGACTTTAAGATGTAAAAGTGAAAGTGGAGATTTGGAGTAAAAAAAAGGACTTAAATTTTTCAAAAAATGCTCTCCCAAGTGGATACATTTGACAACGCTGTATTTGCATTGTAGTGTTGACTAGGAAAATGGAGATGTTTAAAAAAAAATTACAAATTTGTTGTCATGTGACGCAGTCATGTGGTCCAATCAACCCAAAAACAATCAAGATGGTGGCCCAGGTTGAAGCACCATTGATGTGCCTGTCATCCACTTTTATAGCTTTGTTAAAGATACGTTTTACTTTGTACAACCTTCACATTGCATTCCTTCAAAGGCTACGGCAAATTTACTTGGAATTGCAGTCTGGCACTTCAATATGAGGACAGCTGCGTTTCCGGGCCACACTTCTTACATTCTCTCTGTATGTGCATCAATGGGGATTTAAGCATTTTCAGACATTTCAGAGTGTACAAGCAACTTTTGGAAAACTTTTGGACTACTTTGGCTTTGTTTGGAACAATTTTTGTAAGTGAAGCAAATATTGTTTCTAAAATGTCAGTTGGTCAATATTAAAATAATGATTATATAACTGTTGTATACATAACCTTGTGCCTACTGTCAAATTACATCTTTGCTGATATTCAGAAGAACAGGTCAACAGCACTTCTTGAGTTATTTGTTTACACAAAAAAAAAAGCATTCATAAGCAGTTAGAGTCACATGCAAATTGAATTAGAGGTGTCACATTACAACTCTTTCTGAGATTCAGATCGGTCACTTAAAAAATCTTAGCACTTTACAAATATGGTCTGTTTCCATTATTGTGCAAACAATCATTAGTTAGCCATAACATTAATCAAGTTCTCATCATTGGTTTTACAGAACTTATGTGCAGATGTCATGGGATAGCGATAAGTTATGACTACCACTTTCTCTCTTCATCAAGAAAGTACCAAGGAGAGCAATTATGGCAGTCACATGTTATAGGGCACCAAAAACAATCAAAACACTGAATGAGTTAGATATTACAACAGCTAGGCACTATCTCCTCTAGGAGGGGAGTCTTTCTCCCTGCAGGGCCTCTTGCTATCTGTGGAAAATTAGGACAGAGCGAGGTGAAAAATAAAGAGAACACACACACAAGGCCAAAAGCAGCAAATAGTCACTTAATATGACAATAAAATCACATAAAGAAACTTGAAGTTTCAGCTCAATGATTATATGAGATTGATATGTTGTATGCAATGGTTACGAACCATATAAAAAAATGGATAATAATAAAATCATAACTAAAATCTCTCTCTCTCTCTCTCTCTCTCTCTCTCTCTCTCTCTCTCTCTCTCTCTTGGATTAGCATATAATCAAATGGTTATAGACTAGTTGATTATGTAATAATTATAACATACATATCTTTGTGTATAAATGCAGTACGATATACACTCACCTAAAGGATTATTAGGAACACCTGTTCAATTTCTCATTAATGCAATTATCTAATCAACCAATCACATGGCAGTTGCTTCAATGCATTTAGGGTTGTGGTCCTGGTCAAGACAATCTCCTGAACTCAAAACTGAATGTCAGAATGGCATGGTTGTTGGTGCCAGACGGGCCGGTCTGAGTATTTCACAATCTGTTCAGTTACTGGGATTTTCACGCACAACCATTTCTAGGGTTTACAAAGAATGGTGTGAAAAGGGAAAAACATCCAGTATGCGGCAGTCCTGTGGGCGAAAATGCCTTGTTGATGCTAGAGGTCAGAGGAGAATGGGCCGACTGATTCAAGCTGATAGAAGAGCAACTTTGACTGAAATAACGACTCGTTACAACCGAGGTATGCAGCAAAGCATTTGTGAAGCCACAACACGCACAACCTTGAGGCAGATGGGCTACAACAGCAGAAGACCCCACCGGGTACCACTCATCTCCACTACAAATAGGAAAAAGAGGCTACAATTTGCAAGAGCTCACCAAAATTGGACAGTTGAAGACTGGAAAAATGTTGCCTGGTCTGATGAGTCTCGATTTCTGTTGAGACATTCAGATGGTAGAGTCAGAATTTGGCGTAAACAGAATGAGAACATGGATCCATCATGCCTTGTTACCACTGTGCAGGCTGGTGGTGGTGGTGTAATGGTGTGGGGGATGTTTTCTTGGCACACTTTAGGCCCCTTAGTGCCAATTGGGCATCGTTTAAATGCCACGGCCTACCTGAGCATTGTTTCTGACCAAGTCCATCCCTTTATGGCCACCATGTACCATCCTCTGATGGCTACTTCCAGCAGGATAATGCACCATGTCACAAAGCTCGAATCATTTCAAATTGGTTTCTTGAACATGACAATGAGTTCACTGTACTAAAATGGCCCCTACAGTCACCAGATCTCAACCCAATAGAGAATCTTTGTGATGTGGTGGAACGGGAGCTTCGTGCCCTGGATGTGCATCCCACAAATCTCCATCAACTGCAAGATGCTATCCTATCAATATGGGCCAACATTTCTAAAGAATGCTTTCAGCACCTTGTTGAATCAATGCCACGTAGAATTAAGGCAGTTCTGAAGGCGAAAGGGGGTCAAACACAGTATTAGTATGGTGTTCCTAATAATCCTTTAGGTGAGTGTAAATGCATATCCTTCAGGAGCTGAACTAAATAAAAAATCACTGTTGTTTTATTCCTGGTATGGGGAAAGACCCTCAGTAACCCCTCAGATTACATAAATGTTACTTGCACCTTATTATAAAAGGAAAATAGGGCATTGACTAATATAATAAATTAGGATGATAGAAGAAGAGATATAACTTGTAAGAGTAAAAGGGAATTAAATGTTCACCCCATCACTCTCCCGTTTTAGACAGGTGTGGGAATCTATAGTCAAACCATTCAGTGTAATGTCTTATCTATGCTCTTAAGAGTTCCATGTGTTCCCCTTTCAGAAAATATCCTTGCCCTCAAGCAAAATGCTTTACACATTATTTGGTTTGACAAGTGTGGTAGTATGATTAGCCCAACCCCCACACTGTGCTGGATGGCCAACCTGTCATCTTGCTGGGTTTCTCAGATGCCCAACCTGTCAGCACAGATTACCCAGGGGGCCATCTGAGTACAGATTTCACCTGCCTTGTCTTTCTAGGCTTGAATGGCGTTTTAACCTTGCTTCCTTTTCACACAAACAAACACACCCATATTGCTGTGACCTGGATTATGTTAGCATTTTCCAAAGCTTTGTACAAACAGGGTAGCTTTTGCTGACAAAGGTAGCCTGTAGTCTGGAAACAGATAATAAAACCTACCTAACAGTTACCCAGGAGAACCCCAGCTGCCAAGGAGCTGGGATTTGTTTTTTATCTGGCAATTGTTCACAAAAATTTTGCCCTTGATTTACTATAATACATTATCTCAGGTACCAAATAATCCTTAAAACCTGGAGAAAAAAACTAGAATTTCAAATGGTGTGTGCTACATGTAACCCTTCAAATAAAGCTTACTTATGCTGTCCCATATTCAAGATAACAACAGCAAGTAATAACATATATAAGATTTACGTATACCTATTTAATTTGGTTTCGCTGTCTTGCCATTTCAGTGTCTCTTTACACACTTGCCAACTACATCAGAACAAACGTTGTGTATATCCTCTTAAGAATAAAACTCTTTAATGGTTGTTTATGGCAACTTTACCTCAGCAAAGTACCCTTGTATCAAGAAATATTTTCACTGCATAGGGTTTTTTGGTTGGCTATCTGATTCTTTGGAGTTGTCAAAAAGTTTTTGCAGGGTGAACAAGAGATGTTGTGTCATACCTTGGAAAGTTATTGGACATAATAATTAACAAAGAATTTTCAAAAGGGTGGATCAAAGTGTCCAAAGGGTATATATAGGAGGATCTGGCACCCTCACAGTGAATGGGTGTAGGTAGGGGAAGTGTCCATAGGATCGCCCTGGATGCTGGCGGGGTCCGGTAGTCGCACGCACTCCCCTCTTTCCGGGATGCCAGGGCCAGCAGTCTGTCTTCCCAGGGTCATGGTTTGTGAGGGAAGGATGGCCTAGCATTCTAGCCCATCGGCCGCAACCCATGCTGTCAACCCCAGGTGACACATCTAACTCACACCAGGGGTGAGGGTTCGGCGTGCATCTAAATTGGCCAATACCCTCCCCGCTCTGCTCCTGGACCAGCGAGAATGCCAGTGTGTGCACAAAAGGAGATAAAAGCCAGCTCCCTGAGGAGATGGTGTACCTCATCATCCGCTGCTCAAATGAAGCTTATCAAATGGCACCTCTCCTCTCTCCTGCCCACTCCCGCTGTGAGCCCAGCTGAAAGATGGCCCTAAGAGGGGGGGCAACGATGACAAGAGGGAGGGGTGGGTCATTCTGCAACATATTTATATATTACATTACATTTTCTTTAGATCTTGTTGGTTACAGAACTTAGTTACTGGGTTCTTTGAAAGAACAAATTGCCAGTGATGAAAATTATGTTGTAATTTACTCACCCTCATGTCATTCCAAACCTGTATTTTTTTCTTCTTCAGAACTTAAAAGGAGATAATTACAGTAAATGTAATTTACTGTTCAGGTTGTAGAACGAAAATCCAGAAGAGCCCTGGAGCCCTGTGTGCATTTTCCATTTCCATTTTTGATTTGTAACAAGTAGCCCCTTATAAACATGCAAAAAAATAAAATTAAGAGCAAATAATTGTCCTAAAAATTGACATCCTCATATGGGGACAGCAGGACTAAGTTGTGAAATTCTTAATAATACCAAGCTATAGAAAGTCTGTGTGATGAGGAGGAAGGGGTGGCCGGGTCGAGAGGATGTACGCCCGGTGATTAGTTACCCAATCAGCGGGAGAGGGATAAAGGAGGATGCAGGAACGTATTAACAATCAACAAGTATTTAATGAGACACCAACATAAAACTAAAACATAATGACACACACACACACACACACACACAGCGCAAGACACGTGCGTGTCTCTCTCTCTCTCTCTCTGGCATCCCCAGCTCCTCCTTTATCCCTCTCCTGCTGATTGGGTAACTAATCGCCAGGCGTGCATCCTCTCGACCAGGCCACGCCCTCTCGACCCGGCCATTCGCCCTGGAGTTGCCCAGTCAGCAGGAGAATGATAAAATGAGGAGCCAGGGACACAAGAGAGAGAGAGAGAGAGAGAGAGAGAGAGAGAGAGAGAGAGAGAGACCAGGAAAAAAATGTTTTTGACAGTGTTTTATTAAAAGCCATGTTTTTGACAGTGTTTTATTTTATTTACTATCTGGTTCCTGCACCCTCCTTTCCCTACTGAGCAAGAGGCTTGTCTGTCACAGTTAATTTTTTTTTAAATTATTATTATTATTAAATTGTTTATTATGTTTCCATAAGTGTTTGTTATTCATGTTTATGAGATGTTACACACATAACAGTCAATTTTGTGTAAAGCTGCTTTGGAACAATGTGTACTGAGAAAAACAAATGGGAGACAGGGGCGTTGAGAAAGCGAGCTTTGTCGGTCTCATGCCTTTCGACCAAGTTCAGCCACAGATGATGTTCCTGGACCACAAGCATGGACATCGCCTTGTGGGTTTGAGGCTGTGAGCGGCGTCCAGACCCCAGGAACCAGTCATCCAACCACGATGGCTGTGGGGAGGACGAAGGGTTCCAGTCCAACCCCACGCTGGCGGCGGCCCGGGAAAGCATGTCGGTCATCTGAGCGTCAGCCTCAGCCTGGGCATGCTGGCCCGAAGCAGTGAGAGCATGAACCATCCACAAACGCTGCCTCAGTGTGATCGCTGCCCAGACACACGAGACAATGCCTGTGACCGTCTGAAGGGGAGAGCATTCTACCGCATCCAGGAACTACACAGGGGCAGAAAGGCATTTTTAAAAAGACGCGTCCCGAAAAGGACGGTCAACGCTGCTGTGTATTGCTCTAATAGAGGAAAATACTCTTTTATAAGAAATATCACTCTTTTACAACTCTTTTAATCTCTTGCGCTGTCAAAGCGCCCAGGGGCAAACTGCACTGCCGTGCAGGGAAGGAGAAAGCTGTTGTATAGCGCTGTAGATCCAACAGCAGACAGCGTCAGAGGAACAGGAACGGGTGTGTGATTCGCAGCTCACTGCAGACACAACCATCGGCTCCGAAGAAAATTTCTGAATGAATTCGACGTATTTCCTCGCCTTTATACCCGTATGTCCGGGGGTGGGGTATGCAAATACTGTCTGCCAACTTCTCATTGGTCTTTTTTCATAGATCAGAGGCATATTCGGCACTCAAGAGAGACCCCTAAGGTCAAAGTGAACGACAGACGGGGAACATTAAATCATCTTTTATTTTAGAATGAAACCATCACAAAATGTTAATTAATATGCACACGGTTAATATGCACATAGTTTTGCTGGTATTTATCATGTCAGCTCACGATCAAACAGTTGTAAAGTCATTACAAGGATGCCATGTGGATAAATATTTTTGTCTATTTATTATACTGTGCCCGTGGTGAGTGACCCTCCTTCAATATATTTAAATATGCAAGTCAATCTTATAAACAATAGCAGCAACAGAGAAAACAATCCTATAAGGCATATGCTAATCAATATGAGCTCTTTCCTCTGTGATACCGTCATCTTTCCCTGCATTAATGCATTAGAATTCATGAGTGCCAATGGAATGGTCAGAGATGTAGTCTAGTTAAAGAACAATGCATGGAGCAAAGACAACATAGCGGGTTACAGCAGAGAATTGAGCTGAGAAAGAACACAAGGCAAACAGCGAAAATATTTCAAGCATTGGACATCTCCAGCACTAAAGCATAGCTGATTCAGTTAAACTATGTTTGTGTTCAAGTTAATATGCGGTGACCTTGTTTTGTTAGAGTAACTCATTTATTAAAAAGATGACTATGATCAGGGTTGGGGAGTAACGGATTACATATTACGTATTTAAAATACAAAATAAACTCAGTTCAGCAAACTTAACATGTGTAAATATTTGTATGAACATAAAAAGATTAAACAATTAAGAAATAAAGTGAACAAATTACACAGACATGTGACTACCAGAAATGGAATAATGTGTCCCTGAACAAAGGGGTGGGGGGGGTGTCAAAATCAAAAGTAACTGTCAGTATCTGGTGTGGCCACCAGCTGCATTTAGTACTGCAGTGCATCTCCTCCTCATGGACTGCACCAGATTTGCCAGTTCTTGCTGTGAGATGTTACCCCTCTCTTCCACCAATGCACTTGCAAGTTCCCGGACTTTTCTGGATGGAATAGCCCTAGCCCTCATCCTCTGATCAAACAGGTCCCAGACGTGTTCAATGGGATTGATATCTGGGCTTTTCGCTGGCCATGGCATAACAATGACATTCCTGTCTTGCTGGAAACCATGCACAGAACGAGCAGTATGACTGGTGGCATTGTCATGCTGGAGGGTCATGTCAGTATGAGCCTGCAAGAAGGGTACCACATGAGGGAGAAAGATGTCTTCCCTGTAACGCACAGCATTGAGATTGCCTGCAATGACAACAAGTTCAGTCCGATGATGCAGTGACACACTGCCCCAGACCATGACAGACCCTCCACCTCCAAATCGATCCTGCTCCAGAGTACAGGCCTCGGTGTAACAGTCATTCCTTCGACGATAAACGCAAGTCCAACCATCACCCCTGGTGAGACAAAACATACCTCGACTGCATACCTCGGTTGTAACGAGTGGTTATTTCAGTCAAAATTGCTCTTCTATCAGCTTGAATCAGTCGGCCCATTCTCCTCTGACCTCTAGCATCAACAAGGCATTTTCGCCCACAGGACTGCCGCATACTGGATGTTTTTCCCTTTTCACACCATTCTTTGTAAACCCTAGAAATGGTTGTGCGTGAAAATCCCAGTAACTGAGCAGATTGTGAAATACTCAGACCGGCCCGTCTGGCACCAACAACCATGCCACGCTCAAAATTGCTTAAATCACCATTCTTTCCCATTCTGACATTCAGTTTGGAGTTCAGGAGATTGTCTTGACCAGGACCACACCCCTAAATGCATTGAAGCAGGTGTTCCTAATAATCCTTTAGGTGTGTGTGTATATATATATATATATATATATATATATATATATATATACAGTAGTTGTATTGAGGAGAAAATATTTGACAGTCTAGTGTGAGATAATAGATTATAGATGAATAAATTGCAGTGCTAATTATTGATCATGAGAGATCAAGGATTGCTTGGGGGAAGAAGCTGTCATGTAGTCGGCTGGTGCGGGTCCTGATGCTGTGATACACCCGAGTCACTGTCTGCTGTAATTTTTTTGAATTTAGCTAATGGGACTGAATTAAAATATAATTAAAAAAATCTCCTTTGTGTTCAACATAAGAAAACGGGCTTTTCATTTCAGAATTTTAATTTTTGGGTAACTTTTTTTCTTTTAATCACAGTACAAAGTTGTTTTTACTAAAGTTGAGAAATGTTTCTTTAGACAGTTTAAAACCCTT
Source organism: Moxostoma hubbsi (assembly GCA_032164185.1). NCBI lineage: Eukaryota > Metazoa > Chordata > Actinopteri > Cypriniformes > Catostomidae > Moxostoma > Moxostoma hubbsi. The sequence continues at coordinate 10,597,928 of JAVLUX010000022.1, read as the reverse complement.
ATTGGTTCTGATTGGAACCTGTCTTTTTAGGAATGTTCTACAGAAGAGGGATCTAATTTCTCTTGCCTTAATGTAGATTTTCATATCAACTAATTGTGTCAACAATCTTTCACTACTGCCTTGTGTGCACCATGTAGCTTAGGGCAAAGACAGCTGACCACCCTTTGAGGGAATGCAAGAAAATTAAATCTGATCTCTGCAAAAGAAAGCAAACTCAGATCTAGTTAGATAACAACACAGATGCCCGTTTATGATGCATAAATTGGTCCACTGGGTAAACTGAAAGATGATGCTGAGAGTTGTGAGCAGGCATCAGAGGATGTTGTCCTCTGCCATGATTCCCCAGCTCCCAGTGTCTGATTCTCAAATCCATTTCACAATGCAGCAGTAGGGATGTAGAGAGGCGATTACAACAATCAGGTGGAAGGCGCAGTGTTGGGCTCTCTATTGTTTACACAGAACATTTATTTCCTCCCACCAGCTAAGAAAAACAAGATGCCAGACCTGCAATCTCAACAATGTAAGCCATTTAGCACAGTACAATGGCACTTACTGTTTATTGGTTAACCTTTCAGAATCTTAAAGCAATTTTCTCTACCAAGCATTCGGCACATTGTGAACATAATGACTGTTCTTGGTCTATTAATTTAGCTTTCTGAGCACTTACACATAATTTGATTTTAAAGTTTACAGTACCTTAAATCCTGTAGAGATGTGCAGTTCGTACCAGTAACACAAATTGAAAATCTAGAAGCGAAGTGCTAGTTTACAGTCCTATTTATTAAAATTAGAGAACTTATATAAAGACAGGGGTCTCATTCAATAATAATTGAGTTTAAGTGTTCTTAAATGCCTACTTTAACCCTGCGTTATCCCACTCTGTCCTTCCAACACACCATCCCCCTTGAAACTGAAGCATTCACAGCGTTCTCTGATGCCACTTAAAATCTAGTGTGTAGGTGCCCTAAAGGGGCTTCCACATGACTTTTCGAATACAGCGAATCAGTGTTGCCCCTGATGCCATTTTGCACTTTTGGCAAGTGTTGTAATGCATCGCTCAAAGTTTAAACAATCTCAACTTTTACCCCATTATCACTGATGTTTTGAAGCAGCAGCCAATGATTACTGATGAATTCAGAAGAAGTATACGTAGACAGTGCTGTCATTAAAACGTGCGTTGAAGCCCCAATGGGAGTCATGTGCAAGCCCCTTTGTGATCTCTAGATGTGCTCTTGCCTGAGGGCTCTTACACACTAGGGAATGCTCCAACGGAGCCTTTGACGCATGGGAGAGCAAAAGGTCAGTTTGGAAGGTGTGTACTTGAGGGAGGAGGTCAATTGCAGATAGTGATGGCTATCTAAAATATAACTCTTTGACAATGTACCAGTAAACACTGAAACACTTCTCAAGGCACTCTCACTCTTCAGTTACTATCTTATTACCCTGGCAGAGAAAAAGATTTGAGGACAGAGTTTGTCTGCTATGTTTTTTCTATTTCACAGCACACCTGATCCCGCCTTTCCGAGATTGTTATTGGTCGACACATGCCTACATCAGAGTGTGTTGCAGCAAAATTCTATTCTAAATCCTACTATCGCAAATCCTTGCGTTTTCCCTCTCCGTCCATCCGATGCGCCATCCCCATTAGCGTTCTCTGATGAAGCGTAAACTCTAGTGTGTAAGTGCCCTAAGAGTGTGCACAGCAAGATCTTTCTGACTCAGAAAGAAGTGCATATTAAAATGTTGGACTGGTCTGAACACCTAGAGTCAAACAGAAAAACAAACAGGGCAGATCATGGCTAGTTGTCCCATGGGTTAAGATGTTACAGAGGCTATATCTCATTAGGTTTTTTGCAAATTACACAAATGTGTGTTTTCTTTAGTAATGGTATGTTTCCTGTTTTGAAACACTTAGTTGAAAACAATTTTAATTCAGATTTTTTTGTGTGTGTGTATTTTATCCTTCAAACTAAAATTGCAATATCATATTTTTTTTTTGTAATATCGGTTGGGTAAGTATTAAGTGAACACAATATAACCACACTGGCACACATTCAGGCAATAGCCAACTATACAATGAAGATAGATTTTAATTGAAAGGTTTAACTATGATTTCAGGACAAGGGTATTTTTCTTAAATGTCAAATCAGGGTTGTCACATTTTTATTGGGGCAGGTTGACACTATGTTGCACTATTGAATGTGTTTTAAATGTTAGAAATGTATTAATTACAACATTTGCTTACCTTTATATTTTTGCTGTTTCATGGATTTTTTTTAAAAATCGTCTTACTGTTTAAATTTGATTGAATCGTCTGATTAAGGCTCTAGTCCACTCCTGTACCCCATATAGGGTGATAGCATATCGCTGTGTGAGAAAAAAATTTCACAGCCGTTACTTTTTTACTAATGACAAAAAAAAAATTCTGGTTAAATGAGCAGTTCATAAAACTCAGCTGGCTAGAGAAGCAAAATTATCAAATATTCTCATGAGATATTTGATTCCAGCTCAACAGATTGCTTAACTTTCTCAGCTATTAATAGCAATTAGCATTGATAACAGATGCAACAGATGCATGGCTGTTTGCATTCATCTTGAGCTCTTGGCTCTGGCTCCTGTGTGGATATGCCTGAGTGAATCTAGTGGAGGACAGCACAGATGCCTGAGTCTCTGTGAGCCAGTTAATTATGGTAAATTCATGCTGCATCTATACTCTGTTTTAACCTTCAGCCCCATCCTTTGAAAGCCTCAGTCACTCTTCAATTATACCAGCAGATCAAAGTGGGGGGGGGGGGATACAAAACTCTCTGCCCCTCCACCTGATGTCGATCAGTTTCCTGACCATGTACACTGGTGAGCCCTCAACAACATGCAGAGGTGGGACGGGTGTGGTGGGATATAAATTACAAAGTAAGATGGGTTTAATTTTGGAGACGTGAAAAACAGGGTGAATGCATTTGATGTAAGGAGGCAGTTTAAGATGGACTAATGACCTTGGTGATGGGAAATGGCCTGATAAACTTGGGACCCACCTTACGTGAGGAGAGTCATAGCATAATGTCCTTAGCAGACAAATTAAACTTCTGCCCACACGTAAGCTGGGGGCCTAGACCGGTGCCGGTCTACGACCTCTTAAAGAGTGCTAGTCCGTATGAGGGCTTCTCTGGCGGCTTTCCAGATGTGTGTTCCAGATCCAGGTGTGTCGGCACCTGTGAATGAACACGTGGGTGGATTGAACCTTAACGTTGGGCTCTTGTGCGGGAAACTGGCTGCACTGGAAGCCAGATAACTCTGTAGATGACGACTACAAGGAGTTGTGGGCATACTCGACCCAGACTAAATGATCGCTCCAAAAAGATGGATTACGGCAGGCCACACAGCGCAGAGTCTTTTCAAACTCCTGATTAGCCTGCTCAGCTTGCTCATTTGTCTGGATGGAACCCAGAGGAAATGACCGTAGCCCCCAAATGTCGTAAGAATTCTGCCCAAAAACTAGACAGAAACCACATCGGCCCGGGAGGCCATGAATGCGGACGAAGTGGTTTATGACGGCCACCGCTTTTTCCCTCACTGTGGGTAATTTGGGGAGGGGAATGAAATGAGCTACCTTCGAGAACCAGTCCACAACAGTCAAAACAACTGTGTTACCATGGGAGGGGGGGACCAGTTACAAAATCCATGTCTATGTGTGACCAGGGTCTAGAAGGGACAGACAGCGGTTGGAGGAGCCCAGCTGGGGGGTTACAGGAGGTCTAATTTGTTACACAAATGGGGCAAGTGGCTACGAACTGGTGTATGTCCTGCAAAAGTGATGGCCACCAGAATCAGTGTGTAATGAGTGTCTGGGTATGAGTTGCCTCTGGATGACAAACGACATTGGATGTGTGACCCCACTATAGAACATGCATCCGAATTGATCGCAGAACAAACAACAGACCTGATGGGCACGTAGCGGGGATGTGGTGTTTTGTAGCTCAGCACAGACTTTAGCCTCCATCTCCTAGGATACCATGCCTACCACTCGAGTGGCAGGTAAAAATTTATCCAGTGGGACAGTGGAGGTCTTGACCTCAAAACATCGAGACAATATGTCGAGCTTGATGTTTTTAGAGCCCGAGGCGATATGAGAGAACGAAATTGAAACGGGTAAAAAATAGTGCCCAGCGAGGACTGTCAAGAGTTAAGACGTTTGTTTGGTTTTTTTGGCTGGATCCTGACACCCTGTTATGTTTCTGTTAGTGTGTTAGCTTTGTTGTTTTTTTCATTGCCATGTGCTTTCGTGTCAGTTCTGTTTTGAGTAATAACCCCGCCCCCTTGTCTGCCTTGTTATTAGTTTATCAGTTTTGCCTGCCTTCCCTCATTACTCTCTTTGTTTGCTTCCCTATTTAATCTCCCTCTGTGCTCTGTCTTGTGCCAGTTCATTATGGAATGTTGTGTCAAGTGGTCCGGTCTATGTGTTCCTAGTTTTGAGGCCTGATTCCTGTTCCCATGCTGGTCTTTGCCCATTTGGCTTAGGACCGTGTGGGGCTTTCTCTGTTCAGCCCAGCCCATAATCTGGATTGTTGCGAGTGACAGTGTTTTTTTCCCTTTGGCGTAGTTTTTTTTTTATTATTATCACAAAGCCCAAATCACTCACTCTGCATATAAGTGCTGGCCTCTTCCTACCCTAAACCTGGTATACATAATATATACATATACTAAAATATATATTTCAGTCTTGCCCACATTCAGAAAGATTTTGCATGTGAATGTGGGTATGACAAATTCATAGGATATTGGTCTTGGCAGACTAGATCTACAATGATACTGGTGCAGAGCAAGTACAGAGATTTGCTACTGCTAGAAAATACACATATATACTGAGTTAGCATGTGGACGTGCTGTTGCTGCTGCACCATGAGACAAAATGCAAGAGTCATGAGATATGCTGCATCGAGTATGTGTTACATGCTGCTGCACAAATAAACAGAAGAAACAACCCCCATGTAGCAGATCTAGACAGGTGGAAGCTGGGGTGGAGATGGGTTTCAGAGAAAAAGCACACTGCAGATAAACCAGTTTAACTGCAAAACTGAGCCATTTAAATGTTAGACAGAGAGAGGCACAAGTTGATTGGCTACCCGATAACAGTCAGAGAACCAATTAGCTTATGTCATGTGAGCCAATTGGCTTAACGTGAAACATATATATAAACACGTTTTACTTGGTTAGACCATATTCAATTTGTAAAAATATTGTATATTTATTAATTTACTTATTTTTAGATTTCTCATTGTTATCACCTTGGACAACCTTGTTTGTCAGCATGTTATTAAAAATAATTGTCTTCATAACTTTTAATCAAAATGTAATAACTCGCTCTTTTTCTGATACCACATTTCATTTACATTTATGCATTTGGCAGACACTTTTATTCAAAGCGACTTACAGTGCACTTATTAGAGGGACAATCCCCCCAGAGCAACCTGGAGTTAAGGACACAATGGTGCTGGCTGTGGGGATCAAACCAGCAACCTTCTGATTAACAGTTATGTGTTTTAGCCCACTACACCACCCCATTTTATTTGTTTGTTTGTTTGTTTGTTTATTTGTTTGATTTTTGTTTGAAACTTGTCATTTAATTCTTGGATAAAATCAAGTCCCCCCTAGATGAAAATCCTGTGTCACTCAGAAATAAGAAAATACTATGGGTTTCAAATGGCAATTCATGTTGACTTTAAAGATGATGTTATTTTTCCAATGTTTCAATCTCAATGTCTCCTATCCCCAGTTAAGAGACCATGACAACTGTAAGTAAGTAGGGCAGTGGTGGCTCAGCGGTTAAGGCTCTGGATTACTGACCAGAAGGTTGGGGGTTCAAGCCCCAGCACCGCCAAGACACCACTGTGTGGCCCTTGAGCAAGGCCCTTGATCCTATCTGCTCCAGGGGTGCCGAATCATGGCTGACCCTGCACTCTGACCCCAGCATAGCTGGGATATGTGAAAAATAAATAATTTCACTGTATATATGCAGAAATGTATGTATAATGTGTGACAATTGGGCAATTAAGCCATTTGTAGGCTGATTTCTCTGAATAGTTTAAACATTGTGGCTCTGTGAAACTTGCATACCATTTCTCTGTTTGTTTGATCATCCCGATCGGCCCTACACAGCACCATTGGCTCAGCCAATGGCAGAAGTTTGGATGGGACAATCTTTTTGTTTGACCAGAGGAAGTATTCAACAAACCTGTTTGAAAACACTGTTAATTTTTGCAATTCCATTTGGTGACTTTATGGTGGCGAAACTACATACTGGGGGCATTTACATATGTGTGTGTGTGTTGTATTTGGTTTGAGTCTATGAGTCTGCCAGATCTCTTGGCTGCCATGCTCTCATGGATTGCTCCCTCTCACACCTGCCCATGGATTAGTAATGATCTTTGTGCCTTCTGTCATGCCACAAATAAGCATCTCAAAGCAAAACACAGCACATAAAAGTCTAGAGCATATTTACAGATCCAAATTCTTTGCAAATCAAAAGAAAAGTTTGCAGTTTATCACAATACTTGTTATCGCCCTCTACACATGTGAAAAAGGCAGCTAGACATAATACATCCATAATATAGTGCAGTCATGTTATGACATGTTATCTTTTTAATAGTTCAAAAGGGGAATATTAGGGGGCCTGGGTAGCTCAACAAGTAAAGACGCTGACTACCACCCCTGGAGTCAGAATCCAGGGCGTGCTGAGTGACTCCAGCCAGGTCTCCTAAACATCCAAATTGGCCCGGTTGCTAGTGAGGGTAGAGTCACATGGGGTAACCTCCTTGTGGTTCGCACTCGGTGGGGCATTTGGTGAGATGTTTTTGGATGCTGCAGGGAATAGCGTAAAGCCTCCACACACGCTATGTCTCTGCGGTAACGTGCTCAACAAGCCACGTGATAAGATGTGCGGATTGACGGTCTCAGATGCGGAGGCAACTGAGATTCGTCCTCCGCCACCTGGATTGAGTCACCATGACACCACGAGGACATAAGAGCACAATGGGAATTGGGCATTCCAAATTGGGGAGAAAAAGGAAAGAAAAAAAAGGGGGGGACTATCAAGAGGATTTCTTAAATTGTATTCATCTGACAGGCGCTCATAGATGTGATGGCTTCATATTTGAGAAAAGCTAACTGGTCATTCCTACTAGGTAGTAATGTAGTACATTTTTGTGCCCCCATCAAATATGGATATGTCTTAATTTAGGCTTTTGTATCATATTAGCTACTTTCTTCAACCTGGTCTTATAGAATCACATTTCTGTACCTACATATTTGTAAAATCATTTTTACATGGATCGTTGTACATATCGCAGTAGTTTCCTGGTGAAATGAACACTAGAGGTGTTGTTTATTTGGAGTCCCACAGAAAAACCAAATCACATCACTAAACTTGACTAGAACATTTCTCAAAAGTATGATATAACCTTTATATATATATATATATATATATATATATATATATATATATATATATAATTCCTTTAATTATAGCACAAGCTTTATGATTAAATTTTTTTAATGAGTTCAAAAGGGACTACATAGCAGGGATAACGTTGTACTGCTAACCTGTGGAAGGGATAGGAAAGAGGAAATGGGGATGTGGTTCAATCATTTGATGTGGTTTCCCAGCCCAAACATTGACATCTCCTAGTGCTAGTAAATCTCTGTCATCTTGCCCAGAACTGAGGGCTAAAGACTGGCCAACGGACAAGGTTCTGCACATTAAAATTTTGCATGCACTTCTCAAGTAGAATCTACAGTATTTAATATTCAAGAACATTTGTGTAGTTGACAAATAAACAAGGACCATTTTTTTTTTAGGTTAGAGTATATCAGTATATGGGAAAGTGTGTTTTTATCACCTCTAGATATGGATTTTAATGCTGCAACTGGCCACAATAAAAATAAAAATTAAATACAAATGTTATTAAATTTTTCATTCAAATAGTCCTGTAATTTGGCAAATTAATTTCGAAAAGAACACATTCTAAGTAGTCTCTTAACGAGGTAATGAAAACTTCTCCAGAATAATTAGGCTATAATACATTTAGATAAATGTGGATGTGTATGACTTTCTTTCTTCTGCAGAACATAAGTAATGATTTTTAGAAGAATATCTCAGCTCTGTATGTCCATATAATGCAGGTGAATGGGTGCCAAAAGTTTGACGATCTAAAAGCACATAAATGCATCATAAAAGTAATCCATATGATTTAAGTGTTTTAATCCAGATTATCAGAAGTGATACAATAGGTGTGAGTGAGAAAAAGATAAATACTTAAGTCCTTTTTTGCTTTAAATTCTCCTCCCTGCCCAGTTGGGGTTGATATACATGAAGAATGTGAATCACCAAAAACAAAAGAAGAAGAATGTAAAAGTTATCTGTTTCTTATCCACACCTATCATATAGCTCCTGAAGATATAGATTAAACCACTGGAGTCTAATGGATTACTTTTATGCTGATTTATGTGATTTTTGGAGCTTCAAAATGTTGGCACCTATTCACTTGCATTGTATGGACAAAAACAGCTGAGAAATTCTTTAAAAATAATCTTCATTTGAGTTCAACAGATAAAAGAAAGTCATACTCATCTGGGATGGCATAAGGGTGAGTAAACAGTACCACCGCTCCCAATAAACAGACTACGCAGTCTGCATAGGGCACCAACTCCCTAGGGGGGCACCATCATACCCTAGGTGGGCACCAGAAAGTTCACCGGCTGCCCTTACTCACACATTATATGTTATTCAAGGACCCGAAAGCAGTTGCGGAACACAGATGATTGCTTCGCGCTCATATCACTTTACAATAAGGTGCCATTTGTTAACATTAGTTGACAACATTCTGTTTGTAATCAATGAAGCTGTCTACATTGCATCGTGCTGCTCGCTTATATTACAGTATCTTTGACAAGAAGGGCAAAAATAGCAAAAATGCATGGTGCATTTGCAGGATGAAGACAAATTATTAAAACAGACTACTTCATCCGGATCCATCACTTATATTGCACTCAGTGGCAAATATTTCTGTCCAATGCAATGCTCTCTAGAATTTCCCCTTATCCACCATTTTACTGACTTCTCCATGGATGGCACCATTGCAGCGAGAGACTTCCTCTAGGATGCTCCACACTTCCATTTAGTTGTTGTTATCAGTGATTCTAATGTTACTGGTGATGGCATGCAGCTAAGGGTCTGCATAATTTGTACAGATATATGGTGTTATAACAACTACAGGTGGCTTAAAAATGATTGGAAAATGAATGTCACAACGATAAGCCTTTACCATGTAAATGTGGGTGATTGTGTACTTATCTTTTCAGGGATTGCCGTAGAAACCGAATGTCCACATGCAGCCTTTTGTGAGAAGGGATTTACGTTAAATAACACGACTGTACAAGTGATTTTGACTATTGTCATTTATATTTCAGTGATTGGTAATGGGAATAAGCTGTGAAGCAGAAGTCTGTAGCATCTCTATTGGAAGAACACACTAAGCATTATGAGTAATTTCACTGCCTGTGAAAAGGTAGATATGGTGTTTTATTAACAAAGTTCGGGAGGAGCCAGTTCATTTAATCCAACCAATCACACAGGCAGAGTATGAGTATATAAACAGCTGCTTACCTCTACATAGAATTGAGAGTTTCCGGTATTCGGCCCCGACCATTGCCCACGAACAGGCCCATGCAAGTGGCTGAGATCGTCGGACTGCAACTCTTCTGCAAAGCATTCGCCTTCATTAGAACAGCTCTTCCATCTAAATCATCTAATTTCCACAGAAGCTGCCACAGCAGCTCATTCGTTTCACAGCATCGACTGCTACCACTTAAGTGCTACTTTTACTATATTTCATCCTAATCTATTCTTTCCACCCAGAGTGGTCCATTCGCGTGAAGCTGCTTCCACAAATCAGCTACTTTTATGCCTCATACACGTGAAACCGTTCTATTGTCCATATGCTCGTTTAAGGCTTGATCCATTCAGCGATTCTGTTTTGAAGTCATCTTCCAACATGAATATCATGATTGTTTTCCTTTCAAAGTGCCCTTTGGAGAGTGATTTATCCAATTCGGAACTCATTCCGAATCATTCAACAAACAAACTCTTTCAAAAACGCTGCTACTCTAATAACAACATCTTCTCTAATCAAAGCAGATATTTTTAGCATGAGCTTGCTGCCACAGCAGCACCAACATTTTGCAACATACATTTTGCCTCCTCACAGCACACAAGCTCGTCTGAAAAAATTTGCAGAGTTCCTACCAAACATCTAAGTTAAATAAACACCAGACTATGGCATTTATCTGGGTACGTTGTTTTAGGTGCCTTCTAATTTCACGACAAACCAGCCTAAATGACGTTGTCCGTACGCACACACAAGCTCGTTTCTTGACATTACTTCACATATGTTTCCGACATTTAATCTAGCAAGCAGTTATGTTCTGGCATCCTCAGACGCTATATTTACCATGTTACCATGTTTACTACTGGCATACATTCCTAAACCTGGCCGCAACCATGATGACTTTTGGGCCTTGCAAATAAACCTCCCACTGCATTGCAAACAGCGCAACATGCCGTCCAAGCACTATGCAACAACTCCCACTACACCGCAAACTGTGCAATGTGCTGTACAGGTGCCGCACTGCAGAATCTCACAGACCATGCAACAAACTCCCACAACACCACAAGCAGCGCATATGTGACATCCGGGTGCTGCAACTGTGGTGTATTTTTGGGTCATGCGACTAAACCTCCACCATGCTACTAAACCTCCCACTACACTACAAAGCAGCCCAATGCGCCATCCAAGCTTATTCAGCGCCACTCGCCATTCGAATGCAGTATGAGCTCTCCCGTTCAAACACAGTGTGAGCCTACACAATTTGGCCTCAGGTTCTCCCATTCGAATCGTAGTGTGGACACTCCCATTCGAGCGCTATGCTGGCTTCCCATTTGAAGTGCAGTATGGGCTCTTCCATTCGAACGCAGTACAGGTTCTCTTGTTCGAATCACAGTGAGGGCTCTCCCATTCGTATGCACTGTGAGTTTTCACGTCAAGCTCTCCCATCTGAAGCACAGTATGAACTCTCCCATTTGAATGCAGTGGTGGTGCAGTAATCTTAAGAGCCTCTTAGCATTTCCTGTTAGCCTTTCTTTCACCTTTTGCTTTCCTTACAGGTGTGTATAAAGTAATAAGCCATGTGTGGCCCACTTGATACCAACAGAGCAGTGCCCCACTTGATAATGTACCACAGCGCCCAATCATGCTCGATACTGCCACAGCAGTACCTCTTATGCATTTTGATACTGCCGCATTAGTGCCCTGCCATGACAACTACTACACCACAAACAGCGCAACACACAGTCCAAGTGCCGTAACTATGGCTTCTTTTGGGCCAGGTAACAAAATCCTACCACACTGCAAACAGCACAATTTGCCGTTCACGGGCCACAACCGCGGCATTTCTTTTAAGCCATGCATCTAAGCATCCACGGCCCGTTACCTACATTGTGCCACTCATACAAAACTAACCATTACCGCACAGCAATCGACTCAATCGGGCCAATTCAGGTCATCCATAAACATTTCACCATAAGCCTGCACCTCTGCACCAATCAATTTAATTCGTACATAGCCTACCATATGCCCTCACGTCGAATGCCATGCTTGATGACTCAACCCTTTCATTTTGCGGAGTGAATTATTGTATATACACAGTATAAACTTTATGCATGAAACACAGGCTCCTCCGGTTAAATGCCACGTGATCCTGTGCTCTAGGATTCAGCCTGTTTTGTTTCGATTGGGAGCTCTTTAAAATTCAGAATTTATTCACTTCCTCAAGAATTAATCAATCCCTCCTGTGCACAATAGTTCTCTGTGAGCTCATTTCTCTGCGACTGATACTGCCACTGTCTTTCCGTGTTTCAGCCAAAATTTCACTCCCCAATTCCTCCCTATCCTACACCTATTGGTCGTTAAAATCAACCAGTTCCTCTTATTTGTTCCAACTCATCAGTTCCGCATCTCATGAGGCTACAACGCCAGTTCCATTTCCATTGCTGTTCCATTTCTTGGCTTCTTTTGGGTGGCATTCGAACTCAGGTCAAGTCTTGAGCCTCGAGCCCTCTGCCAGGGACAGAAAGCCACATATTTTTGCGCTATCCACACTGCAGGATTATATTAACTTGCGAACCACTGAAATTGTGTTTTATTAACAAAGTTCGGGAGGAGCAAGTTCATTCATCTGACCAATCAGCCAGAGTAAGAGTAAATAATGTAAACAGCTGTTTACCTCTACATAGCATTGAGAGTTTCTGGCATTCCACCACCTCCCCATCTCCTCCAATCTATTCCATCAATACTAATCCAGTCCGGGGGGCATTCGAGCTCAGGTCAAGTATCAAGCCTCGATCCTCTGCCAGGGACAGCAAGCCACATTTGTTTACAATATCTCAATGCAGGATTACATTAATTTGTGAATTACTGAAACATGTAGCAAGTCATGGTTTATAGCTGTGACCTAAACTAAGGCCTATCGGCTATTTGAAGAATAGTGACAACCCCTTTACTTTGTCCCTCTCCAACTTCCTGTTTCAAAAACAAATACATAAACACAGGGGGGGAAAAACAGAGCAAATCAACACTTGCATGGGGTCTTTAATCCTGTACTTGTTCCTTAGAATTTTGTTTATACCTCACTCCATAAACTAACCATTTCTTATTTATCCTTACAAATTATTGTGCACAAATTTTTCATGCATATAATGAGAACATGTTTGCATAGATAATGATGATGAGTAACAGGCTGGATCCTTTCAGCCTCTCTTACAGCTGGATTAAAAGCAGTGCCAGACCAGCACATTTGCACGTTCACTCAATATTCATCAATTGGTTTGAAGGAAATGCAGCATTCATAGGGGTGAATCTTAGCTTTCATTTAGGGCGACTGAATGTCTTAAGTGATGCAGAGTACATTTTGGTGGCACCGGATTAGTAAAATGTGAGGAGAGATTAATTTAGAAACACTGAGGGATAAAAAGCAAGGGTGTGAGAATGTGAGTTTCTCACTGGCTTGACAAGGCGCTTTTTGGGAAAGAAAAAAAAACTTGTTTCCTTTTTATTCCCATTGATGTGTGTTATTGGTATAATTGCAGTTGGACTATATACTGATATCTGAGCCAATCTGAGATATTAAAGAACTGGTTTGGAAATAGTTTGGGAGACCAACCACATAGAAGACTTATGATTTATTATTGACTTTATAGTTATCTTTATGAATGAAATGATAAATAGAAAAAGACCATGCAATGAAGAAGAAAGTATATTTGATTTACATAAAAACTATTATTTTTGGTGTTTTTCAGTTCAGAATATTTTACTGAATTTTTTAGCTCCTGTGTATAGATTTTTAGATCACTGAACAAATTATTCTGAATACAGTTGTTAGCATGTTAGAAGCCTTTCACTCAAGACTCAATCTTGTGTTCAAAAGCAGCTAAAGAGAGGGCAATTGAATTTAACAGAAAGCAGGTCTCTTGAGACTTTAAAAAAAAAAAAAAAAACTTTTACAGTTTTGCTGTTCATTGCACTAGGAAATGAATAAACAACAACAAAACAACACAGCAGCAAAAGACATTGAGCAAGAACCAAGAACGCATCTTCTGCAAGTGGCAAATCACAATCACGTGTAGTTGGGGGAAACAATCTTTAGCGTAGCATATTCCAGTCATCAATGGCCCACATTACTGCAACCCCACACATGGTTTCTGAAGAGTTTGCATGTAGACACAATCAGGGTCGGGGGGTTACTTTTGAAATGTATTCCACTACAGATTACAGAATACATGCTGTAAAATGTAATGTGTAACGTATTCCATTAGATTACTCAAGATCAGTAACATATTCTAAATACTTTGGATTACTTCTTCAACATTGGTAGATTTTTTTCACTTGTTTTGACTATAAAAACTCTGCCAGTAGTTAGACAAAATACATGTTAAAAATACATTCTCTGAAAAACCCTAAATATCTTATGCAGCGTTGTTTCTAAAATAAGATAAATCAAATTGATTTTGATTTTTAAATAATTTTACAAGAAAACTTTATTATTATATAATTTTTGCCCTAATATCAAAGGTCTTACTAGAAAAAAAAAAAGAAAGAAAGAAATAATGATAAAAAAATATGATCATGCCTTGTAACGTGCATGTAAAATGGCTAGGAGTAGCATTTAACTTAGCTTAAAGCTGACAAGGTTTATTTATATTTCTTCTTCAAACTTCAAACTTACTTCTCTGTCTGCTCGTATGAATGTAACACATCATAAGAAAGTGTTTCACTGCTGTTCAAATGCACTTTGGATCGCATCATGTATAAATGTTTTCCATCTGAAAGGACTAAATGTAAAATTAAACAAATGACAATAAAATTCAAAGTAATCTCTTCAGTAATCAAAATACTTTTTGAATGTAACTCTATTCTAATTACAATTATTTAAACTGTAACTGAGGTGGAATACAGTTACTTATATTTTGTATTTTAAATATGTAATCCCGTTACATGTATTCCGTTACTCCCCAACCCTGACACAATGTCTACACCTGCCATCTCAGTTTTTCTCTCTAACAAATAAACGCACACCCCCTATACATCTCCCTTACATAAACAAGAAAGGTGATACAATGACTCAGTCATTCAAAAGTGTTCTAGATCAATACTGCAGCTTCACTGTTGTGTGCTTTTGTGCTTTGTCCTTGCACTAGGAGCCCCAATTCACTCTCCAACACAGTCATAGCATGCTGTTTGCTTCAGCAACACTGTCTGATTCATTTGAAATCTATCCCACTTCTCACTATCCTCAAAAGAGATACACAGAACAGATACAAGTTCTGACAGATATTTTGAGTTCTGTGATACACAGAAAGCTGTCAATCAGTGCAAGGGAGTGATTAAATAAAGAAACAAATGCTAAATAATTCAAGTGCTTGTTTCAGCCTTTGTTGTCAGCCAGCTTCAAAGGGTTTAGAGTGTGCAGGATCATGTGGGGGAGTTTCTTTAGTATGACTTCTCAATAAGCCAGCCTTTCAACTCCCTTTTGTGCCCCACAATGTTTCAGCTTTCCAAAAGAGAAAAAAGAGCGCCTTTGAAATGCTTTTAATAAATTACTCTGCCATACTGCAGACTTCTAATGATTCATTAAAGAACCAAGCTGAAGCATTACTTACCTAAACTATTGATCACAGTCACAGAGGAGTCTATACCTATACTGTAATAACCAATGATTGTAACAATGGCAGCTTTTCTGTATTTCAGAGGGGAAGAAACTAACTTAATGTAGTGACATAACTACCGTAAGTAAAAAAAAATTAGTAGCATGACAGTAGCTCTACTGTTTTCAAAACAGAGTAGCTTTTCCATTAACAAGCATAGTCTGTGTATGTGCCTGCGTCTGTGCTGTTTTCCAGTTGTTCTTATTTAGTTTTTTCAAATGTCAACAAGCGCTAGTCAGATGTCTTTAACAGACATCTGTGTCAAGTTTAAAAGAACTCCAACTGTTAAAAATGTGTCTCGAAACACCTGCGATCATGGTGCTGGATCTAGCTTTTTTTCCCCTTACAGTGGTGGGAACTGAGACAATAATCAAATGCACTCCCTACGTTTGCTCTCTCATTTGAACCTTTAGGAGGTCAGACTGTTTTCAGTGAATCGGTTCGCTCAGACTGTTCATGTAGATGACCTCTCCTAAACTGTCTTCTCCCTCTTATATGAAGCATTTGGAAGTCTAATCCATTTTCAAGAATTGTAGATTTAGAACCAGTTTAATCAACATTTATTATCATTTCATGTCTTCAGTTTTGATGATGAATATTTAGTTAAGTTCTACTGCTAACCCTTGTTTTCAATTTTTGTTGTATTTTTTAAGTGTACATTATTCATTTCAAATGCCATTAGTTAATGCTGATAGTTATTTTAAAATATGTGTCCCTCTTAAATAGCTAATGTATTTAGCTATTTTTTGGAGCTGGTAAGTTTTAAAGAGTAGCTTGACTGTAGTTTTACTATAAATTATGGCAGGCCAACATGACCTTACAGGGAGCCAGCATGTTGTTTCTGAGAGTTCCTGTACCCCAGGATCGGTCACATTATGCTGACTTCAGTGTTGGCGATAATACGTAAAAACGCATGCTACGTAATGCATGCACATTGGCTATACAAGCCAGGAAAATTGCGTGTTTTAGCGTAATATGAGGTAATCATTCGGTTGAGTGAAACGCAATTGATTCATGTGTTAATACACTGCTTTAAAAAATCAGTAAAAATCGTTTAGGTAGAGGGATTATAAGACTAGTCTTCCACTGGCCATGACATGATACACAGGTGGAAATGCTCAATTCACTGACTTTTGCAGCCAAACTTCTCTGTTAGAGCTCCCCGTAACTGGGAGAATGAGATGAGAAAATCTGACTCTAGATCAGTGGCTCTGAGCAACGTTCTACATTGTTTGCATATTCAGAGGAGATGTCTTGGTTTTTAAAAAGATTCTACATTCTTGTTTTATAATAAACAAGTAGTTTGATTCATGAAACAAACCATTTTATGAAATTTTGGTTGCATTAAAAATGATTCCGTTCAAGTTCAATCAATATGCACCTTTGAAGTTGTGTGCGATCAACCAGTGTCATCTGTACGCACCATGGATCAACTCAAAACAAGTGTGCACTGAGATAAAGTGAAAAATCTTATTTTATTATCAGACACATTCCTTGAACATGTTAGGCTGGCATTCCCCACTGAATTTTACCCTGACTTTTGAAAAACATCTGTTGACATTGACGATGGGCACAACACATGATGACATATATGATGCAGGTTCAAGTGTTGGACTTTGCTGCTTTAGGTAAGACAGTGGTTATTCTTCTGTATTCATATTGGCTGCCATGTCAATGGAAAAACAAATCATACTCCTGTTATTGATTCTTTATTATAAATATAATGTGAAGACCTACAGTGATTGTAGACTTTCTAAATATCTGTTTGTTTACTATGTTGTTTTGATGTGAGTGTTGTACAGTAGCTAGCATGACCTGTAATGTCTCTTGTCTGCAATGCATGGCTTATTTGTACGGAAAAGCATAGCATAGCAGAAGAGAAAGTGGCTTTGGGAAAAAAGTAACACAAATGTAACACTTTACTTTCCATAAAAATAAATGTTTAATTAATTAAGTTTCTTTTTTAAAGAGTAACACAATATTCGTATGAGTTACTTTTAAAAGTAATGTTACCCAACACTGGCCGACTCAACGAAAAGCGTTAGCTCCTCTCAGACATTTTTGCATCGGCATCAACTGTTTACCTTGCCCTGTGGTGTGACTGGAAAAGCATTGGTCAGCAGCATGAAAGCTCTGGGATCAGATCACATGTTGTAATCAGGAAGTCTTAGTGTTCCCATAATCAGTGACAAGTACAAATCAGAGGTTGCATTTTTCCCTCTAATATAACATTTTTACTCCACTGATGGTTAGCTTTGGTTGGGGGTACAGTTTATAGAATATGCATTCCTCCTCATTATATTTCAGCCTGTACAGCTGAAAAAAACTTTCTTTACAACTGGCTTTTGGCACTCCTCCGTGGACGAATCACCCAGAAAATCGAGCTTGCACGTGCCCAGATGCTCAACAGCATTTACCACTGTGGGCAGTGTTTCACATGTTGGTAAGCACAGACCAATTTTAGCTAAGTCAACCTACTGTTTCCGATTTCACTGAGAGATCAGTCTGATGTGGCTTGGGAAGTACAGTAAAATAGGTTTCAGTTTCAAGGTAGCTTCTTCAACACTGTCAGAAATGCAATGGCAGTGAGGAAGGCATCAAGTTGCCTCTCTTAATTTCCCATTTGCAGTCAGTAAAATTGAGATCTATATCTCTGTAGTGATGCTATTGATCCATGGGATTGATCCAAAAGACGTGACTTTTCACATCCCATCACTACTAGATACAGAGTCCTCTGCTGATTAATTACACCCATACAGCACAGTGAACCATGCAATATCTGGGCCATATTGGTGTAATTTAATGGACATTTCTAAACCATAATTAACAATTAACCATTTTTTTTTATTTTTTTTTAAGAATTTTGTCAATATTGTAGACAGGCCTGGACTGGCCATGGGGAGCGGAGGGGGAAATCCTGGTGGCCAGTTGACTGATTTAGCCCGCTGCCCTGCTTGTTTTTATTTATTAATTATTAGTTATTATTTTATATTATTGCCACCCAAGTGATTTCTGATTTGAAATTCAATAATAAATGAATAATAAATAGATAATAAATCACAAATCTGCTAGTTTTGACTAATCTGGCCCACCCCTAATATGGATCATACTATTGACATAGAGTGAGCAGTGCAAGTAAATGCGTGACAACCCCCCTTCAAGGGCACACATTCATTCAGTGCATGGT
Source organism: Moxostoma hubbsi (assembly GCA_032164185.1). Classification (NCBI taxonomy): domain Eukaryota; kingdom Metazoa; phylum Chordata; class Actinopteri; order Cypriniformes; family Catostomidae; genus Moxostoma; species Moxostoma hubbsi. The sequence continues at coordinate 10,579,431 of JAVLUX010000022.1, read as the reverse complement.
CAGAGTGCAGCTAATGTAAGTGTCTAAATGCTTGTGCACAGTTCAGTTGAATGATAAAGTTTACCCTCTTTAACTTAATAAGCTGTTGATCTGAATGTATGAAGCAACTGTCTGCTGAAATAAAGAAAAATAAGAAAAATAATAATCAAATATATATATAATAAAAGAGCGCGTTTTACCTGTCAACCAGATGCACTTGGAAGTTGCGGTCATTACTACAGTAACAAAAGGCTGCGGGCACATTTTCTCTAAGAATCATAATTGATGGTAGAAAGAAACTATAGTGTTTTATTTTAAATGAAAATCATATAAATGCTCTCACGTCATATAGAATAAAATTAAGAATATTTAATAAATAAAATAAATTCATGTTTCTTTCTTAAATATTCTAATGGTAGTGTTGTTAAAAAACCAAAAGCACTATGTTTGATCCATGTATAAGTTCTATTAGACCCTATAATGATAGCAATTTTTTGCAACATTGAGTGATATTTATAACAAATAAATCAATCCTTCCTTTTGAACTGAAATTTTTTCAACCACCATTTAAAACAAGATGAATTAGAGAAAGAGAACATATATATATATATATATATATATATATATATATATATATATATATATATATATATACTGTATATACACAGATATGGTAATCTATCCATGGAGGCATTGTTTGATTGCTTTTCATTAAATGGATTGGTAACACGTTGAAATAAGACTATGAATCCATGAACATTAGACAATGAATTAACATGAAATATGAATAATACTTTTACAGCCTTACTTGGTTAATCTCTACACATACTAATGGAGTTTAATAATAAAAATTGAACTAACATGAAATAACAATGAACAATATTTATAAATTAACATTAGCTAAGTTGTAACAAATGCATCAAAAATATTTGTTGTCATGTCTTTAATCCTAATTTGGAAAGTTCATGCATTAATGCCAGGGGTGTATTCTCTTACTTGAGAATATTTTTACTGTACTATTTTCCCACCATCTGTGTTCACTACTTCCCTGTCCAGATTTTATTTTTATCTATCAACAAGATTGGCTTGGGAGAGTCTTGTGACTCTCGTCAAATCAAATCACACGTAAAAAACTTGAACGGCAGCTGCAGATCTGGAATAGCCATCTGTTATAAATCTGGAGAATGCCTCAAGCACAGTTTACAGCTGAACAACAGGGCAGCACCTGGAAGGGCTTTTCGCATTGAAAAAGGCCAATTGCTTGATAATGTCATGTGAGTTTAACTTGCTCAAGCCATATATCAGCATTAATCCTGCCTCTAATTTGAAGAAACATATCGAGGTAAATTTAATAATTCTGCTTACTAGATTCTGTGTGTCTTTTCAATTCAATTCAATTTTATTTGTATAGCGCCTTTCACAACACACATCGTTTCAAAGCAGTTATTTGTCTGTAATGTAGCCTGTAATTTAACTATCTATCAATGATATTATTTGGCTGCTGTGAGAGATTAATGCAACGTTATCATTAGTGCTGGGCAATAAAATTATCTAGTTGTTTAATGGAAAAAAGAGAGATGTCCTTGATCAAACTTTTGAGTAGTTTTCTATATTTAGCCCATGTTTTACATCTAGAACAGGGGTGTTCATTACATCAGTTGCGATAGCAAGAGCACCACTGGTTGGTTGATCTAGATGAAATATAAAAGACTGACTTTTTATTTCCTGACATCTGTAGCTGCATGTTGTTTGATTCAAAGGCGGCTAATGTTTGAGTGCTAATGCGCCTAAATAGTCAAAATAATAGTCTTTTTGTGGGACAAAAAGCGTATTTGCATCAAAATGTTGGACTTGAAGTGTACATGTAACTGAAGACTATTAATCAAACAACAATAACAAGGAAACAAGAAAATCACTCACTACTTGTGGCTGAATAACTTGAGTAGCTTTAAAGTATTAATGTAATAGAATTAAACAGTGACATTTTTAATAATAATAATTTTTGAAAATGTTGTTTGTTTTTTTAATAATACTGACCCCAGATGTAGAGAGTGTGTTAATTTGTTTAATAATTTACCAGTAAAGTAGAGATGATAAAATAATCTATAATTATGCTTTGCCTTAATAAAGATAGAAAAGTATCAACCAATCAGAGCCATACTTCAGCAGAACATTCCACCAGTCACAAACATGCATTAGAATGAGAACACTATTTCTTGTGATACCTTGCATTTTACCTCAACATCAGACATTGTATCGACCATTTAAGCCTAACAACAATGAATTTGCCTTTAAAGCCAACACCTAATATGTTACCCTCCATTTCATACAAGCACCAAACCAAGCATCTGCTTCGAAATTTAGAGACTGTCAAATATACTAATGATGATCCCCCACAGTGTTGTTCCCAACACCAAACAAAAAACACTTATGCTGTTTAACAGTACAAAGACACTTTGTGGATCCCTGGTATGTTTAAATGGCAGCTTTAATGTAAGAGACTGTAGGGGAGACCCTAGTCAACCTCATTAACAGATAAAAACACAAACAACCATACATACACAAGGGGGTGGTATCATGCCGAGGAGATGACCTTATTACTGCCTTAAAGCCTTAAACCAGACTGCTTCTAAATATTCATGTACTCGCCAGGGAATAGGGCAACAGCACTCAACATGACATGTTGATGAATGCAGGCACACTGAAAGGGCCATGGACAACATACTGTACAACTGGGACCCAAAATCTCACTTTGGAATCTAAATAATATGCAATTGATGCATTTTGAACTGCATGTCTAATGGGCCAGATTCTAATATTGCCTTGGGAAAGAATTAATGCGGTCGCCAAACTGACACAATCATGGTCAGTGTGAGAATTACATTATTGTGGATCTAAAATTAATCTTTTTCTTCACACGATGTGGGATAACCAGACCTTTTCAGTGGCATTATGTCGTTAATGACCTGGGATAAGCAAATAATGGCAATATTATTTATTTATCTATCAAAAAGCAAGGATTAGATTTGACCTTTATTAGAATAGGCTTTTCAAAGCTTAAGTTATTCATCAGATAAAGCTAAAGTTCAAGAATCATTCCCAGGCTTCTACATAAATCTTAAAAACACATACATCTGTTGTTGTGCCCTTATGTTTAATATAACACAGGTTCACCGTCTGTCACTCACTTCGACGTTGTGTCGAAGAAGCGACACTAGGGGTCTCTCTTGAGCGCCGAATATGAATCTGATCTATGAAAAAAGGCCAATGAGAAGTTGGCAGACAGTATTTTCATACCCCACCCCCGGACATACGGGTATAAAGGCGAGGAAATACGTCGAATTCATTCAGCAATTTTCTTCAGATCCGATGGTTGTGTCTGCAGTGAGCTGTGAGACACACACCCGTTCCTGTTCCTCTGACGCTCTCTGCTGTTGGATCTACGGTGCACTACAGTGGCTTTCTCCTTCCCTGCACGGCAGTGCAGTTTGCCCCTGGGCGCTTAGAAGAGTTGTAAAAGAGATATATTTCTTATAAAAGACTATGTTCCTCTATTAGAGCAAGGATTAGATTAGACAACGTCAAAGTGAGCGACAGACGGGGAACGACTAGGTTACGTATGTCACCTCCGTTCCCTGATGGAGGGAACGAGACGTTGTGTCCTCCCGGCCACGTTGCTGAGCTGAGCCACTGTTGTGGCCGGACCTTTTCCGGCTCCTCAGAAAAATCCTGTATGAATTCAACGTATTTCCTCACCTTTATACCCATATGTCCGACGGCAGGGTATGCAAATACTGTCTGCCAACTTCTCATTGGCCTTTTTTCATAGATCAGAGGCATATTCGGTGCTCAAGAGAGACCCCTAGTGTCGCTTCTTCGACACAACGTCTCGTTCCCTCCATCAGGGAACGGAGGTTACATACGTAACCTAGACGATCTTGGGAAAGGACATATGGAAGGACTCCTCTCTTTAAAAAAAATTAAAAATAATAAAAAAATGGCCAATAGCCTTTAGTCTCATGAACATTAAGTGACCATGGCAAAAAAAAATTCAAAACAAAATTGTGTGTATTGACACGTTTCGCTGCAGTTCCCCAGTGAAATGTCAAGTAGGGGGTGCCAAAAGTGAGTGAAATGATGCTGTAATCAGACAAGGCTTTTAAGATGAATATTAGATGGAGGTTTTAATGAGTAAAACGTACCTCCGAACCTAAACTTTAACCTAAACCTAAACAATAGTGATTTAAAATCAAATGAGAGGTAGACACAAAACAGACATCCTTTCCCTTAACAAAGCCTAAACCTAACTGATAGTGTCCAAAACACCTTTAGTGTTAAATTCAACTGGAAACTCAGATGAAATGTAGAATTCCCCGCGTTAGTTTGCAAAAATGTAGTTATAGTAACATTCATTCAATGAGACTAGGTTGTTAGTTTGCCACAGACATGCGATTAATTAATTGATACTTGCTACTGTTTGTCTGTATTTATAATATACAGTATAATAGATTTATAATCTAGGTTATTGTCAGTCACTATTCCTTCAGTTAATTAAGTGAGCGTTCTCTTTGCAAGTTGCAAGAATAAAATTAAATCGTTATGATGAGCACATGCTCTGAGCCTCTTTACAAGAGTGCAACATGTACATTGCAGATGAAGCACAAGCTAAATAAAGTCTAGGTTACAAAGAGAAGCTCTGAAAGCAATATTCATATACAGTACTGGCTCCTCAGAGTTTGCAAGATGGCTTCAACGACTAACAATTTTTTAATTAGTGCTGGATGTGGCATCTGCAGCCTCATACTGATCTCCTCAGGCAGTACATGAAGATGAATATGAGCACTCCTCACGTCTGCTGCTCATGGTCATGCAACAACAAATGCCATCCTCCATTAATTCTCCACTTCCAAGGTGGCTTTTAGTACATGTACTCTATGTTATATTTGAGACCATGTACAGAGGCCCCAAAAAAGATCACCATTCAAGTGTTTTAGTATTTACTGTAGTTTGCAATCATTTCCTTCAAAGAAACTTTTGATAATGTCAGGCCATAGAATGAAGTTTCAGCCACCAACGCTTTCAGTTCATCCACACTAGAACATTGACAATAGGACATTTAATCTCTATTTCATCCCATAGGTGCTCTATAGGTTTTTGGTCAGGGCTCTGGGAGGGCATTTCTAGGAGTTACACTACATTATTCACTACATAGGTTCAGTAGTTCCACTTATGGCATTTTCACTATAAATGGGTTTTTTTTGCCATGTACCACAGTTTCTTTGAGAGTATCTTTATACTCCATCGTATACTCCAATATTTCCATTGCAGAGTATCTTGGGAACATGATGCAACTGCCGATATGTTTTGTCAATAATCTAAAGGGGAACCGTGTTATAAATAGATGGCTTTCTCATTGCAGGACCAGAATGAGCAATATCTAATCCAATTTGGCCATTTAAAATATTAACTTTTGTTATTTCAATATATTAATTATACTAGAGTAGCTTTAGGCAATTATATGACAGGTAGTAGAAATTATATTTTGTTTATTTGTTTATGTATCATCCATGTCTAGCATCCCAAATACTCACAAGCATAAAGAGACTAAAAGCACCACCTTGCCCATCTGTAAGGGAGCCATAAATAGTTTCCCTCAAGCATGACGCATCCATCTGACATCCAATTTTGAGTGTATTATAACTGTTTGATTTTTGGATCATATGCATTAAGATGTTTGATGTTTATACCCAACCCCCTTCAAAGCTTGCCCAAATTTCCAGACCACTTTTTAAAAAGACAAATGTAGTGGCATTGCTGTGTCTGCTGATTGAGAGGGATTGGCAAATTAATATGTATCATATTTGGAGGGTATGTAATGCGGTTATGTGTTTGGACAAAGAGATTCCATTTGATGTGAGCAGTCAAGTGTATTCAATCCACAGGATATATTTTGTTGTAGTGACCAGGTCTAGTGAAGCAGAAAGCTAATGTTCTCCCAGGGCAGATAACAGAGTATTCATAAAAACCAGACTGCATGTATAGATGAAAGGTGTAGGACTTTGAGGAACATCTATTTAAAGGAATTCAGCTTTAATTGTGGTATTTGAGGATACATTAAACAATTTTCTTTATAAAGAGAACTCTTCAAAAGGCACTCTATATATTATTATTATTAAAAACTGTATTATTAATATATTGTGTTATATAAATATTTAAGCAATATCACACGAGCTAGAGTGCGATATGACCCTACATCAGCACTGCTGTGATTCAGGCCGAGTGCCATAGGTAATTACAGCAGTGATGATGTAGGGCTATATAGCATGATTGCTATATTGAGTGTTATATTGTTTATATACAACAGTTCAATGAACAAGTACATTTTAAAAAATTAGGAAAAAACAATTACAGTCATAAAAAAACACATTTGGGCTTGGAACTACATCCTTACGTGATGAATCAGAATCTGCCGTTGTTGGTTCAAAACAAATGGCCTCCGTTAGTAATTCAAAAATTTCACTTCAGAAATAGTATCATGGCTTGTGCTGTTTCTAACAAGTTATTGAATAAACAAGGATAGATGGCTGGATGTGTGTTTGTCTCTGTGTGTGTGTGTGTGTGTGTGTGTGTGTGTGTGTGTGTGTGTGTGTGTGTGTGTGTGTGTGTGTGCGCGTGTGTGTGTGTGTGTGTGTGTGTGAAAGAGAGAGAGAGAGAGAGATTTTTTTTATTTTTTACAATCATTTTATTAAAAACGGTGTGCTCTTCAAACATTCTTATCACTTTACACACACACACAAAATTAATTAATAAATAAAATTGATTAAATATAAAAAATTTGTAAAAAAAAAAATCCAAGAATAAAATCTTGCTTTGTAACAAATAAAAAAATCCAGAAAAACATTTAACAATACAAAAAGAGGGTTAAGTCGATTACAGTACATAAAACAATGAAAAATTGTCTTTTGTTCCAAACAAAAAGGACATTTGTCACTTACAGTAGGGTTTAAAGTAGATACAAAGGCATTAACAGCAATAGCTCCATGTAAAATCCTCCATTGTAAATCACCAAGTTTTTTAGTTAATGGTGGTTTGTAAAGTGCTTTCCAAATGGGCTTAGTTTCAGAACTAATCCCTAATTTTTCTCTCCATACTGTATCTGTCTTAATACTTAAACTATGCTGATGAATAACTTTCACTATTCATTTATACAATATTTTCCCTTCTACTGTATAAAAATCAATATGTTTATTAATTCCCAAATTTAACAGGGGGCTATTAGAACAGGACTCATCTATAGAGGGATACATTTCAATGTCTGGGAAAAGATCTTTACTATCAGGGATTAAAGTCCCTGAACCAAACTCTTTTAAAAGAATCTTCTCTTCAGCAGTTAAAATTCTAAGCAGTTTATCAAGAAACTTCTTAGCAGAACGTATTGATCGAACACCCAAGAGGGTAGCAACTTTTTCAGATCACTGTAAATCATTTCTTGGTTCATTTATGAAGTTTTTAAGCTTAGAGAACGTTTTATTAAAAACTCAGTTATTCCAGGAAAATCTTCTCCAGAAACATCAAACCTAGCTCCAAACACAACTGGTTCTTCCAACAACCAATACAGAGAACGATGTTTAAAAAGACCCCAAACTTTGAATACATTTTGATAAAAAAGAGGAATTTCAGTACAATTCAAACTTTTATGATCCATTAAAAACAAATTTAAGTCCAATTCCATACTACCCGCTCTTCTCAAAATGCTTAAAGCCAACTGTCTCCACACAAGTGAATAAGGTCCCATTAAAAGTTTCTGTATAAATTGGAGACAGTAAGTGGACTCCCTCCTTGGGCAAAAAAAGAATGCTTTGAGGAGTCCAATGACACTTGTCCCAAAAAAAAGTTCACCAGTTCTCTTTGAATATTTACAAGGAGTCCATTATGAGTGTCTACACAATCAAATTTATGCCATAAAGAAGATGCCACAAGATTATTAATTATAAGAATACGCCCTTTATAAGATATCTGAGTGAGTAACCACCGACTTTTCCAACCAACCTTTTATTTTCTAAATTAAACCTTTCCAATTTCTTAAGAAGTTTTCATTTCCCAGACAGACACCAAGATATTTTAACCCTCCTCTTTTCCAAATCAATCATCCGGGTAAAGTGGGAAGAGACTAGTAGAGCTTCACTTTTCCCCCAATTGACTTTAGCAGAGGAAATACATATAAAATTATTAACAATTTTTCCTAACTTGTTAACATCATCTTTTCCATTTACAAAAACAATCACATCATCAGCATAAGCGGATAGATGAAAAGAGTTATTACAACCAGGGAAAACCAGAGCTTTTAAATTAGCTCATCATTTTTGAAGTAAAGGTTCTATGGCTAGGGAATACAGCATACCAGGCATGGCACATCCCTGCCTGACTCCCCTCTGAACTTTAAATGGAGCACTCAAACCACCATTAATCATAAGAACACTCTCAATGTCACAATACACCACTTTAATCATTGATATAAAGGAAGTGCTAAACCCAAAAGCCTCTAAACTATTCCATAAAAACAAATGTTCAACTCTGTCAAAAGCTTTCTCTTGATCAAGAATAATCAGACCAGAGTTAATTCCCAGGAGTTTAGAAGCATCCAAAACATCTCTAATTAAAGCAATATTATCAAAAATAGACCTGTTGGGAATACAATAAGATTGATCAGGATGTATCAATTGTCTTAAAACTTTACTAAGTCTTATGGCCAAAGCCTTAGACATCACTTTATATTCTGAACATAAAAGTGAAACAGGGCGCCAATTGCCGATACACTGTAGATCACCTTTTTTAGGTTGTAGTGTGATGACTGCTCTTCTGCAGCTTAGTGGCAACAGTCCTCTTTTCAGACTGTCATTAAGAACTGTCAGCAGATCGTCTCCTATGACGGGCCATAGAGTCATAGAACTCAACAGGTAGCCCGTCAACTCCAGGAGATTTACCATTTTCCATGCTCATCATGGCAGTATAAAGCTCTTGCAATGACAAATTCTGTTGTAGTTAATTATTGGACTATTTGTCCACTTTTGGCATCCTTCAAAGAAATTATCTGCATCTGCATCCCATTCCATCAGTTCAGATTTATAAAGGTTTGAAAAAAAATCTACAGCACAGCTATGTATATCAGCAGGCTCAGTGAATTCTTCCTGTAGCTGAGCGTAAAGAATGAATAATTTTACTTTGACCTTTTTTCATTTCCAAATGTAAAAGTTTTTTGGAAGGAGCATCCATTTGAGCCACAGTTTTAAAACATTATAAGTCTACAAAAAAAAAAAATCGCTTTTTTTTTTTTTTTTAAGTCTTCAATATGCTTTTTATATTTTGTAGATGCTAATAAATCCTATGAAACAACAATTTCCATTTCTAAAATCATCATTGACTGGGCTATGCCTCGAGTAACTTTCAGAGTGTACTTTTGACAGAAATCTTTAATAAGGACTTTTTGCAATCCCACCATTGCAGTAGAGAAGCATAAAAAATTTTTTTGCTGCTTAAAAGTTTCCCAAAAAAACAAAAATTATCTATAAATTTTTTAGAATTTAACAATGAAGTATTAAAAATCAATAAATGCAATCTTATACTTAACACACTTAATTAAAATACTGCACAGAACTAAACTATGATCAGAAAAACCTACTGGAATAATTTGTAAAAATTTAAAAAGATTACGTTGATACTGAACAATATAAATTCTGTCAAGTTGTGCCAAAGAAATAGAATGTTCAGTACTATGAGCCCAAGTGTATTGTATAACATCTTGATTCATATTTTTCCATATATCACATGAGTTTCAATTAGTTGTATGAGTGTTTTCTGAGAAGCAGTATGCGGTTCTATATGATTTCTATCCAACTTATCATTAGCAGTACAATTATAATCTCCCCCTATAAATAACAACTCTTCTGGATTTAAATCTTTCAAAACAGCATCCACCTTATTAAAGAAAATAACTCTTTCTAGTCCCTTTGTAGGTGCATATAAATTCATAAGCACCATAGTGGTTTTCTCCAATTTAACTTTAACATTTAAAAAACGGCCACAAATTATTTCATCAACTTCACAAAAAAGAGGTAAAACATTTTTGAAAACAAAACAGCAACACCTCCACTAACAGAGGATTTATGACTTAGGACAATATGTCCATCCCATTCTCTTCTCCAGTCTGTCTCATTTTTAATCACTGTGTGTTTCCTGTAGAAATACAATATCAACATTTGCTTTTGTCTAATAAACTCAAATAACATCATTATTTTATGACCATCTCTGGCACCATTTTAGTTTAAAGTTCCAATTTTAAAATTTGTCATGTTTATTTTAGAGACTAAAACAAAAACAAAAATGAGAAATGCAGCCAAAAAAACTATTTTTGGCAAAATTTTAGAAATTGACAGCTTCATCATTTTTGGTAAAACGTTTCTTGAGTTTTTTCACAAGTTTTCTAAGACGGTAAATCTCCACATCTTGAAAAGCTCCCTATTTCATTACATACCTGTCATCATTGATGAAATGTTTACAATCAGGAAAAAAATCTCCAACTTGCACTCCTTTCATTCCCTTTGTTTCTTGCAGAAATTTGCTAATATCATCAGCTTTATACAAACAAATCAAGTTTTCATTTTGAGAACTTTTATACAGATTTGAACACTGAGACACATTTGAATCAGAGGAATCTCTATCACTGTCTGATTCCACATTCTCACTACCACCATCATCTTTCTTAACTTGTTGAGTAGCCTTTCCACAGCTTTTTTTTTCTTTCTTTTAACTGGGATCTTAAAAACAGATTCAGCTTCCTTCTCAAATTCAGCATCATTTTCATCTACATCCACTTCATCAGCGTCTGCCACATAAACGTTTTCAGAATGTTCAGCCTGCTCATCAGACATAGAGAGCGTATCGTTTTTATTAATAACAATCTCTGTTATATCAGATTTATTTTCGGCAGCCACAACTGACGTCAACTGATGGCCCGAGCTCAACAGCTTCAACCGGCAATGTCTGTATCATCCGTGATCTCAGCCGGAGGAAGAACAGAAACGACTTGTTCCGTGTTTGTGCTCACACCTGCACTGTCTATTTTATTAGGACAATCACAAACAAGATATCCGATTTTACCACAACTAAATATTTATTTGAAGTATCAGATGTTGCAAATACGGTGTATTCGAAACCATCAATTTTGAACTTGAAAACCAGATTGATCTCATCAATACCATTATAAATGAGACTAGATGCTTCACCAGCGGTGACTTGCACCCGAGAAGGACTTTTCTGATAGGGGAAACCAGTTTTCCATAACGTGATAACTCTTGATCCAGTACTTCGTCTTTAATAAACGGAGGTACGCTGGACATTATAATCTTTTTTGATGGGCTACTCAAAGGTAAGACAGGTACGAGTAAACCATTCAACACGACGCCACTTTGGACAGCATCATTTGCCTTTTCAACAGAATTTTAAAAAAAAAGAACAAATGCACTGTTCATCGCGATGCCGAGACAATATTATCATGTCCACCGCCAAACAACACTGCTCCATATTAACTCACTCATCACCTCACCACGCTCCGTTCACTCCCAGCATGCACTCCGAGAGAGAGAGAGAGAGAGAGAGAGAGAGAGAGAGCAATCACCTGTTGCCACACCCAATAAGAGATGCTGTCAGCTTTCTCAGTGGAAAATAGACGTCCAAATGAGGGTATTCCTCTCTATTTCGCGGTAGCCGGTTCAAAAGTGTCATTCACTATAGAAACAGCGATGTCCTCCGCCATTTTAAACAGTATGTATCCAATGTGGAAACTCCGATAAAATTTAAGCACTTGAGTTCTGTAATAAATCAGTCTGGTGTGTCTCTCAGCATAAGCCTTAATCCTGAAGTTGTCCATTTAAAGCCGTTTAAAGCTATTTCCTAGCTTTGGTAATGTATTAGTAATACAGTGATCACTGAGCGCAGTTCTATGTAAACAATGACTAACGGATTCATTTTACGTCACCAACTGGCTCATATTGCACACAAAAATTATCTTTTGCCACCACCTGCTGGCTAACATATGTCATTTCCAAAATAAAGCCAGTAACTCCTAATAGATACACTTTAGTTTAGAACAGCATGAACATAGGTGTTACACAGACAGTGAACAAACTGAGTGCTGATGCTGTCACACCAGTAGTGCTCACAGAACATCTCTCGTCCAATTAGATTCGAGGACCGGAACTAACTGTGGTATATAATAAAATAATGTTTGGATCAATATATCATCAATATGATATTGTGTCATTACTTTATCATATATGCATTTTATCAAATAATTTAGATATCTTTTTACTTTTTGGTGCATAGATACATTTATTTTTATTATATTCATATTATTTATTTTATAGTGTTCTATTGACAATATTGTTTTCATCATTATAGCATCACTGTATAAAATATGCCTTTTTATTACATTGACCACACTCCCAAATCTGGCATTATAGAAAAGGTCAAGAAGGTCCTTTTTAAGATAGCCTAGGACTCAAAACAGTGAAAGCGACAAAGAAAAGTACACTTTCTGTAAGATATTTCTGTTAAGGTCATTGCTGAATTTGTATATACCACAGTATTCATTTGTCATGATTCCCATTGTAAGCAGTAGGTGATTTGTGGAGTTATTCTTGTACCGTGTCAGATGGAATTGCCCTGACAGGCCATCTCATTTATTTGACCCATAGAAAAAGACAGATTTGACCTGATGGCATCTTTGCATGAGTTGTTGGGCAGGAAGAGGGAGGACTCCTCTTTCCCTGATGGATCAGAAACCATAAACTATTGATTCATCCCTCTGTTCTCAGGTCACATTGATCACTGGCGAAATGTTCAAGTGAGCTTTCTCTGTCTCTTGAGTGGACATTGATTGTGCAGGAGGTTTGCTGTTGTTTAATGGAGATCTCATGTGAAGGGAGGACTAACATTGGACAAGGACTTATGTGACTCCATTTCTACTTTTCTCTTTGTGCCCATCAGAGTAACAATGTTTCTATATAACCTCTATGGGACAAATAAAGCACTTTCTGTGATGTACACAGTTATATGATTCATTCAATGCATTTAAGATTTGATTCATGGTTTGCAATCCCTTTTTCAGACTCTGCTCATCTCAGCAGTCTATAACAGCCATTTTATTCCTCTTTCACCACAAAAGAACCATGGCTGAATCCCAATTAATACACTGAAAAAAACATGAACTTAAAAGATGTGTTTCATGTGGTACAATCGAAACAAACAGGTTTGATATTATTTAACAGCAGAATTAACCTGACTACATTAGGTTACACCAACAAAAATTGTAAGTGTTAGATCGAGTAGAAATAGCTCCTTAAGCCAAGGTTACAATGTCAGGTTAGCCTTGTTAAGTCTCTTGTTAAATCATAATATTAGTTCAAGATGGCTAAATCGTAAGAAATCATCTCCAGACACTAGCTACATCCTTTTTACATTAACTGGTTCAACATGATGTAAGCATTTCAGTTTAGAAGTCAAATACTGGAAAACAGGCCATGTAAAATGATTTACCAAAGCACTAATCGTAATCTTGCATATTATTTAGGATGGTTAGCATGCTAATTGAGATTCAGCCCATGTAAAAACTTTCTGGCACAGTTGGTTCTGCAGGTTAGCTTCTCTCTTACCAGTTACCCAAACTGTCACTTTGAAAAGTTCTCAAATACAGATTCCAGTTAAATGAAAAGTTTGATCACAGCCATCATGTCATTATCTGTTGGATCGAGAATGGCAGAAGGCAGGGTACATCAGCTTTAAAGTCAGACTGCAAGCCACTGCATACAATTTCCTCTATGAGTCCCCAGAGGCGTTACGGCAGTAATGGAGAACAGCAGCAGACTCTCATTATCTCCCCCTGTGACTCTCCATCTCAATGTGGAGCAGTAGCACATTAGTAGACTGACTAACTATGTGTGGTGTAGGGGTAGTGTGGAGTTTGGTTTGGCATAAAGGACTAACAAATGCTACGGCCATAATTTCTGTGGCTCTAATTAGCCTTTAATGGAGTCACAAGTATTATGGCTTGAATCTCCAAATTGATTTCAAAAGGAGCCAAGCAGTTTTTTGGTAACAAGTGCACTCAATAGAACCACACTGAGATAACAAGAATATCCTGGCTTCAACAAGATTAAGTTTTTAAAGGAAATGTTCACCCCAAAAGGATAATTCTCATCATTTAAGCACTCTTTTTGCCATCTCAAACTTGTATCAAACATTTTTTTCTGAGTATACAGTGTTCTGCGAATACGTCAAGAGCAAGGACGTGTAATCAAGCTACAAAACATAATCGCACCAAGGAGACTTTAGATGCATGATTTATAGTGAAAAGGAGTTACATTTTAGACTGTTCTCACCCAAAACTGATCAGAAACTGCAGAAGATTAAATCACATAAGTCGTATGGATTACATTTACGCTCCCTCTGTGTCCTTTTTGAAGCTTGGAAGTGTTGGACCCCATTGACTTGCATTGAATAGACAAACAAACCAAATATAGCGTTCCCAAAATCTTTGTTTGTGTTCCTCAGAAGAAAGAAAATCATGCGAGTTTGAGATGGCAAAAGGGTAAGTAAATGATAAGAGAAATGTTAACATGATTTTAGTGTGACAAAATCGCATTCTCTTCCATTGCACTGTATGTTCCACACCTTGTTTTTGTTTTTGAGGGCTGAGTCGAAATTAATTAATTTGTATAATCAACATTATGCCACACATGCTGTAAATTAAGCTTATCTTGTATCGAACCCTGAATATTTATTTAAGGGTATAATGTGTTTAAAAAATGTATACAATGTATTAATTACAATTACAAGTTCAAAAAAAATATATATATCTGCAAATTTTTTGGATATTTTGATAAAACCTTTTACATACATACATACATGTTACATGTTTATTTATTTTTTTAATTGTACTGTTCCAAGTTTGCTAAAAAGCCTATAAAAGGCTGTTTAATGGCAGGTTCTATTGTGACCCCATGTGGACATGTTGTCACAAAAGATTAACGTATGTTCTGTATCTTTATTCTTGGGCATTAAAGGTGGAATTGTTTGATAGCATATTTGTTGCCAAGACCTTAAGGTATACCTATGTGTGTAAATAGAATAGACTTTCGGAAATAAACTAATGCTGAGTAATATTCGCTGGAGTAAAGTGTGTCCCTGGTCTCCCCATTATGGATTTAATAAATCATCCACAAATATCAGGTCTTGCTTATTGGGCGACTATAAACAGTCCCTCTATACATGCCCTTATATCGTTAAATATTAAAGAAAGGGGAATTGAATTGCAGCACATGCACAGATGGTTCATGTTATGCAACAGAATACATGCACAGATACAGTGATGCTGAGCTGCATTTTAAACAGCAGTTTCAACTCTTTCAAACTGTTTAAACCTTTCTAAATATATAATTTTGACAGAAGCCAGCTGTGGTTATGCTTTATTAAAGCTGCTATTTAGTATGTCAAGCATCAGTAGGTACATGATTAGACTTGATACTGTATTCATTTTCATGTATTGTGAGCAGTACCTCCTTATGGTCAACAGCAGGACAGTGTCTGCAATCATGACAGCTTTGGTTGATTAACAAGGCGAAAGGGTGAACGAGTAAAATGCTTGTCCTCTGCAATTCCTGCATCCAAATATCAAAGGATATTTTGAATTATTTTTGATCAAAAATGTTATAAAAAAGCATTTCTTTCAAGCACAAATGTATAATTGTCCTCTTTGGAGCATGAATATCAGACATAAATCTGAAAAAAAAAAAGAAAAAAAGAAAAAGAAAAGAAAAGAGGAAGTAGACAACTTCTGTTTTTGACAATTTCTGTACCTGGAGCAGAAAGCAATAGTGTTTTAGAACTAAAGCGCTAAATAAGTAAAGGTCTGCAGGGGGTGTCTATATGATTTCCCATGTGGTGTATTGGCTGAACCTCCACATCTTTCCTCAAAAGCAAGCTCTCTCTTTTCGTAAACTTTAGAACAAACTTACCTCTTTGCAACAGCAAGTTCGATGGATGATGCAATGCTTTGAAATACAAAAAGATTGTTTGGGGATTAAAACAGATCAGTGTGATTTATTTTATTTTATTATGTTGTACAGTATATCTCTTTTATACTTTTTTATTTTTTTTTCCCTTTAAATGTTTTTCGTTATTTATGTATTTTTCAGAGAAGATACGCATTCATCAAACATCTCGCTGACGTAAATGAGGCAAATTTTGCCAATGGCAAATTTTCATCTGCTGTCCATTATGACAAAGGCCAAAATTACCCATAAAATACATCATTTTAAAAATACAAAATTACACTCTCTACATAATTTTAAAATCAAGAAAACAATCAAAACCAACCTCTTGCAAAATCTTTACAAAATTATTTTTAAAAATCATGTCATCCAGTTCATTCCAGTGATGAGTTACTCTTAAAGCAAAAGTTAATTGACAAAAACACACTTTCTGAATGGTATTTTCCATGATCCCTAATGCCATCCCTAAGAATGAAACTTCTTTTTAAGAATTAAATGTTTTGGTGCTAGTTGTAACACTTTTTACTCAAGTGAAAATTTCTCAGAAAAAGCTATTTCTTCCTTTTTTGCACTGTGACACAAGTTGAACTTTTGTGATAACACTGTATGAGGTAAACTGTCACAGTAGGAACCCTCTGTTTATTTGTAGAAAGTCTACTGTATCCTCCTCAGAATATCTTTTTTTTCAATAATGACTTTTAAGATGATTTTAAATAATTACAAATATACTGAAATGAAACAATTCTTTAAACAGCAATAATAATAATAATACAAAATTGTATTTAATAATATATAGAACACTTGTTTTTAACTGTGACAGTTTGCCCTTATATCAATGTATCAAATTACTCCAACCTGGGAAAAATCCCCTCGTCCACTGAAAATATACCACAACTTCATTTTTTTGTACCCAGTAGTATATACAAAATATGTCAATACTGGAATTGCAATTTACAAAAAAGTGTCCTAAATTAAGACATAGATAGATAACCACTGCTAGAGAAAATTATATTGGAATTTCTGACACATAATTACCAAGATATATAGCCCTTGTAACAACTTCCCCATTGACAACTAGCTAGAATATTTGCAATTCACCACATCTCTGCTCTAGCTAGTGAAAAGTGAAATCTTTCTCTCTTTTTGTAAACTAATGAATTGTGTAATTGCCATGACAACAGTATTGGAAGAATATTATTTTGCTGGGGGATCATTTTGCTCACAGTTTGTTGTTATTCTTCTCTTTTTGGTCTTATTACACCATAGCTCTGTTAAACAAAAAACTTGCAAAACACTATAGGTGCTATCTTTTTTCTGTCATCTTTATTCAGTTAAAACATATTTATTTATTGTAATTGTCTTCTTGCAAACTGTATTAAATAGGTATTAGGAAGTTTTCTATTTACATGACTATTATATTTTTTTTAGAAGTTGGATATTCAGATATTGTAGGAGCCATGTAATCGGTGTGATGTCCGTTTAAATTCTAAATGTCATGTGACTGTGCACTCTAGGTTTGCCAGGGAAAATGATGAAAAGGGTTAATGTTAGTCTCTTGACAGAGTGAACCACAATATCAGTCTCATGTGTATAAAGTGTATCTGTGGGAGCATGAAAATTCTGTGAAACAGAGCAAAGAAAATGCATGCTTATAATACATTTCACACATGATTTAAGTAGCATATATGTAAATGTTCTGGGAAATTCACATCAATCCCTGTATAATAGAAGAGGTGTCATATCGGCAGATAAGGCAATCATATTAGTAATGCAATGAAGAATGAATTACATAAGGTCATATTTACTATAAAATCTTTATTAGTTCGTCCAGGTATCCTTTTGCCAGTCTAACAAGTCAAAAAACACTAATTCCCTCGTGTCAGAGAAATTACACTTCACCTTTGACAGTGGTTTGTTTGAGCAGTCATTCAAATATGTTTTAAGTTATCATTGTGGCATTTTGTGTATTTTATTAGTTATTTGATTGTAATCATTGACTTTAATATTTAACAAGTCAAAGAATAAGATTATGTTAAGAGAGCATCCCCTTATGAACTGCCCACACAGTAATTCTGGTTAATTGGAAAGAAAATAAACCAAATAACTTTTGCAACAATTGACTTATTTATTGCTGAAGGCTTTGTTGTATTTCAGAAATGTACCATTTTAGTCAAAGTGTCATATATATTAAATGTATATGTGAACACGTATGCTTTCAACCTCTCACTTTATTTAAATACAGAATGTTTAAAGATAATTATTTTCTTCTCGTGGAGAATATAACTTTTCTTTTTCTTTTTTCTTCTTTTTTTAAATGATGGGAAATTCAACCATCAGGAGTGAAAAACAACTGACAGCATAAATATGGGAGATAATACCTTGAATGTCCTGCATATTGGTGATAAAATAATGTTTAGACTCAATCCTTTGAGGCGTTTAATCCAAAGAAAACTCCCTAGCCAAAAACAGAGTGTGGCTTGCATGAACTCAGGCACCTGCAATCACAGCAGAAGGGAATTGCAGCCTGCTGATGTGGGAACATTTATAGATGCCTGCTCAGACTTCAGCAAAGCCACATTATTTTTAATAAGGCTCAGAATTTTCAAAAACAGAATTAGATCAAGATTTTATCAGAATATATTTACAACGCAAATTCCCATTTTGATTTCTTTTGGTGGCAACTCAGATAGATTTTTGGCAGACAAACTTGGTAACCTTAGCAAGATAAAAAAATTGTGATTTGACTTGATTTTCAGTTTGAACAGTGCAGGGGAGTTGAGTAAAGTCATTATTATTTGTATAGTGCTTTTTAAAATGCACATTGTTTCAAAGCAGCTTTACATAACAGCATACAGTAAATTAAGTTGATCAATTGTCAGACATATTTCAGACAAAAGACAGAGATGGACCAAGACTGCAAGAACTGTAGACATTCTAAAAATGTAGTATTGATTTGACATGTGAACCATGAACACTTTGTATTTTTGTAATATAGAAGAACTTTTATTGACTTTTATTTATGTAGTTGTAACATGTAAAGGTTCAAATGAAACATAGTGCTTGTATATTTTGGAGCAGAGAAATAAATAATTAGATTTTGTCCAACTTTTACAAACATCAATTAATGAGCATTATCATTCAACCCATAGCACTCATCAAGCCTATTGGCTATTTCACAAATCCAGTCTCTGTATTGCAGATTCTGAAAAAAGATGAGATTAAGATACTGAATCCAGTCCATAGTTATCACCATTGTGGTCCCAATGTGACTCTACCTCCTCACTAATTAGCTTCCACTGAGTTATGATAATAGGTAGCTAATTAACCAATGTAATGAAGCCTAGACCTCAGTGAGTTTATAGCATAATCACTCCTGCAGAGATGCAACACTTCCCTTTCCCTGTACATATAAGCAGCCTGATAACCACTGGGATTTTACAGAGTTACACTTCAAAGAGTTGATGACCTTTCTCAGATGACTGAAAGGTCAATCATTTTTTTGATAATGAACCCGTACAGTATGAAATGCCTTTTTAAGGCTAGCTGGTTGTTTTCTATGAAAGTTGCATATATTACAATGATCTAGAACTGTAACCTTGTATCCCATTGCCTCTTTAATTACAATTATTTATTTTAGTAGATGCTCATTTTTTATTCTGATGTTGTAGTCAAGTGCAAAAGATGATTTTGCACATTGTGCCTTGTAAAATGTTAATTTTCTCTGTAACCAAAGTCTTCAAAAAGTTGGTTTCCATCGATGTACACTAACAACATTCACTTTTGTCTGTTTTACACAGTCCTCTCATGTTCATATTACTCAAAAAATTCATTTAACCAAGGGAACATAAATTAACAGAGTTGCTTCAACAACAAAAAAATGTTTTGTCAGCTTTACATAATCCATGTGCGTTGGGACAACATTAACATTTTTTGTTTGGTTAACTAAAACTGGGACTCGGATTTCTAGTTCCCAGCATGCTTTTCATGGGATCGACATGAAGAGTAAATGTTAAAATTAAGTGTTATTTAAAGTGTCTTTTTAGACTTTTTAATGTTTATTGTTTTGTTTTGTTGAGAATTTCTCTTATGTTGTAGTTTTGGGGTTACCGTAATGCTGAAAATTGGAGCCTGAGCCTAGGTTAAGGACCAATGTGTTATGAATGTTCTACATATTGCTTTATTCATTGAGCAATTGCTGCGCTACCCACTGCATAGTGACCAAATTGGACTCGGTAGTGCTTCCCATGAGCATGTGTTTACCATGCTAACATTTCCTGTCACTATGGCATATCACTAAAAGAGTTTAATCATTTTATAATTTTGACATCTCAGGTACCTTTGTTAGAGCAAGAGTCTCCATTTTCACTTTTTCATTATTACAGATTAGCATTTGAGCAAAGAAATTAAATATGTTTGTGGATCCTTAATGTTTGTCCCATGATGGTTTTTGGTTCTCATACACAAAGAACATGGGCATACATGTTTACAGTGTGGGAAAAAAAAACTATTCTCAAAGAGAGTATTCACTAACATGCTTTCTACTTTTTTCTGTTAACATGGTCCATCTCTTTGTACCATAATCAAGACAAACTGCAAAAACGGCATATGAGATGACCAATAACATTCTTCAGCACAAATTGTTTAATGAATTTTCCTCTGTGAGCATTCTACTACCTTTGCCTGTCTAACTTGAGATCAGTACATTTGGGAAAGTGCACAGTTATCCCATAATGAGTGGAGCTGTCATAAATTTTACATCAAGATTTTATTACAATCCAAAATACACTCTATTCCTCTTGTCAGAGCACATCATGAACTCGCATAAATCGGAATAATGCAGGTCCCCTTTGTATAATTCATTTATCTTACAGAGGAACGATGCTTTTCTTCTTGTCTCGAAGATACCAGCACTTATATCACTAATTCAAAGGTAGAATGATGAAGGAATTTTTCTGGGACTGAACTCTGGTAGAAAGGGTGAGTAAGAGAAGAGGTGTTGAAGGATTAATTAGGCTTTGGTGCTCTCGGTGAGACTGAGGTATTGTGACCCAGTTGGAGATTAATGACATGTGCCCATGCTGGTCAAGGATTACAGACTGTGCCTCTGATGCAACCTCATTCACGCAGTCCACTCGGTGGCTGATTAAAGGCCCAACACTTCTCCCAATTTTTCTTCCTCCCCCAAACAATATGGGACTATGACTTCAGTTTGATGACCAAAGGCATCTGAAGCAGTTGTGCACACAATTGCATAAATCAGTCTTATTGGCATACTAATGGGATTTGGGTCCATATTTGCATGTAAATAAAATCTGAAGTCGGGGACGGACTGGCCATAGGAAGAACTGGAATTTTTCCTGGTGGGCCGACCACGAAACTGGGCCAAACGGACAAACACCCACCCCGCAACATCCCCATTTCCCACTGAGAAAAAGACCAGAGTCAGACTACAGTTGCAAATCAGTTGCAATAGCTGTTTACATGGAGCATATTAAGTCATATTAAGATCATATGGCCAGCCAAACTCACTTCAAGACAACAAAATGAAACAAATAAATTATGTATTTTTAAATATACACTATACATTTAAAAATTCACAAGGGTATACTATATATATACTGTAACTTGTTTGATGTAATTGTTGATGAATTGTCACCACAAAATTGGTATAAATATGTGTAAAGATGTTCACACTCGTGGGCAAGGAAGAGGCAAGAGACCGGCTTAACGTGTAAATAAAGGTTTAATGAGAAACTCAAAAGACAAACATATAAGACAACGGACATGTCCGTAAGGATCTCTCTCTCCCGCACCACCCTCTGCGATCGGCCTTTATCCCTCTCAGCGGCTTGATTAGCCTGATACGGGACCAGGTGTGTCGAGTCACGAGCCAGCCCCGCCCTCCGCCCTGCCACAATGTGCAATGCGAATAGTAATGACAAACAAATTAATTTACCAATTATGTTTGAATGCTGGAGGGTAGGAGAGTTCAAGAGCATAGTATGTCCAAGAAGGAGAAAGAGAGAAATTCCCAGTGTCCAATACAGCAGAATAACCAGTACAGCTGTCATAAAGTATGCTGACAAGTGTCACAAGAGACAGTATGTATGAAGTATCTTTGGGCTAGAACTATATTAGTATGTTACAGTCAGCAACTTTCTCCCCAAATCATCTTATTTGTCAAAACCAACAATCAGAGAGGAAATAAGATTTCAAAATATGAAGCAATATGTTTTTGGACAAGAAACATATAGAAAAGCAGGGGGGAGAGTCAGATAGTTTACATCTACTAAAGGACTGTAAAAATGCATGTGCTAGTGTTTATGGCATTCTTGCATAACTGAACCAAAGCAGTTCAATATTATTAGCACACTTTTAGCACAAAGATAACTTTTAGATTATGCATTTCAATTTCAAGTCAAAATTGAATTGAGTAATCTAAAAAAAAACAAATAATAATTATAATAATGATAATAGATAGATAGATAGATAGATAGATAGATAGATAGATAGATAGATAGATAGATAGATAGATAGATAGATAGATAGATAGATATTTTTTAATTTTGTTTCACATTAAACAGTTCAATTTTATGGAGGTTTGTCATTAAATTAAAATTAGTAAATCTTATAAATAGGAGGTATTAAAGAAAAACATCCTATTTTTAAGATTTACTCATTAGGATATATTATATTTAACTCATCCCATACAGAAATCTGATATATAGCAATATTTCACACTTAATATACAGAATAATAAAATAAATAATACTACAAAAACATGTTGTCTGTTTTCATATATGTGGCATATGTTTTTCTTAAAACTAGTGGAATTTTAATATTTGTATACATGCTCAAATACTTTACATTTAATTTGTTATAAATGTTCATATATTTCTATATATCAAATTTCTGCATGGGATTAGATAGCCTATGAATGTGTCAATATAAAATGAATCTTTGAATCATTTTCATGTAGTCATGCTTGAGTATTTAACTATTTTGTCAGTAGTGAGGTGTTAGCGGTGCTAGTAATTGTAGCTTTTGTGTAGCAAAGCAATTTAATAGATTAAGTAGTGAGGTAGCATTAACAAACTGGTTCCAGTATTTTAACCAGTAAATGGCTGTTTAGAATGTAGTGATATTCAATATGTGAATAACTCGAGTCTTTTAAATTAATTGTTCAAAGAAGTTAGTGCAACTTTCTCAATCGTTTCGCAATTCATTCTTATTCATTCAGACAGCTCATTCATTGGCTGGATCATTTGAAGTGGTTTCTCATTCCATAAAAGAAAAGCAATGGAAGAGAACAGACATAGTTGGATGAAGTGGAATATTTACTTATAAACTAATTAGTGAAACCAAACTGCAAATGTATCCCATCGTTTGCCACAATGGCCAACTGGAGAAATGTCTTCTGCATAGTTGTTTTCAATCAGCACACTCAGATGTTTGAAGACCTTTATCATCAGTGGTAAATGGTCTGCACTTATATAGCACCTTTTTAACCTTAGTGGTATTCAAAGCGCTTAACACTGCATCTCATTCACCCATTCACACACACACCAATGACGGCAACTCTACACTACACTACACAGTGAACACTACACAAAAGCACTTTAAGTACCGCTAAAGAACATCAGCATTTAATGATATTCCTTGGAGTACCATTTAGAATAAACGTCATGTGTAAATTAGAACCATGGTAAATGTGTCAATGGGAAATCAAAGTCCTATGCTATTACAGTCAGATTTTCCTGTACAGTAGTTGCTTGCTTTACTATAGTTACACTTTTCTGTAATGTGTCCTTGTTACAGTGTAACTACACAAGGAATTACTGATTATTACTAATTAAAAACATGCACTTACTATAGGTTTAGGGTTAGTGTAAGGGTTTGGTTATAATACATTTATCTTACTTTCGAAGCATAACATCTACAAACCTAATATGCCATTTGTTATATGTGCTCTCATGTCTTAATCATGGCAGATCTATACCATGTGTACATACATGTGTTACGTAATACTGTATGGAATTTACTGATGCATTTCAGAATTGGTTTCTCTAATCCTCATATAAAATTCAAATAGAGCATATTTAAACCTGCATAACCCCCAAGGTGCATCCACAGCAGAGGGAGAGAGAGAGAGAGATGTGGGGAACAGGAGGGTAGAGAGATAGAGAAGAGGTGGAGGTAGAAGTTGGATGATGAAGGAAAGACGGGATAAAAATTAATATAAGAAGACATTTTCCAATCAGTTTATCCAAATGTGTGAAATTAAATTTCTGTTTGTGTTATGCACGCTTTCATTGGCTGTGACTGACAGCACCTGCAAAGTGAAGCTCTTTTGAAGAGCCTGTGGATTGGGAGGGTGCACACAAATCCTCTTATGCTTGGAATGTAGACACTCATCCCACCCTGCTTTTAAAATCCCAACATGTGTGTGTGCACATACCTCTGTGTTATCAGATTTCACCTCAGTTTTTAAACAAAGGGAGTGTTTAATGTGTACATGGTGACATTGTTTGAAGGTAAGTATGCATGGTATAACTGTATCGGTGAGTAAATACAGCAATATTACAATGCTTGCAAGGTAACACTATATTTAAACTCAAACATTCTTGTTTGAGTAAACCCCAAACCTCCCTGTCTTAAACTTCTGCAATTAATTCAATCCGAACTGCTAAATGTACAAACTCCATTCAAACATTCTTTTGTATATCATTAAGTTATAGGAATAGTTCATCCAAAATGAAAATTCTCTCACCATTGACTCACCATTTTGTCATCTCAAACTCATTCACAAAAGATTTTGTGAAGGATATATGATGTTTGTTTGTCCATTCAATACAAGTCAATGGGGTCCAACATTTCCAAGCTCCAAAAAAGAAATAAAGGTAGCATTAAGGTAATCCAAATGACTGGAGTGGTTTAACCCATGTCTGCTGAAGTGATATGATCGATTTTTGCTGATAAACTGACCAAAATGTAATTCCATTTTCACTATACTGGAAATCTTGACATCTGCAGTCTCCTTGGCGTGATCTGGAGTGAAGCTCGATTACACTTTCTCCTTGCACTTGACGAATGCGCCATTTTTGTTCATCTGAACAAAAAAGTAATTTGAGTTTGTGGTGGCAAAAGACTAAGTGAATAATGAAAGAATAATCATGTTTGGGTGAACTATTCCTTTAACCCTTTTGCACTTACGATCAAACCAGTGCGGTCTGCCTTCGTGCTGCTGTTTACCAGCAAGAGAGGGACTGAAGCGGTAGTCATAATGAAACAGCTGCTCAAATAGTCTTTTCAACATCACACTATCTTTATTTTTTTATGTTACAAACTTTTAAACAATCACTCAATAAAAATATAAAGCTGTTACCGTCTGAACGCACTGTATTGATCAGAGACTATATGCAGAGAAGGGCTACTTGTATTAAAATTAATGGGGGAAATTGTAACGCCCAACCAAGGAGCTCAAAATGAAGTCCTGCCTTACAGGTAAAAGAGCCAATCACCGTTTAGATACAGACATTTCCTGTCAATCAGCTATATATAAACTGGGAAAACTTTTTTTGTGTGTGTGTGTGTAATATGAGAAGCACAATTTATGATTTCATTGTTGTCAAATTTTATTTCTGATTTGAAATATGTTCTTTGATCGTTAGGAGACTGGAAATAGCCTCCCGAGAGTGTTCCAAAGATTGCCGACAGTGGACTGACTTGCTAGAAAGACTTTGGTTTTGATGCAGCGCTGTGGCCATGTTTTCTGATGTCAAACAACGAATATGCAAACTAGTCTGTCCACTCGAGCCTTCTCCGGGGCTGGGAAATTGGATGGGCAAGTTTTGTTAGAACCGTCTATGCTCCTCCTTGTATGCTTCTATGATGAGACCAACTCCAAATCCCTTTTACAGTGAAATGAAAATATGGTGGCGCAATCACGATTGCATCTCATCTATAATAATCAATCATTATAAACATCTCTAAACCACATTATATGTTTGATAATATAGAATCTGCGCTTTAGTGAACCAGCTGTGATCTAATTACCTAAAATATGCTATGATATACTAATCAAATTTGCTATAATAAGTAAACTGGTGTAATATTTATTTTTTAAGTCAAACAGATCTTGAAACTTCTTGAATCACAAAATTATCCATAATTATTTTAATTTGAAAATCATTATCTTTGTCACCAACACAGCGTAATTACCAGATTTTACAGTACATGTGGAGAATCTACCGTACATACAGTACATGGGGAGCCTTTGAATTTTACCTTGGTGTCAAAAAGGATGAGAACCACTGATGCACAGTAAATTAAGCTGTTCGGGCTGAATTGATTGAAGACGTTTAATGCTAAAGGTTTGTTGTTTAGAAAAAAAGATTATCCTTGTATACCAGAATCTTATAGCTTTTATCGGTGAGCATAATTATAAACTTTAGGATAGCAAGCAATTTACCAGCGTATGATAATGCTGCCAAAAATATGTTCAGAACATCTGACAACCATGCCAGTTCAAGTTTCAGCTAGACTTGGATAAAATTAACATAACACCTCTATCAAAAAACATTTGCCAAGCTACGCAGTTGAGAAGAGATACGAAAATCTCAGTTGAAGTTATGCTAAAGCTGTCAGGGTCTGTTAGTGAGCCAGTAGTTTATGTAACAGATGTGTAAGACTTAATATAGCTGCTCTTGTCACACTTAGCCCTCCACTGCTCTCTCAAAGATAGACGTCAGGAGTCAGAATGTCATACAGAACACAATATTTGGAAATATTGCTCCGTATGACAACATGAACAGCATTGAATTTATTTGAGGGCATATTACAATGCATTGCTTTTGATTATGAAAAAATATGTGAACAGTGGTACCAATTTGCACTTAAATTTTTATATTAGAAAGATTAAAGGGATAGTTTACCTAAAAGTGAAAATTATTTTATCATGTAATGTTGAGTCTCGGTTGCAATTCACTTTCATAGCATCTACAATGAAAGTGAATGGTGACTGAGGTGAAAATTCTGCCTAAATCTAATTTAGTGTTCCACAACACGAGGATGCTTTTTAATATATTGGTTGAATCATCTCTTTAATGACTTAACTTTGCATGTGTGAAAAGTATGCATTTCCTATACCATAAATAACTTGCTTTTCCACAAGGGTGTGTTATAATTGTATATATAATAATAATGATCAGAAATGAACAGAATGGAAGAGGTATTTTGCAGGTGCAAAAAAAGTCTTTCATGATGGGTAATCAGTAAAATACAACACCACCGTTCCACTGGATCCACTGCTTGCGGAGAAAGACCCTAATGATGTACCTCGAGTCAAAAAAACACCACCTCCCACTGTTTGGTGGTAACAAAGAAACCATGTTAGAGGAGGGCGCTCACAGTATCTCATAATGTAGTTTTTATGTGGGTTGAAGAACTCAAAAGATGAGGAGTAAAGCTGTGCATCTCAACCTTTTTTTTCTTTAGTACTACTGTCTTGTAGTCACAATGTATAAAAGTAGCTATTTGCTAAATTAATCAATTTAAAGTTTAAACATATTGACCTAGTCCTAGTGGAACACACTGCTCTTGGCTAAAGTTAAAGGGATAGTTCACCCAAAAATGAAATTTCTTTCATTATTTACTTACCCTCATGATATCCCAGGTGTGTGTGACTTTCTTTCTTCACCAGAACACATTTGAAGAAAAACAGAAAAATATCTTAGCTCAGTAGGTCCTTAAAATGCAAGTGAATAGAGATTTCTCTTTTGAAGCTCCAAAAATCAAAGACAGTCAGAATCAGAATGAGCTTTATTGCCAAGTGTTCTCATGTACACAAGTAATCTTTTTTGGTGATGGGAGTGCACACAGAACATTACAGTGAGACACAGAATATAAAACAAGGTAAGAGTATAAATAGACATACAAATAATAGGACATACAACATAGAATGGCATATGTACATGTGCATGTGGTAATGCATGTGCAAGGTAGTGGTATGTACAGTTATTGCATGTGAATTTATAAATGTACATGAGGTATTTATTTACATTATTGCACTATGGGGGAGTCCTGAGGCAGTTTAATTGTTCATGTGGAAAATGGCCTGAGGGTAGAGACTTCTGAGGGTAGAGAGTTCTTGTGCCTGGATGTCCTGGTGCTCAGTGCTCTGTAGCGCCGGTCAGCATAAACGTCATCGATACGACTCCAGCGGTTACATTTATAAGTCTTCTAAAGCGACACGACTGCTTTTGGTACAAAAAACGATAAATATTTAAATACATTTTTAAACTCTAAATCATGCTTCTGGTCAGCAGTCGTATGCGCGTGTGATGAAATCGCATTGGCATTTGAAACTTGAGAACTGAAGCAAGTGTGTCATATTCAGAAGAGCAGTGCTGTTTACAAGTGAAGAGGAGGAACGTGGTACAGCTGGCTTGGTATTGGTTTAGATCTGTATTTATCTGTTTCTTTGCTCACAATGGTGTGCTTGTATGCTGATCCTAGATATCTCAACCGAGTGGATGCAACAGAAACTAAACATATTCCAAACATATCCATTTGTGTTCCCCAGAAAAAAGAATGTCAAATGGGTTGGAACAACATATACGGATTCAGCAATGGGCAAAATTATTTTCATTTTTTTGACTGAACTATCACTTACTGCATATGGTAGAGAAAACTAGTGACAAGCAAGTATAATGTACCATTCTTAAAAGGCACTACACTTGCAATAACATGCTTCTTATTTAGGGCTGAAATTTGTTTCTTAATTATATTCCAATAAAAAGGTCAAACACAATGTAAGAGTAGAGTTTAGTAGAGTTTGAACAGAGCAGTGGTTTAGGCGAATGAAAGTTTAGCTGTTATAAGTACGCTAGGTCTTTACAGAAATGATCGCCTCACCTTCACAGGTTATGCACCATTATTCCCTTTTTAAAACTACACTAAGCAAGATTTTTTGTTAGAAATTAACAAAATGTAATTAATGATCAAGTACACCAACAATCTGTCTTCCAAACCATGTATTTGCCTTACCCAGATTCACTATGGTAAGCCTATAATAATGACTTATATTTTAGAGCTGTCGGCGCAGATTTGGCAGGAAATTTCATACTGCCATAAGTCATTCGTGCGTGTATACATTATGTCCGTAAATAAAGAAAAGAAGGTCCGGAGCTACTACAACGCGTGTATATGTATGGTGATAGGTGTGGTAATAATTTGAAGCTGACAGCTTGTAGCCACAACAAATGAGCGACATTGACGATGGATCATTCAAAAAAGGCAACCCTCTGGGGAATTGCCCGTTTTCAAAATAAAGAAACTTCAAACCAAGAACAGTCTGCAATCAAACAGGGAAAAACATCGTCTTGGCTTTTTCAGGTTGGCGACATCTCTGAGAGCTTAAAGGAGTTGAAAGCGTTTTAAATCATTTTCGAGCTTGGGCAACAAAAAAATGTTTTATGCTGGTAACAATGCCAGTCTCTAAACCAGATACTACCTTGGTCTATTTGCCAGCTAGCTAAGATATAATAGTTTTCACCATTTTACTTTATCTGATATGACCAGCAATAGTTATGCCCATTAATTACATTCTCTAGAAAAAAAGAAATTATGATCCAACATGAATTTTCTTGATTAAAAAAAAATATGACATGCCTGGTAAGACTTTTTGAATGTAACTGTATTGTAATTACCAACGATTGAAATTGTAACTGTAGTTGAATACAGTTACTTATATTTTGTATTTTAAATACGAAATCCCGTTACATGTATTCCATT
This sequence comes from Moxostoma hubbsi, assembly GCA_032164185.1. Lineage (NCBI taxonomy): Eukaryota > Metazoa > Chordata > Actinopteri > Cypriniformes > Catostomidae > Moxostoma > Moxostoma hubbsi. The sequence goes on along the minus strand of JAVLUX010000022.1, from coordinate 10,549,552 downwards.
ACTCCCCAAACCTTGTCATGATAATAGTCAAACAACCATAACAAGAAAACGAGAAAACACACTGGTCTTGACTGCGTAACTTTAATACCTTTAAAAAGTATAATGTATTTGTAAAGCAGTTCATGTTCACGGGCAAGGAAGAGGCGAGAAACCGGCTGAACACATGAAATCATAGTTTAATGGAGAACTCAAAATACAAACATCTCTCTCTGATCAACTAATCAAGTTGAAGTAACGCTACTATTTTAAGCTTAATGTTTGTACCTTGATTATCAGATCATGAGTATTTTCAAGAAGAGAGAGCGAAATCGACCACCAGATGAGGAAGAAACAGCTACAGGGATAGCTTAGATGGCAAGTCAATTGTCAAACAGATATTCATAGCCTTTTGACAAGAACTGTAGTAACAGTGGAATTTTAACTGTACTTGTTTATTTGTAACAGAAGAGACAGCTTCTCCAGGTAGCAGAAGAGACAGCCTCAGCTGACTCTCATAGAGGGACCGACATTCAGAGAGGGGCCGCAGAGCAGGTACTTCCAATAGGGCAGCAGGGGAGACAGACTCCTCTGAGGGAGGGACAGCAGGTGGTTTTGACAGCAGAGAAAGGTGCAGTAGGTCAGAGTAGTTTCAGTTCAGTTTTTGAACTGTATTAAACTCCGTCTCGTTTACAATGTGTTGTGGGTGTGACTTTTTTACCGTGTCATCGCCATTCATCAATACAACCAATGTGTTTATGATTAAATTACTACTAGAGCACAAAATTCTTTAAAGATCTAGCCTCTTAATTTTGCATTTAACTTTAAAATCTACAACATTTTAAAATGTACAGGTCTTGGAGTCTCCACAAAATGAGCTGATGAGTTGAATCAGGTGTGTTTGAATGTGAAAATCTCCAATTATTTTAATTACATTTTTTATTTTCTGTTGAATTAATCATGTATATCCATGGTCACGCCGGTACATACAACCACCTCAAACTACCAGATTCATCCACGCAGAAGAGCAAAAGCCTTATTGACGTATTTACCAAAACAGTGTTCCTCCACAAGTAACTTGCAGTTCTGTGCAAATGTATGATTTATACTGCTATTATCTAAATTGTGTTAATTTAGAAAAATATGGCTGCAATGTTCCAATTTGTCAATTTCCATATGCCATCAATACTATAATACTTTGCACTAAAACAAAAAGCATAAACAATTTATCTTCTTCTGGGTGACATTCTTGCTAATGTAGATATATATAGTGAAAAACTGAGGACTCTGGCACTTTCTCAAGCTGTGATTTATGTTTGAATGTTAGCTGCTTTAAAGCAGTTTAATGGCTGTTTATTTGATGCCTATTTGTCATTGTAAATATATATTAGTGGGGAAAGCAACCCGGTTAGAGGACGTTGAATCAGTAACAGCTGGCTGAGGAGGTGATGCAGTGAGAGTAAGACATCTGCAGGAGCTCCCTACAATAAGCAACGGTTTCCATGGCAACGGTGGGGGAAATTAGGTGTTAAAGGAGTATCTTATTATGAACAAAACCACAGTGCACCAGTAATTATATTTTGTTTTAAAAGTTAGCCAGAAGAAATCCACCATGTGAAAACATTGTATGAAGGAAATTTGAGGGAACATATTATGACATGTTTGTACTGTGCATTGCAGTGATATGTGATTGATCTGACCCCACCCACCTCTTCTTTTTTTTCTTTTCTTTTTTATCATTAACTGACATTTATAGCAAAGTACAGAATCAGATTAAATCAGATGTTTAAGCAGTGCAGATCTGTAACACTTTCCCAGCATTTGAAAAATCCCACCCCTTTATGTGGGGCTGCAGCCTCAGCGCCCTGGGTGGAATTTAGAGACAGAATGATGATTTCAAAGGAAGCTTATTCAGCTGTAACAATCCGATGAGGAATTCTATCTCAGGTGGTGGAAGTCTGTTTCTTAGAGGAGGGCATTTTCTAACCTCTATTTATTTCTTTCAAGCTTCACTGCCTCTTGCAAAAACAAAAAAAGAAAAAAATAATTTTCACAAGTGCATTTGCAATTTCAAGATAAATAATTGTTTATTTTGTATAAATACTGTATACGTACATTATACTGATAAATCTCCATATTTTTATATGGCTTTAATAAAGCAGTTTAAATACACTTTTTGTTAGTATGAATATGCACAGTAATACACACCTAACATTTTTAAGAGGTTTTATATTTTGATTTGACTTAAATGTTTAAGAACAATAAAAATGTATTCTTTATGCAATATTTAACATGAATAACACTTACTAATCATGGTTAATATTAATTTCAGTTATTATATAATGGTATATATTTTTACTATTAAAGGTTGTATACATTAACATTATTTAACTTGCATGCACTACCAATGAGCAATAGTATATTTAGTAATTAACATGAACCAAAATGAACAAATTCTATAAAAGAAAAACTACTGTTCATTGTTAATTCATGATACCTAATATATTAACTAATGTTAACAAACCTAATTATAAAGTGTACCAATACTTATACTTTACCATACACAAATAATGAATATCTAATAAACAAATTTAAGAAGATCTTTTGTAAGCAGCACATGAGGAATAACGTGAAATATAAAATGTACTTTTACAAAACAAAAATGAGATTTCATCTCTATTATGAATAACAAATGCACATTCCCCTCTTATTTTTGTAGAATGTACTGTGGTGGGTGAGGCTCTCCAGGTGGTCTGAAACTAGTCGACTGGTGTGGGTGAAAATTATGATTATTCGCAGAACAGCACCGCTGTCATTAACCTGTCAAAGTCATTGTGTTTGGATTTATGTGAAGTACCACCATTACATTGCTGAAAGTATCATGCTGTTATTTCACTGTGCTCCTAACTTTTTGAGGTCCTCTGTGATATGATTCAGATGTATGATTTTTCTAGGCTCTGCAGGGAAGTTCCTCAGACTTCAGATGGTGGATGGGCCTATCACGAAATTCTTCTGGGCTAGTGCACCGGAGTTTTTGCAAAGCCTGATTAGCCTTAGTCTGGGATATGTAATGTACCAAGGAGTTGATATTGCAGTCACACTTCCATGGGTTGTCATGCAGAAACAATTGCTTCAATCCTAAATTAATCATAGATATGATTTACATGTCACAATTAACATGTACAATATAAATGTAAGCAGTTTCTGAAGATCTTCAGTGCTTTGTATTACATGACACTAGATTTTGTCATCAATCTAAACTAAAAATCCACATCCACGATAATCCATTTTCATTTGAAAACTTCATTTTGAGTTGCCTACCATCATCGTTTTCCAAACTATTGTGTAATGAATAGCATTTTCTTTGGAGGCAAAGACTGTTTCATTGTGGATGAAAGGTGTAAATGTAGCAAAATCAGTGCGTTTTCAATGTTTTCAATAAAAATGTATTAGTGTGGACATGGCCAAAGACCCCATGAAATGGCTTGACGAGCGCAGTTTTCTTTCCTGTGTTGCCTAATTTCCTATTGAAATATGTAAGTTGGGGCAGGACTCATCAAAGGCCAGTTAAAATAAATAACAGCCTTTAGTTTACATCACAGCCGTGAACCATGATTTGCCACTTACTAAATTGTCAGAAGTATTTGGGGGAGGGGACATTTTCATTTTAAAAAGCATTTAACAGGACACAAATTTAGATACGCCTTGAGTGCTGAGAGAGGTGTTTTATCTTTATTTTGGGTAATTTTGGAATAGAAACACTATGCTTTCTAAATTAGAATATCTTCCAAAAGGTTATTTTGTCAACTTTTAGAAGTACTCTAGCAAATCTCACAGCTAACTGAAGATTAGCATGAAAACATGCAACTTTAAAAGTTTGATTTCAGTAACACTAAAAGCATTTACATGATATTTTAAAAAGACAAATGATTATTTTAGTCCATTTGAAATCGAATTTGTTTTATAAAAAGTTTGGCTAACAGACCTAGGTAATGTAATTGTAGCTCGGCTTCATCCAGCATGTACAGAAAATACGTTAATCGGACCACAATTGGCCTCGGCATTTTGCGCTTGCTTCGAAAGACAGAGCAGATGCGCTGCATGTATTTTGCACTGTGTTGTGCATACTTGGAGTGACCGATAAAGACTGTATATCAACTACACAAAAACCTGCTGTAGCTCAATTATAACTGCGTTTGAAAACACACTGCATGAATTAAAAATTTAATTTTGATTTCATGGGGTCTTTAAGACTATCACAGTTTTCTACAGAGACAGAGCTTGTTAAAAAATTCTGCATACAAAGTTTGGCAATATATTATTACCAGCAACTAGCAACCTGTGGTTGGCTTGAAGAGGTTCTTACCTTGCATGTTGGCTAGCATGTTGCCATCAACTGTATGAAGCCGATTCCCACTTAACCCTGCATGAGTAAGTTTTGGTGTGTAGCGGAACACGTCAGCTGGCAAACTCTCAATCTCATTCTTTCTGATATATAGCTCTTGCAGGTTGGAAAGTCCTTGTAGCATGGATGGTGTAAGTGTGGAGAGCAAATTGTTGTCAAGCACCAGCATCTCAAGACCAGTCAGAGGCCCAAAGGTTCCATCTTGGATATTCTTTATCTTGTTGTTGTCCAAGTTGAGAAAAAGCAGCTCTTCAAGTCCAACAAAGGCTTTAGGCGAGATCCTTTCAATGTGGTTTAAGGCTAAGTCCAGCACTTTGAGGGCAATCAGCGGTCTGAATGCATTTTCTGGGAGAGCAGTGAGGGAATTCAAGGGTAGATCTAGGTCTGAGAGGTTCCTCATGCCAACGAACATTGTAGGTTTCAAACTAGCTAACTGATTCTGACCCAGCATGAGGAAACGTAGGTTTAGGAGGTCTTTGAAAACCTTCACTGGGAGTTTGGACATTTGGTTTCCTTGCAGGTTAAGAAGCATCAGTCGATGGGCACCAGCAAATGCTTGAGGATGTATTGACTTGATTGAGTTTCGCTCCAAGTTTACACTCTCGATTTTTGGGACAGAGGTCAGGATGTTGGCTGGGAGGTCCTGCAGTAAATTTTCCCCTTGAGAAAGAAGAAGAGGGTTTATTGATTAGTGATGAGGTAGTTGAACAAACCCTCACCCTAAGTAGGATATTTGAAGAGGCTATTTAAAGAGGTTGGTGTTAAAGACAAGTGATACCTATAATTGTCAACTGTTCTTGTACAATCATGCTACTCTACCTACATCTTTCCAAAATATTTTTACATCGCTTGCTGTACGTATAGCAGCAGTTTCTTGGTAAATGAACACTAGAGGTGCTACAAAAACAACTTTTATTCTTTTTCACACAAACGATGGAAGGAACGAGACGTTGTGTCGATTGTAGTGACACAAGAGGTCTCTTCTGAGAGCCTTGCGTACCTCTAAACTTGAAAAAAGGCCAATGTCAGCGTGACATCCGAGAACCAGGACTGGATGGGCCAATAAGGAGCCACCAAGGTGAACTTTTCCTCATCCTCCCTGACTTTGCACAGCACCAGTGCAAGAATGCTCACTAGGGGAAATGCATACTTGCACAGACCCCGGGGCCAGCTGTTTGCCAGCACATCTGTGCCGAGAGGGGCTTCCGTTTGGGAGTACCAGAGCGGGCAGTGGGAGATCTATCTGTGCCCTGCCAAAGCGGTCCCAAATCAGCTGGACCACCTGGGGGTGGAGCCTCCACTCTCCGCTGAGCAAGACCTGTCGCGACAGCGCGTCCGCCGTCGTGTTGCAGTCGCCCGGAATGTGAGTGGCGAGCAGTGACCCGAGTCGTGGCTGACTCCAAAGGAGGAGATGTTGGGCGAGTTGTGATATGTAACGGGAGCGTACGCCGCCTTGGCAATTTATGTACTCTACCATGGCGGTGCTCTCTGAACGGATCAAGACATGCTTGCCCCGAATCAGCGGGAGAAACCTCCGCAGGGCAAGGAGTACAGCCAACAACTCGAGGCAGTTGAAGTGCCAATGCAGGCGGGGCCCCGTCCAGGAGCCAGTGGCTGCATGCCCGTAGCACACGACGCCCCAACCCAGTTGAGAGGCGTCTGTGGTGACCACGAAAGGTCTGGACACCTGCTGTAGGGGGACTTCTGTCCGCAGAAAACAGAGGTCTGCCCAAGGGTTGAAAGTCTGATGGCAGGAAGGGGTGATAAACACACGGTATGTGCCGCGGCGCCATGCCCATCTCCAAGCCAGTGCTGGAGCAGTCTCATATGCATCAACCCGAGTAGCGCGACCATGGCTGAGGATGCCATATGCCCCAGGAGCATCTGGAACTGTTTGAGAGGAACCGCTGTTTGAGAGGAACCGAGAAAGGAGATGCTCTGAACTGGAGAGACTTTGCTTTTTTCCCAGTTGACTTGAAGCCCTAAACCGCTGAGGAGCACCTGGTCCCTGTGGGAGCATAGAAACTCTCGAGAGTGCGCTAGGATGAGCCAGTCATCAAGGTAGTTGAGTATGTGGATGCCCACGTCCCATAACGGGGGGCAAGGGCTGCCTCTGCGACCTTGGTGAAGACGCAAGGGGACAGGGACAGGCCGAAGGGGAGGACCTTCTACTGATACACCAGGCTGTCGAATGCGAACCGTAAGAAGGGTCGGTGTTGAGGCAGAATGGAGATGTGGAAGTACGCGTCCTTCAGGTCTACCACCGCGAACCAATAATAGTAATAGTGCGTTGGGAGGCACTATTACTAGTTTAGAGGTACGTAAGGCTCTCAGAAGAGACCCCTTGTGTCACTGCAATTGACACAACGTCGAGTGAGTGACAGAAGGGGAACAGCTGATTATCAGTTCATAAACACTAACTTTCCACTTGTTCCTCACACAGTGCTATCTTAAGACATCTAATCACTTTTACTTTAGTGCATTACAGAACCAACTACATTTACAAGCTTGTTTAAGCAAGATTCATATGTGCGGTAGGTCAACTGATAGCGTGTTGCACTTGCAATGCAAAATTATATGGGGGGCCAGTCTGACACATGAGATGTAATAGACATAGAAGCCCCACAAAATGACGTGGTTACTTCAGCAATTTCGTTTATCATGTCACATTAGCTTTTTATGACATGACACTATTGGGTAGGTTTAGGTTTAAAGTTTAGGGAGGTAGGTTTTAAAACTTTTTTAAAACTCGATATAGCATTAACCTTAAAAGCCTTATCTCTTTTCTTTTCATCTCCTTCACCTACTTCATTGGTTTACATTGAAGGAGGGTCATATCTAGGGACTGGAATATATAAACTTGGGGTTGAGCTCTTTTGACATGGGGACAGAAACAGTGCCAATTCTGAGATACTATTCTTCTCACCACAATTGAACAGAGTGATTATCTGAGTTACCGTAGACTGTTAGTTTGAACCAGTCTGGCCATCCCCTGTTGACCACGAGAGGGAGCAACACAATATTAGGCAGGAAGGTTTTAATGTTGTGGCTGTTTGGTGTATTATCGTCGTCATAATTTTCTAATTATTGTTACCACTAATACATGAATATTAGATGTCCTTTAAACAGTGTATAAAGCATTTAGGATAATTCTGTCATTTTGAAATATAGTTACTATTGAATTTTGGAGGAAACTTCAAAATAATGAATGTTAAGCAGAAGAATAAGAAACCATTCAGATAAAGTGTTTTATTATTTTCTTCTTACCTAATAGTTTGTCATGGATTTTCAACAGTTCAACACTATTACCAAGAAAATATGCAAAAAAACGATAAAATACATTTTAGGCCTAATATTAATAAATAATGAAATATACTGTATTTGCTGCTCACCAAATTTTAGGATCCATGAGTCCTGAGGGAGTTGGGGTGGAACATTCCTGAGTCCTCTCTTTTGACAGTTGACTTCAGTTTTTTCCACACTGGATTTTTGGGTGCATTTACAAGCAGTAGGGCAGTTTTCCACAGCCTCTGCAACCCACATCCACAACACTGTTAACCCGGCAACCAGCTTCATAGCCCTGAAAATGAGCAGTCCCTTAGCATACAGAAAATGATTTAATTAGACAACTAACTTAGTCATGAAGGACAATTATAATCCTACTGAAAAGAGCATTAGGGGTATTATGGAGAAACCCACATATTGCCTCAATACGTTAAGCTCTGCACATAATAATTGTGTTACAAATTACTCATGCAGACTTACCTTGTGATTAGGTGCTTTTAATCGGACTTCAAAGTTTAAACTCAATGCTGCTTTTCCGTGCAAAGCAAATAGCTGGTCTGTGCTCAGATGAAGTCTAACAGAATGAACTATATTGGCCCTGCTAGCAAAGTGCCAGGAATGTAAAACTCCCAGTACAGCACGTTTGTGAGAAAAATGACATGCACTGATTATGGCAGGTTTCCCTGCCAAATGAAGTCATGTACCCCTAGAGAGAATTTTGTGTGCATGGGTTTGTGTGAATGTGTGAACTCACAGGGCACCTTATGCACCCCTTTGATTGTTTAACTTGGCACAGATTTTGTCTGGTTCAGTGATAGATTGATGTCACTGTTATATCAGTGAGCACCATTGGTCAGAGATTTGCCAGGGCCCTTGGCAAAAAAAGACAATGAAAGTTACAAAATGCCCCAAATGTGTGGGTAAAAAGAATGCCACTCCAGTGAATGCTAGGTCTGCTCCCTGACCTGAGCCAGAAGGGACCTGATAAGCCGTCAGGTCGTTACTGGTTAAAACTATGTTTACTGTTACGAAAGTTGTCTATGATGCTTTAATAAAATACAGCCTATTGTAACATATTTAATTGTTTGTAGAACAAAATTTAAACAGAGTGAGCGATTTAGCGCCATCTAGCTGTCTGATATTTCTAAGAAACAATCACAGATCCACATATCAGACCGTTCATCCTGGTGATCCATATTGATCCTGCTTCTCAGATACTGTGTGATATTTACAAATACCAAATAAATCAAGTAACTCAAAATCAATGTTTCATATGCTTTTATTTATTCATTTGGCAAGTAGTCTTATAATGTGCTGGAGAATGAGCAGTTAGACAGTCATTAATTACAACACAAACACTAACAGAACTGCAAACTGGAGGTGGAATTTATCTGTTCAGCGATTTCTTCTCACAATATTACTTAATTTCAATGCAAATCAATGTTTCATGTCCTTTTATTTATTTTTTTTTGCAAATAGTCTTGTAGTAGGCTGGATAATGAGCAGTCAGGCAGTCATTAATTATAAAATAAACACCAACAAACATTTTAGCCATTCAGCGATTTATTTCTTCTCTCATAATTAAACAATTTCAACGCAGATCAATATTTTATGTCCATTTTTTTATTTATTTGGTTGGTAGCCTTGTAATAAGCAGGATAATGTAGTCAGCCGGTTGCTTCAGGATGATACAAGATCCTAATCAACCTGCCAGGGTTTATTTTGAGATAACCGGCTGGCTGTACATTATCCCTTATATGTCGGACAGGCCAGCAGATATCTGGCTGAAATCAGCCATCATTATCATCAGCCAATAACTGTGTCCACATTAGTTCCCAATTGAGACACTTCCAAAATGGGTCAACAGTCTTTTCAATGAATGATAAACCATTTCTATATTAAAATTTCATTTTAATGTGCTTTGAGTAAATATTTAGTTAAAAAAGCCGAATTGGTCGACCACTTTTTATATTATGCAGTTGTCTGATATCTGTATTAGAAAAAAAAAATGCTGTCATAAAGGTCAGTATAACCCTGAAAATCAATTCTGACCCATAATAATAATAATAATAAAACAATAAATAATTGTTTACTCAAACTAATGTATATTCTGTCATCATATTGTTCCAAACCCATATTACTTACTTTCTTTCATGGAACTCAAAAGGAGATGTTTGTCAAAATGTTAATCTCAGTTACCATTCATTTTCACTGTATGGAAACAAAAAAAGATTCAGTGAAAGTGAATGGGTACTGTTGCCGTCAGTTCTTAACATTCTGCATTTTGTGTTTCATGAAAGAAAGAAAGCCAACATACACAACCTGATGACAGAATTTTCATTTTTATGTGAACTGTCCCTTTAATTTCTGGCACATTATAATAGGGTGAGCAGAAGTGATCTGAAGGGATGGGCGATACCACTAATTTTCTTTTCGACCAATAATACCAAGTTCAATATCGTCGATATCAATACGATACCTCTATGAAATAGATTTTTTGGCGATTTCTTGGGATAATATGGGTAATTTAAAATACTATTTTAGTCATAATTCAAGTAATATTTTCTTTACATTGATGAGCCTTAACAAAAAATTATTAGACTTATGCTTTGTTTACCCTTACAAAAATTAATTGGTTTCTAATAGGTTTTACTACAGTAGCCACAGATTAACCATGGTATTTAGTTAAACTATAGACCATGGTCAACCATGGCAACTTGGTTCGCTGTCCATTTCTGCATATCGTGGTGCCGTTTTGTGGTCCGTTTTGCATAACACGGCGGCTCATTGTTGCTTATCGCGGCCCATTCGGCACGTTTCGCGGCTGAACCACTGGCCCGCTCGGTTCTCCCGATGGACATAATATAGCCTAATTATTTTTATTTCACTTTGAAGCTTATGATTATTGTTCATGGTAACCAATTAATAATATCCCTAGTTAAAAATAAAAAACATAGTCGGAAGTATTGATATTAGGATCGATCTGCCCATCCCTAGTGGCAGCCAGCCTCGCCATAGCCACTCTGTCCTCTTAAAGCCTGCTGAGCTCATAAGGACAAGGACCCTATATATCCTTTCCCCTTGGGCTTTTCTTGGCATTGTCCACCAGGATTAAAAGTGAGAATGAATTTCCTCCACAGCATCATCAGTGTCACTCTCACTTACACGGCCACGACAGTTTGAAAGGGGCTGGCTGTAGGAAACGCGCAGATATCCAGAGAAATGATTACAGCTCTGTCTTAAAGAATGCCTGAGTTTGACATGTCTAGTGATATTATTGTGCGATAAAGACATAAGCCCTTTCAAGGCTCGCCAACATCAACACAATATGGAAGCCATCTGGAGCATCAGAATTATAATTTTTCCAGTTCCTAACTGACCAAATCTGATGCACAGCTTCTCCTCAGAAAAAAAAATGACAACAGTCAGAACTAAACATGAGTGTGATTCTGATGAACAGGAATGTGTTAATGTTGAATCTGTTCTTAAACAATTATTCATTTCTGTATCACGTAAACGACATCTACATTAAGAGAAAGCGCTTTATCACAATGTTTCTGTTGGACAACACAATTTCTATGCGTTCACGTTAACGCATAATTGCCGTTTACGTTTTATGAAGAGTGCGCATGTGCCCAAGTGTGTCGGGGAACACAAAGTCTGATGTAGAGGGAAACCCATCTATTCCAGAATATGCATCTGTCACATTACACAGTGCATGCAACCAAGGGCGTAGCCAGGAAATAACTTTTGGGTGGGACTAAATAAAAATGGATGGGCCAAGTTTTCGCCCAACTTTTATTTTTTACCAAATTTTTATTAACAGAGACACATTCAAACAGTTCTTCACACTTTTACATAAATCAGAATTTATGTATTTTGGAAACTATTTTATAAATATATATTTGAAGTCAAAGAATATCTCTGATATTCTGTGTGGGCCCAGGCCCACCCCTTCCCACCCTTGGCTATGCCACTGCATGCAACAGCTCTGTCTTCAGTATCTTTCTCACATTAAAAGGCTTTCTGGGTATATTAAATTCACAGAAGTTATTACTTCACTCCCTGCGTAATGTCATTAACGACAGCTCTATGTTGTTGAACCAATATGGTTCGAACTATATTTGTGCAACATAGTTACTTGGGTTTCCAGAAACAGTCTTGACTAGCTAGTTAATTTCTCCAAGTATGCATGTTATGGTTGTTAAGCAGTGAGTTACGTTGTTATATGGAAATGCACCACTGCCTAACATCTTCTTTGTGTTCCACAGAAGAACGTCATACAGGTTTTGAAATTACATGAGGGTGAGTAAATTATGACGAAATTTTCTTATAGACAATTTACTGTAGACAAAGCAAAGACTAAAGTGCATTTCATGCTTGATTTCATCATGTTTATGAAACTGCCATACAAGTACAAATTCTTTCAGCATCAGTCAATTCCCCACCCCATGTGGTGCTGCAAAATAAAACTGCATCTCAAATTAATTTCTCAACGCACCACAGCATAACTCCGCTCTACCAGTAGAGTTAGTAATGCCAATAGTATTTTTCTGCAGAACCAATGTCTGTGCCCTTTGATAGTAGCCTTCTAATGTTCAAGTTCATATCATTTTTCATTATGTAATACATTTCAAATTAATTAATTTTACCGCAGCATGCTGCAGACAAGAACACAAAGACTGGCTCAAGACAAACCCACATTTTGTTGAGGTCACATATGGTCTCAGGTTATTGTGGTCCTCCTTCTGTGGCCTGTTGGCACAAGGCTCTATTGCCTATCTAAATTGCCTATCTTGCTCTGTATTAGAGTAAACAATGGGTAACCTTTTCTATCACTCCCATATGAGTAATGATAAATGTACTGTGCTCTGAGCAACTCAGGGGAACTTCTAGCCACTCAAGATGGAACTATGAAAAACAACCAAGTGAAACATTTAATAATTTTTCAGTGAAACAGACTCGATTTCACATGATATGACAATATTTCACTTTGATCAAATGGTTGTTTGCATGATCACAAACATTCTAAATGGTGTGATTTAAAAAATATATATAACAATTTGCTTAATCTCACTGGTAACATTTGGTGATTTACAAGGAAATGTCAATGGCAATTTGAAATGGAGAACACATCTCCTTTTGAAAGATACAGGGCTAACAAATGTTGTCTCTAATGAAGCACAATTTACACTAAAAACAATTCATTTCCTAATGTGCATATTCATCCATTTGCTGCACATTGGCTGAGAAATAAAACGGTTTCATGCATCCGTCACTTTGACGCTTCCTTTGATGAGGTGATACTCTGACACTAGATCCTTCCCCAGAGCAGCCCAAAATAAACATCCTCATCCAGACTGACCTATGACAGCTACTTTGTCTATTTTACAGCCTCTACAGTAGTGCATGTCATTGCTGACATCTAGTGCTTGAGTCTAGCTAATGCAGAAAAATATCACTGATGAGTCTAAATTACATGAATGTTCAATAGAAGCTAAGTTGAATGGACAGCATTGCCAGTATAATGTTGATTACAACAAAGAATAATTTCAACTCGTCTCTTGTTGATTTCAATAAACAAATCTTAAATATTGATCTGTTTGTCAACCACACCTATCATATCACCTCTGAAGACATGATTTTAACCACTGGAATAGTACAGATTACTTTTATGCTGACTTTGTGGGCTTTTTGGAGCTTTAAAATTTTTGGCCACCATTCATTTGTATTCACAAACCCACACACACAGAAATTTAGTGCTGTCAGTACTTTTAAACTAAGCTAATCATTGTTAAATTCATGATTTGAAAAAATTGAAAGAAAGCAAAATAATGTGTAAGTTTGTTATAGGCTGCATTCATGAATAACACTCATAGATATATTTTAATCAGTCTGTTTATCACCTACAGTATCAAGTGTTTTTTTAAGTAACTAATGATATAAATGATAATGTGATTTGATGTCCATAAAGAACACATTTCTTCTTTCGGTCCTTTGGCTAAAGAAAATTAAAAAAAAAAAATAATAGATTTAGTATTTAGTCAATCTTGCAGACCCCCTGGGAGCCCCAACAAATTACTGAGAGGACAAACTTTATTTTCTTGTAATCCAACAAAGTATAAAAAGACAAAAATTAAACCTTCATTTAATTAGTCTTTTTTTTAAAAGAATGTAGAATAGCAAGGGATTTCATTATTTATTCCAGGAAAATATGCACATTTTATGTGTGTGCAAATTAAGATTCAACTTTATTGTCATTGTGCAGAGTACAGGCCAATGAAATGCAGTTTTCTGCATATCCCAACTAAGCTGGGGTCAGAGCACAGGGTCAGGAATGAAACATCACCCCTGGAGCAGATAGGGTCAAGAGTCTTGCTCAAGGGCCCAACAGTGGTATCCTGACAGTGCTGGGGCTTGAACCCCGACCTTTTGGCCAGTAACCCAGAGCCTTAACCGCTGAGCTCCACTGGCCCCTTAGTAGTCTCAATAGTCTTAGAAGGAAATGAAATGGAACACTGAATATATTTTGTGACAAAGTTCTCATTTAATTTCTTGTTTTGATAAGATTGTGGAATTATTGACAAAAAAAAAAAAAAAAAAGGCAAAAAGAGGAAAAAAAAGAGAATGAAAAAGTAAACTAACAACTACTGTAGAAATTTAAGCTCAAGAAAGAAAAAAATAAATTCAATTTTAAATATCTAAAAAAAAAAAGAATCTAAATCCTAGTATCTGTATATATCATTTGATGATAAGACGTGACAGGCTGTTTGTCTAGATGGTTTCATTATTAATGTATGAATAATGGTATTTTTACAGAAATTGTTTGTCAGCTAGTACATTTGTAACAAAGTAAACACTCTAAATATAACCAGATAAATAACATTTAATGCCTCTTTTTACTGTGATAAAGTAACAGCTCGTCTTAGCTATAAATGCTTATAACATACTCTTTAGGACAATAATTGTGCATAAAAGATATGCAAAAGTAATACAATAGTTAAGAAAAGCTGTACATTAAGCATTCACAGTTGTGCATTGTCTTTTTAAATTAATACATCAATTAAAATGTAAAGTTACGCTACCTTGTAAATTGAAAGATTGAAGTTCTCAGCTCATAATTTCCGTTCACAGCACGCTTAATATCTTTTGAAAAATCATGAGACACTTCCTCAAGTGTCTGAAAAACAACTGTTTGGTTTCCATAAAAACTGATTAAAAAAAACAACTAAATTTTACATTGACTTCAACTGGAAACATCTGAGGTAGCAGAGCCAAATTGCGTGAACTTTGGATAAAAGAAAACAATTTAGCATAGTGCATGCCTGAAATGCAAACAAACCTTTTTTTTTTTTTATTAAATACGTAGAGAAATTAAGAAAATATAGCTGTCTTTTCACAAATCTCTGATCCTGAGAACGAACATTACATCTCTTCTTACTATACAAAAAATAATAATAATAATTCACATTGTACACAATATACAAAAGCATTACCCAAATTGCCATTACAAAATGTCAAAGGGTCAATAGCCAAGCAGATACTTAAAATGGGTATATGTGTACAAAAGATGAGATGGCAAATTATGCTATGAAGTAATGAATTGTGAAAAAACAATCTTTTGAGTAGAAAAACACATCTGTACAACATATACATTGTTAAAAGAGGTCGAACCCTGGAACTGCGGCAGTGTCCACAATCCGTAAACTTTTTCTGACAGAGAATTTGGTTTAAATTTGATGTTCACTTGTAAAAAATGTCATTGATTAAAAAAAGTTGCCAAGCTGCTAACGGTGAACGACTCCATGTCTGATGTTAAGTGTCCTCCTGAGACAATTTGGTTTTGCCCCGAGTGTCCATTACAGCTCGAGTCCATGAGTTCTCAGTATATTCCTGGAAAAATGCAGTACGGGACAGCTTTGCGGTACTCTTCCCACGCAGAGCCATACTTTTTCCTACACTGACGCTCGTCTCGTGCATTGCGATGTACCAGCAGAGTGATTAAGTAGATCAGGGAAAAGTAGGGAATCAAATGTTTGAAACCTATAGGTAAGATCAGACATTAAATGCTGCTTTGGAAATGTTCATGACTTTAAGACTTTATTCATGTCTATGACTTTTGTGGCATAAGAAAAATAATATTTGGACATTATCATGTTTCCCATTATTGTATTTCTTTTAAATCACTATATTATATAAAAAACACATCTGAATATATATATAGAAACCAGACTGTTAGAACCCTTTCATTTAATCAAACAGATATAAAAAGAAGGAAATATGGTGAAAGGTGAACACTCACCACATGGTAGGGACCAGGCCAAACACATGAGGATATCACCAAGGTAATTAGGATGACTGACAAACCCCCAGAGACCAGACACTATAAGACTTTTTCCGGTTGCAGTAGGAATAGTTTTCAGGTCTGATTAGATTACAGTATAAAATAGATTTAGGATCAGTACAATCATAACATTACATGATATTTAATTTAGTGACTTTTAAATAACCTGCTGCAAAACACTTACGAGACACTGCTGGGTCAGAGGGATTTTTTCTGAAGGCAAATTTCTGAGAATTGGCTTTCCGGAAAATGTAGTATCCAATTCCTGTTAGAGATTTTACAGATAATTAGACAACTTTAAATCAAGATGCTAAGTCAAATGTTGCTTTTTGCTGTAGCTATAGAAAATTGGGGGGAGAATGAGTGACGGGAACTGACCATTCATAGTGATGACCGTAGCGATCCAGAAGACAGAGAGATCATTGGGATGATTGACAAGATAGTATGCCTGACAGGTGAATGTAAATGGCACAAATACCAGATTTTCAAATGCCAACATAAATCCAAAGCCATCGTACAATATATCCATCGCAGTCAGAAGTTTCTCCTAGAATACAGGGCGATTAAATCAGAATAAGTTCAACTTATCGAGATTACAATCAGAAATAACTATAGAATTTGTGTTTGATTTGAAGCACTTGTGTTACCTCATGCCAAAAGCAATCAACAACCCAAAGGAGCTGAAAGCCGTTGACCAGGAGCATTGCTGTAGAGGGGGTTTCTAGATTCTGGTGCTTCATCTCAGCAAGCAACATTGCAAAGTTAATCAATACCTATGAAAACAAACATTAATAATGCTCCTTCAATTGGACAGAAGCAAACTTAACCCACATACACAAGAAAAATTCCTAATGCAGCAAAATGCAAGGGAGAAAACATCAAGAACTAAAATTATACCTGTGGGGAATTTATCATGTCTAATTCATCCAGCAAATACTAAAATAATGACCACAGAAGGGAGCAATTACAGTACAACATCTGTCTTACCAAGCAAGCCATTACCAAGACCACAGAACCATCAATCGAAAACACAACGACAGTACTACTCACCCAGCCCATCAAGCCTGGGCGCATTTCACAGAAGAACTTGATATCAAAATTTTTGATGCGGGGATTCAGCTCTCTGCCCATAAAAAAGTTGTAGACTATATAACCTAAAGAAATAAAAAAAAGAAAGTTTCTTTAGATGCCATTCACCATGACACAGAATGCTCTGATCGAATGGGGTATAACCATTGGACAACAAATAAACTTTAACAACGATTTCCAACACGTAATCTTCATCCTAAGAGCAAAAGTTTTTAAAATTGATCTAAACGAGGAGAATTATTATTTGGATTTATCACCACACCAATTAAGAGACGGTCAATATAGTACAAACACTGCTTACCGGAGTTCCCTCCTGGAGCGAGCTCATCATCAGATGCCCAGCGTGAGCAAACAAACAGGTAGATGCTGAGAAGAGTGGCAATAAGCAGTGCAGAAGTGTAGAACTGCAGGAAGTGAGTGTGGATGTAACTGAGATCCACCTCCTGGTACACAGCAACACCCACTGCCACAGCTGTGAGGACCAGTCCACCGAAACCTGAAAAAGAATCAGAGATCTTAAATATATTAAATATTCCTTAATGCTATGCTAATGCATTAATGCTTCATTTAAATAGGCTGGGTTTTTTTACAATTCTGTTTGGTGACATGAATGCTGCAAAAAATTACACACTTCACCAGTAATTAAGGGGAATGACGTTAACTTTCTAAATGACAATCTGCAAAGCAGTAAAACAAACATTAAAGACCAACCATTAATCCTGTATTTTAAAGTTTTCCCATTCTTGAGAGGCATTCCTTCAACGAGCTGTAGGGTAGAAAAACAAGTATGAAATATATGTGACCCCCAAGTGTGTGTTCACTAGTGGTCAATCTTAGAAAACATCAAAATGATGTGAAGAACAGTATGAAACTTTAAGGCTGGGCATTAATACAGATTTCCCAATTCGGTTTCACAATCACTCAATTTGATTATTTTTTGTAACATTTTGGTCACATTTTAACTTTTTTTTTTTTTATACATTCATTCGAATGCATATTATATGTATAGAATTATATATACAGTACTGTGCAAAAGTTTTAAGCACTTGTGAAAAATGTAGCATAGTGAGGATGTCTTCAAAAATAATTACATAAATAGTTTTCAATTATCAATTAATGTCATACAAAGACCAGTAAACATAAAAAAGCTAAATCAATAATCGGTGTAGTCACTGTTGCCTTTAAAACAGCCCCAATTCTCCTGGACACAGTTTTTCTTGGTTATTGGTAGATAGGATGTTACAAGCTTCTTGGAGAATTCACCACAATGTAGTTCTTCTTTCTATTTCGGCTGTCTCAATTGCTTCTGTCTCTTCATGTAATCATAGACTGACTCAATGTTCAGTGGGGGGCACTATGGGGGTATTGACATCTCTTGCAGAGCACCCTGTTCTTCTATTCTAATCTTTTCTATTTGCAAAATGTTTGGGAGTCTAAAATGCATTTTTCCTGTTGACAATAAAGCTTAAGATATAAATAACCATCTTAAGACAAATGTTCTTGTGAAACATCTTAAGTGCCTAAAACTTTTGCACAGTACTGTATATAGTGAAATGATCCCTGTGCTGATCGTCTTCACTACTAAACTACTGAAACATCGGCAGGTGAAATCTGAAAATTTACCAGCCTGTTGCTAATCACAGACATTTTAGTCGCATAGCCCAAATTGGTCACATTTTCGAGTGATTATCTTGCAGTGCAGAGGGTTGCTGCATAGATTTAATGATTGATCAGTGATTTTAAGAATCAATATCGGAATCAAATAACGATAATTGTGATTCATCTGAAAAGCTATATTTTTACTACATATTATACTGTATATTGAATCATATTTTTTTCAGCAAACAAGGTGTTTTTCTAAAATTCCAAAGAGTATTTTTTTGTTTATACAATGCAGACCATTTCATGCACAAAATCAAATGATCAATCAATATTACACGATTACTAGGCAATCAATAATACATGAGGAAAAACTTTAAATATTTCCAAGAATAATCTCTAATTATTTGTATAACCCCAAACTCACAGAAAAGCACAGTCATTTTCTAATCTTTCTCAATTACCCCGAAGAGGCCGGAAAACAAAACCAGATGTTTTCCAGGGTGGTTTCCTCTATCTGCATGCCACCTCTAGTGTATAATCTAATAAAGCCTGCTTCATTGCAGCTAACAGGCAAAGCAGAAACATGAGCCCAAGAGTTATGTTGTCATGTGCCTAAACTCAGGTCACGAGTCGTCATGTGATTGTGGATGGTACCTTTCCGAAAGGGAGCAGGGAGAGGACAACCTGGAAGAGAAGCCAGAGAAGGACGATTCCAAAGACCTGACAGTCCCAGAGAGACTGAAGGGGAGGGAGTTCAAGAGGGAAGCTCTTGAGACTGGAATCCTTTTGCCCGCAGAGAATGAGCAGGGCCAACACAGCTAGGGGCAACAGCACCATCAAGAGGAGCACACCTGAAAGAGGGGATGTTATTATTTATTATAATAATAACAACCATAAAATTTATTTCAGGATGTCTGAAAACCTATTTGGATTGAAAGCTGAAGTGTGTAACTTCAAAACTTGTCAATATATCCCAGCTTAATATGCAGAGACAACTATAAAGACATTTGTAGGCTGATTGCCCCCCAAAGGGTAAACATTGCAGTTCTGCTGTGCTATTAAAACTGATCAACATTAACTCAACCAATTGGGGTAGACCATCTGTTTAACTTTAAATGGGGGGAATCATAGAATTCCTGATGGCTAAACATTTTCATATGAATTTGCATCAAATTGGTATTTTAGATTAAATTCTTGAGAAGACTCACCAACTCTTCCTCCGAACTCCAGATCAGTTGTCTTCATGGCAGCTGGTGGTAAAGCCTGTGATAACACCAGCTCCTCCTCCTCTTTCTCCAGCTCTGCAGGTTTGCCATCGCCCTGATCCTTCCTGCGCCGTAGGTTGTAGCGCCCACTTGCCTGGTTCTCAGTTTCAGTCTCTAACTTCTACAGTTAGACAATGAACATTACAATGACTTAAGAGCATACACAATCCTCATTCACTTTGTTCATTGTGTATCTAGCAACACTGTGGCAAGATTTATCAAATAAATAAAAGACATCTGAATATTTCAGTCTCTCTGACTACAGACAGACACTACGATCATTGCAGGGTACCTCCATTAAATTATGTCCACCAAGTCTATTTGCAAAGTAAAGTCAATGACTTAAATAAGTAATGAATATGGCTCTATTCCAAAAACCAGAGAGAGCTACCTTGCTGTCTACAAATATATCTACCTTTTAAGGCATCATAACAATGCAAGTGACTCGTTTGGAATGTTCTAAATAGGCAGCAACTCTGTGTCTCTTACAAATAATGCTTCTTAAATGCAGCACATGTTTAATTAGATTATAATTTGGATAGAAGGTCTATTTGAAGGCAGCATGATTAAGATATTTTACATATTCTATAGTTATTAAAACAATTATTATAAGAAAAACACAGAAGACTAAGATATCTAATGTGGAAGATTTTTATTATTATTAATGATTACTTATTATATTAATTCATTCATTAATGATTGCTTATTTTTATGAATATTACACATTTAAACTGCTCCAGTTGTTTCAGCATTATTTTGTGGCCATGGAAAGTGTAGTGTTTAAGAATCTGGCATTGAAGTTACAGAGTGTTCAAGGGCGGGATGAGGGAGGAATAGCAAGAATAGAATTAGGGAGTGGGAGATGTATACACGTGTATCAACAGACTTGGGTTGGGTGTGCCTGTGAGGCCTTAAAATGCTGCCTATGTAGGCAACTCTCTAGCTTTTGGAACAGCCATTTTGTCTATACGGACTTCAATAACTAATAAAAAAGATATCCAAAACAAGAATATTAAATTGTATACATAAATGGACAAGTTTTTATTTGTATATACAGTACATACCATATTGTACTTATAAGAAGCTATATTTACATTTTAAAAGACTCTATAATCACAAAGTCACTCTATTAGGCCCAAATTTTCTGCTGCAATTAATCTCACTGTCAGTCTACATCAAGAAAAGTAAGAGGAGTTAAAGGTGACTGTACTAGTGTAAAGCTACACCAGTCTGCTCATGCTTTGTAAAGCCCATTCAATTGTCTCACGAGAGAAACATGCTGCAAACTGTGAAGGTATGATTAAACAGAGCCCACAGTCAGCTTAAGCTTTGTGTTGCAAAAGTAAATAGGCTACTGTCACACATGAGAGGCACAAAATGCATGCATCATGACATTCCAACCTTTACAAGACTGGTTTTTAACATTTCTAACAGGAGACATTCAGGTGGCTGTAAGAGTGTGTTGCCAGTGATTAAAATAGTACTGAAATTTTAATCAAGGATGCATTCTCACCTCAATGACTTTGGTAGCTGTATTATTTTCCACTTTCTTCTCAGGTTTGCTGTTGCTATTGTTCTCATGTTGCACTGCCTAAAACAGATGAGTCAGTGATACATGAGATAAACATACAGTGGGGTTCAAAATCTACTTTACGTTTGGAGATAAAGTTAAGACTAAAAAAATAATAAAGTAAAACAAACCTTATAATGCAAGATGAAATGGAAATATTGAAATGTAATTTTTCTACTTAACTTTTCACTCAAAATGTCATGATAATAGATATTAAAATGGTATAATATGTATTATGTCATAGTTAGGGTTGCAATGGTATGAGTTTTTCACGGTACAATAACCATCTCAGATAATATCACAGTTTCATGGGATAACACAATTAATATTATTATTATTATGAGCTACAATAACCCTTAAATTAATGAAAACAGAAGGGGTTTTATGGTTCAACAAATGCTTTATTATAATTGAAACTTGAAATTATTATTTTTTATGGAAGCATATGTATATATATATAAAAAAATAAAATAATAAAAAAAAAAGTCTCACTTTTGAAAATAAACAAGAAAGCTGTACATCTCCCTTTTGAACAACATTAATGGGAGAGAAAAAAGTGCAGGACCTTTTTGTTACTGTTTTCCTGAGGTCAGATTATCATAGCAGCATGTATTTCTTGATTTCTTTTTAGGCCAGGTTATGATGATTATAAAGGCCAAGTTATAAAATCTCAGCATACTAAAATTACTAAATGAAAAATAACATCAGCTGTGTGACCTATTAAAGCAATGATTATTAACAATTAACATATACTGTAGGTGCCAGACTGCTCCTCTCTGTACCGTTACACACACACACGCTTATGTTAATTAGGGCTGCAACTAACAATAATTTTGATGATCGATTAATCTAACGATTATTCGACTATTCAGTGATTATTGCAACGATGAATCATTAGCTCCAGTCTTAACCAATTATTCAGATTGTGCCCCGACTTAAAAGGTTGTATTAAACGTGCTAACTAACAATAAAGAGGGAAAAAAATAATATTTTAAAAATACCTCTAAATTACGTTCAATGAATTAAAAGGAAAAAAATAGTTTTTATTAAGTTTAATTCAGTAAAGAAATTCACTGCAAAAAATCCTATTGTTATCAAGCGTTTTTGTCTTGTTTTCCAATTTAAATTGTCTAAAAATCCTTAAAAACAAGATACATTTACTTGAGAAGCAACATATAAGATATTTAGACATGCTTTAAGAAAATGCATCTTAAATATAAGTGTACTTTGTATAGAAGTGTATTTTTCAGAATCAGATTTTTCACTTGGTTATACTTCTGCAAATGCAGTAAAGACAAAATATACTTATATTCAAGATCTATTCTCTAAAAGCAAGTCTAAATATCTTAAATGCAGTTTCTCAGGCGAATGCAACTTTTTTTTAAAGGATTTTTAGATATTTAAAATTATATTTATTTTATAAAAAAAAATAAATTATATATTTATATTTCTCAGATAAAAAAAATATTATTCTGCAGTACAGCTGCAAAAGTAAGTGTGTTGTTTTCAAGGAGTTTTTTAAAATTTTTATTGGAAAACAAAAACGTATTTTGTTGCAGTGTATAATGTGATGAAGACTCCCCTTTTCTCACCATTCTGTTCAGTTCAATCCATCTGTAACTCTCTCTCTCAAAAAAAACTCTCATTAATAAATCTGAGTATTGCCAATTTTCTTCCCGATAAGAAATACAGGGACATATATTATGAGTCAATAAATCATGAGCCATCATGTTATAATCTAGCTGCATAAAGTGTGCATGCTCGAGGGACGAGCATCCCCATAAAAGAGTGTGCATCAGCTGGGTGGAGTTTTAATCTCTCTCCCTTATATCAAGAGACATTGCGCAACTCATAGAAGAGGTGTTGACAGCACAGAGAAATATCAGTTTCGGAGTTTGTAGTTATTTACATTACCTGGTTCAGTATTATTTGAACTTTAATAAAGCTAAAATGCATTAAATATAACTGCTGTACTGTCGTGGTGTTTCCTTTAAAAAGCTCCAGCTCTGCTTATTCCACAATGAGAGTGCTTCTGTATTTACTTATTTGGTATTTTGTATAATTCCCTCATACTTTGCGATCTACATCACCTGATTGTACATCTTTGCGATCTACATCACCATCAGCTGTTTGGAAAGTTTAGAGTGCATCTGGACTGTGAGCTGTGTAATTCTTCCTCTCTTCAGTCAGGCACAAACTGCAGTGCTGCTCTCGCCATCATCAGTGTTTAATGTGATCTCATGTTATGTTAAATGAGATCAAACGACTATTCAACACTGAAAGTTTTTGTAGACTATTTTTTATTGTCAACAATATTAT
This sequence comes from Moxostoma hubbsi, assembly GCA_032164185.1. NCBI lineage: Eukaryota > Metazoa > Chordata > Actinopteri > Cypriniformes > Catostomidae > Moxostoma > Moxostoma hubbsi. The sequence goes on along the minus strand of JAVLUX010000022.1, from coordinate 10,525,697 downwards.
TTTATTGATAAGCAAATGTACATGGTATTATAACCGAAAATTTTCATGGTATACCATGCAACCAGCATACCGCTGCAACCCTTGTCATAGTAGATGAGTGTACATACCACTGGGGTGAGTCGGACCTCCAGTACTTCTTTGAGTTTTTCCCTGTGCGCCTCTGTGGTACGAGAGGAAGAGCGCCGGGGCGTCCTGGCTGGAGAACGGGAGCGACTGCGACGGGTACGTGCCGGTGAGCGGGAACGAGAACGGGATCTCGACCGAGAACGTGCAACACCTTGCTTGAACACTGTCTGACTCTGAAATAAAACAGGATAACATCCACAATATGGTGCAAGTTAATCTAGTATTATTTTATGTACAGTATAATGTATTTCAATTGCATCTAATAGTAATTTCTGAAACAGTAAGAGCTATACACTATTAAAAATGTATCCAAGTTTTATCAAGAATCCATCTGCATACATCTATCTATTGATCTATAAAGACAAATGTAACCCATTTATTGGATGATAAAAATTGTAATAGTGCATATCAACAGACTGAAGTAATGTTTATAATACTTTGAGATTGATTTATTGATTTTACTTTTTAATTTTGACTAACAGGACTTTAGCATAGCTTCCATACTGTAATGTCAGATTCCTTCAGCTCCAGCTCAGTTCCATCTTTGTAGATGACGGTGTAGAGCCGGGTCTTGGCATCGTAATTTCGCACCTTGACCTCATAGTAGAGGTTACTGCCAGGCCAACGGCCCATTACAGAATCTCCACTCTGAAACCTTGCAGCTGGCATCCTTATTTTCCTAAAAACAATTCACCACATGATATAAGCTCTGCATACTCATTGCTGTGCACATACCAACTTTAACCATTCAATCCGTTTTTCTCACTGGAATCAGATCAGTTAATATGATGACATAATGTAAATAGAGCTGCCAGTTTAACAGCCTGGAAACAAGGACATACTAACAAAAAAATGTATTAATCAACCCCAACTTTTTTCACTATAGCAGCATCTTTTAGTAATGCAACCATTAAACCCATTTCGGATCCCCTTAGAAGCACCAATACAAGCAATCTAACACTGTTTTAGATTGTCAGTGCATATTCTTTCTGACTATTTTAAATGGTAAAAAAATTAGTAAAGTAAGCCAATGAAGTTAACACCGTCCAGATGTCGCTGCACATGATGTGATGACAATGAAGAGGTGATGTCAGCTGCAGTTGTCTCAGAAGTGCTGATTACGCACAGCACAACCACACTGTACACTCTGCAACAGTGCTATTGTTGGGCTCTCAAAAGCTTTCATGAGAGGGTTTCCAGAATCACACATGTAACATGAACGTTTGCCAGAGATGTAGGTCACTTTTACTATCTATCAAGTAACTCCACTGATCAAAAGTGGATGATTATAAATCCTTGCTAATGTTCTTGAAAAAAAAAAAAACTATGTATTTAAAGTAGTTGACGAAAAGCTGACAAGGTCAGAAAACGTAAATGTATGTAAAATTGCATAAAGTTAAAAAAATCTAAAAGCACTTTTTAAGCAGACACATTCCATGATAGGAAACATCAAACCACATATTAAAACCACATGCAAAGTACTGGCCACTAAAAACAACACATCTAATCCAATAAAACGCATTCCAGACATTCTTGACCTAACACACTGACACACACCAACACTCTGAGATGAAGTCCAAAACTGGCTAAAATCCCATGTGCTTCCAACTGTGTTTAAGTGAAACTACACAGCAAACTGGATGAATATGAGTGGGCGGGGTCTACATTTGTAATGCAAATGAGAGGGCACACGACGACGCGCGATTTTACTACCACTACAAGCTATTCGAACTATCGACTAGGAAAACTTGCTATAACAAATCTGTTCTTTAAAATCATCTTAATTACGCCAGACATGGACCATATGGGGCATTTCAACATTTCATGTAGAAGCCTAAGAAATAGAATGTATTGACTTTGACCAGAGTGAATGTAAATATTGGAATATTTAATAAAATAAAAAAAACACGTTTTAGATTATTTATTTAGCGTTTATTACAGTATACTTTCACTTTCACACGCTGCTCCATTAACAAGAGCACAAGAATGACAGAGGAATGGAGGGAAAACGTCATGCATTCAAACCATTGTAAGTTCACATGCGCGAGAGGTTCACATTTACACCACAACATTAAATCATCGCGAATGAACCAACCGCGGTTATAGAAAGCAACATAAACGGTTATTGCGAATGCTGAGTTTATTTACCACACATACACAGCCAAACCACAAAATCAAATGACCACTAAATGTGACTTTGCGCAACGACGGATTGCATGAGAAGAGAGTTTCACTTGCATTTTCGTGCGGGAACAAAATAATGAAACCTAAAGATTGAATATGAGATATCAGCTCAAAAAATTCTCAAAACAACTGTACAATCTAAGTTGGGAGATAAAACAAATTAGTTTTAATAGAGGAAAATAAATGCGCGCGGTGCCCAAGTTTCCTGTAAAAACGAACCGGCAAGGAAATCGGGTTATTATTATCATGTCAAATACCGAAGTAACGGCACATAGCTGCACGATTTACATGCATGATGCTAAGTGTGTGCTTTAAAAATGCACACATTATATACAGGTACACCTGCGATTGTTAAATAGCAGTAAAACAAATGTACTTTATACAGAAATAGTTGCGCGAGCACGGAGCGCTCATCTAGTTCTTCACCGTTAACTACGCAGTCACAACAAAGACATTTGGAGTTAAAACATTAGACATGCAAAGCGAATTATTTCAGAATAATTACCTTCAATCGATGTGGAAAGTTTCAATAATCCCAAAAGCGTGTCCGCTGAACTTCATGAAATAATGAATTTTTTTAAAAAAACACTGGCCCCCGCTCTGTGATCGTTCCTCCCTCTGTGTCCGCTCAACCTACCAGCGACGATGAGGGCGGGAAACTCTCTAATTGGGTGAAATTATCCGTTTTTAAATTTCTGAAATTCCTGATTGGACGGTGGAGGGTTTTAAATGAGCGCTGATTGGTTGAGAGGCGTTTGAGTATGCGGGACAGGGCTTGACAATGTAACAAAATGGAGTCCTGGTGAAGCGGTTGAATTGAGTTTTTTGTTTTGTAAAGATGACATGTTTACAGAGTCTTACAAATACGAAAACGAATCATTCCCAACAATAATGTCTTCATTATTTACATTTTAGTAACACTGGATGACATTGAGACAGAGAGGAAATAAAAAGGAAAAGATAAAAAACTACTAAAAAGGTAATAGAATTACAAATGAATAAAAACAAATGTAATAATGCAGTTTGACACTTTTAACACTTTGTTGCTCAGTGTTCTTGAGAGCTAATATTAGATAAGTTAAGTCATGCAAAAAAAATTCATAAAAAAATAAAACTTGGGTACAGCTGATGAGAATTTACATTTATGAATAAAATACTTTGCTATTAATAATATTACATTTACTATATATTCTAGATGATTGCGATGAGAAAAGTATTACATCACACAATGTTAAAGTGAATTCCTCGTCCAGTTTTTAATGCAACAAATATGGTTAATTCAACTCATAATTCTGAAGTAAGGGTACATGCAAAAAAAAAATTATAATATATATATACACTACCGTTCAAAAGTTTGGGGTCACATTGAAATGTCCTTATTTTTGAAGGAAAAGCACTGTACTTTTCAATGAAGACAACTTTAAACTAGTCTTAACTTTGAAGAAATACACTCTATACATTGCTAATGTGGTAAATGACTATTCTAGCTGCAAATGTCTGGTTTTTGGTGCAATATGTACATAGGTGTATAGAGGCCCATTTCCAGCAACTATCACTCCAGTGTTCTAATGGTACAATGTGTTTGCTCATTGGCTCAGAAGGCTAATTGATGATTAGAAAACCCTTGTGCAATCATGTTCACACATCTGAAAACAGTTTAGGTCGTTACAGAAGCTACAAAACTGACCTTCCTTTGAGCAGATTGAGTTTCTGGAGCATCACATTTGTGGGGTCAATTAAACGCTCAAAATGGCCAGAAAAAGAGAACTTTCATCTGAAACTCGACAGTCTATTCTTGTCCTTAGAAATGAAGGCTATTCCATGCGAGACATTGCTAAGAAATTGAAGATTTCCTACAACGGTGTGTACTACTCCCTTCAGAGGACAGCACAAACAGGCTCTAACCAGAGTAGAAAAAGAAGTGGGAGGCCGCGTTGCACAACTGAGCAAGAAGATAAGTACATTAGAGTCTCTAGTTTGAGAAACAGACGCCTCACAGGTCCCCAACTGGCATCTTCATTAAATAGTACCCGCAAAACACCAGTGTCAACATGTACAGTGAAGAGGCGGCTGCGGGATTCTGGGCTTCAGGGCAGAGTGGCAAAGAAAAAGCCATATCTGAGACTGGCCAATAAAAGAAAAAGATTAAGATGGGCAAAAGAACACAGACATTGGACAGAGGAAGACTGGAAAAAAGTGTTGTGGACAGATGAATCCAAGTTTGAGGTGTTTGGATCACAAAGAAGAACGTTTGTGAGACGCAGAACAAATGAAAAGATGCTGGAAGAATGCCTGACGCCATCTGTTAAGCATGGTGGAGGTAATATAATGGTCTGGGGTTGCTTTGGTGCTGGTAAGGTGGGAGATTTGTACAGGGTAAAAGGGATTCTGAATAAGGAAGGCTATCACTCCATTTTGCAACGCCATGCCATACCCAGTGGACAGCGCTTGATTGGAGCCAATTTCATCCTACAACAGGACAATGACCCTAAACACACCTCCAAATTGTGCAAGAACTATTTAGAGCAGAAGCAGGCAGCTGGTATTCTATCGGTAATGGAGTGGCCAGCGCAGTCACCAGATCTGAACCCCATTGAGCTGTTGTGGGAGCAGCTTGACCGTATGGTACGCAAGAAGTGCCCATCCAACCAATCCAACTTGTGGGAGCTGCTTCTGGAAGCGTGGGGTGCAATTTCTCCAGATTACCTCAACAAATTAACAGCTAGAATGCCAAAGGTCTGCAATGCTGTAATTGCTGCAAATGGAGGATTCTTTGACGAAAGCAAAGTTTGATGTAAAAAAAATCTTATTTCAAATACAAATCATTATTTCTAACCTTGTCAATGTCTTGACTCTATTTTCTATTCATTTCACAACGTATGGTGGTGAATAAGTGTGACTTTTCAGGAAAACACAAAATTGTTTGGGTGACCCCAAACTTTTGAACGGTAGTGTATATATATATATATATATATATATATATATATATGTATGTATGTGTGTGTGTGTGTGTTCTGCTGACTCAAGATTCACTTTACAAAAGTTGCAACTCACATTAATATTACTAAATTTAGAGGTGCCATTAGTAGGGTATATTCTATGGAAGATTTTAAGGTGTGATTCTCTGACTTTATTGGGGATACAGAATTTATGGTAGAAGCCACGCCTTTTTCCAATTAATATGCTCTATTATTGAATCCCCCAAAAAATGTGTTTAATTTCCTTAAAAAATATTTCTAATATGGCTATTGCTACATTTTGGCTCATAGATACTTATACCTTTGAATAATAATTCATGTTCAGTCTTCACAATCTCTCCAAATGATAAATGGCTTCTCATTAATCGAGCAAGACCACCAGGTATTTCTTTTTTATCACTGTAAGAAATTCCTTATGAACAACAGGAAAGTTAGACCTAGTCAAAGTCATAATAAGAGTAGAAATTACCTTCTGGATCTAAAATATTGCATAGAAAATCTATTCCTTTATCATGCCAATTTTTAAGGAAAATATATATTTTTTCTTTGTTATAATCATTTTGTTGTTTCATATCTTAGCTGGGGGGGGGGGGGGGGGGGGGGAGTGACAAGTTAACAAAATCTTGAGACCTCCCAAATTTCTGAAGATATTATGTGGGATGAAGTGCCAAATAGAATCTGGTGAATTTATACAACGTTGTAGTTAACGTTGTTAACTTTTAAGGTGTTATTTACATAAAAAAGAAAGAAGAAATCTGTCATATTTTGTATAAAACCTCTATTTTCAGTTGCTGGTGTTTGTTTTTCCATAAGAAATTAAATATTACTCTATTTATTTTGTTTACAGGTATAACATAGAACAAATAATGGGATAGCTGTGTATATAAAACGAGATAAACCTTCTGCTTTTGTTAGAAGGACTCTGCCCAGAAAGGATAACTCTCTTTGAAGCCAATTATTGAACATTAACTTTTCTTTTTTTAAGTCTGGGTGAAAAATTCATGTCTTGACTTACAGAAAACTTTTTAAAAATATGAATACCAAGGTACTTTACACGATCTCTAATGGGTACATTATCCACTGATAATTGGATACATTTATTGGGAACTGGGTTTCATATAAGCAGAGGATTTCACATAGGAATGTTTAATTTCAGGCCAGATGCATCAGAAAATAAGACAACAATAAGAGCTTTACCAATTTGCTCTTTATTTTCCATAAATAGAGTTGTGTCATCAGCAAGTTGTGAGATCCTTATCTCCCTGTCAAAAATGGCAAACCTTTGATATCAGAGCCATTTCGAATACATAGGGAGAGTAATTCTACAACTGTTAGGAACATAAAAGGAGATATTCCACAACCTTGCCTTACCCCTTGTTTTTTGGGGAATCTGTTAGGGGTATCTAATTGTAAGATGACAGAGCTATTAATATCCTTGTAGGCGAGACCGTTGAGTGGTAAGAAAGAAGGCGGACAAGCGACGTCATATACAGTGTTTGTTTTTAAATGTGTGAAGTTTTCAGAAGATTGTAAAAGTTTTTTTATATTTGAGAAGTCAATCTAATGTTTAACAAACCAGGGTAGATGTTTATCACATTGTGTTTGTCAGGCAATACATAATATATGTATTTTTGAAATACATAAATGAATCACTAAGACAAGAAGCATGCAGGAATTAATCTGTGTTGTCGACTTAATATTTTACAAATGGATAACAAGTATGCTTTTAGCTGCCTATTTCTGACCTGGCATGTGTATTGAGATGTATTTCTATATAATAAAAACATTTTTGTTGTTGTTTTCTGTACTACTGTAATTAATGATGTTTATTAATACACTTATTAGGCTACTTTAAAATCAAATCATCTAAAATATGTAAAATAGTAAACATGACACATTGTTCTATACATAAAAATGGGAGAAAGCAAAACTATGAAAGCTTAAAAAAAATATTCAGAGAGTTTAGGATAAAATTCTACACCACTAGCATCAAAATATGGAAAAAGCCCTTAATACTTAATAGGTTGAATATTTGAAAAGCCCAATATCTAGATTTATTGGAAGTACATTTTATTCTTGTAGGTTACACTCCATTTACACACCATTTATACATTATATTTGGGTAGTTGACATGAAACCATTTACCATATGTTGTTGTAGTTGTTTTTTTTTTGTTGTCTGAAATATGCATAGATGTGTAAGGGAACATATATCGTAGGTCATGTGCTGGACAATAGTCCTTGTTTTTCACTGAAGAATGAAGATTTTTAGAAGAATTTGTCAGCTCCTTTGGTCCATACAATGCAAGTGAATGGGTACCAAAATGTTGAAGCTCCAAAAAGCACATAAAGGCATCAAAGTAGTAAGCCATACGACTCCAGTGTTTTAATCCATAACTTCAAAAGTGGAAAAAATAGGTGTGTGTGAGAAACGAGTCACTTTCTCATTCTTGTTGGGTTTTTGGTGATTCATATTCTTCATGCATATCATATATAATGGGCAGTGAGAAGAATTTCTAACAAAAAAGGACTTAAATATTGATCACATCACACCTATCACATCACTTTTGAAGATGTGGATTAAAACAGTCGTATGGATTATTTTTATGATGCCTTTGTGCTTTTAGGAGTGTCAAAGTTTTGGCACCCATTCACTTGCATTGAATGGATCTACAGAGCTGAAATTTTCTTCCAAAAAAATAAAAAATAAATAAATTAAAATAAATAAATAAAAAAAAAAAAATCACAATTTGTGTTCTGCAGAAAAAAGAAAGTCATACACACCAGAGATGGCATGAGGGTGAGTAAAAATTAGATAATTTTCATTTTTGGGTGGACAATCCTTTTAAATGGTCCTGTGGTGTGACAAATACATTTTCTTAAAGTACAAATATTCTATGTCGTCTTTCAATTCATATGTGATCACACAACTGCTGGATAACTGGAAAATTGTCATTTAAAATAGCTTTAGATGAAATATAGCAGGTCATACCACAGTAAACTGAAAAACGCTTGACGTCAATTGTCTATGAAGCTGTGCTTATTTGACTAACCTGTTTGGCCAGTCCATTTATATGGGGCCATTCAAAGCTATAGGGCAAATCACAATACAAAGGTTGACAGATTTCGGTTATATTATATATAGCTTAAGAAGAATATACAACTAGATTTTATAACTTAAGATTTTTATTACCTTAATTTTTTTTAATAAAAATGACCACAGCAAATAACGTCATCCAAGAGTTTTATAATAACAACAAACAGCAGTCCATATGGCCTCCAAGTCCAAGTCTCATTCTCAAATAAAACTTGCTCATCGCAAAACAGTTCTCATTGGGAATGGCGGAAAGTAAATGCACTGCAGATGTTGGCTTACTCGACTTCCTCTTTTGCAAAGTTGCATTCACCTCAAGTGAACTGAAGCGATGCACCTACACGCTTAATCCAGGAGCCACCACGAATCTATGAACTGCAGTTTACTCATGAGATGTTGGTGCTGTGCTGTTCAAGGGAAAAGAATAGCGTAGTAAAATTGCACTTGTGTGTTAAACATAGCTATCCACGCAATGCTCATCTTTTGTTGGTCTTTACTTAAGTATTGCCTTCTTCCGGTTTCCTCTAGCTGAAGTGTGGTCACTAAGCAGCGGCAAACAGAAAAGCCGTAACATTTCTGCTAATGAGGGTTGAAACTGGGATGATGTCATGTTGTACAAGGTCTGTATTCAAAACTGCTGTAGAAATGTCCTTCAGTATTTTTACAGGATGTTTTGCTCCCCCGGCTGTATTTTTCTCTCTCTCTCTCTCTATATGTATTTTTGCAGTTTTGACTGTACATTGACTTTGTTTTAAGTTTAAAAAAAGTACAAAAATAAACACCCCATCTATTTTTGTGGTTATTCTATGTGAACAGTTATCTGCAGAGGTAAGCTTTAAATACTGTACATACATGATTAAAACACTTTTAAAGGGATAGTTCACCCAAAATGATTCTTTCACCCTAATGCCACCCCAGATGTGTATGACTTACTTTCTTCTGCTGAACACAAATTAATATGTTAAGAAGAATATCTCAGGTTTGCAAGTCCATACAATGGCAAAGTGAATTGTGGCCAGAACTTTGAAGCTCCAAAAACCACATTAAGACAGCATAAAAGTAATCTCTAGTGGTTAAACTCCATTTCTCCAGAAGCAATTCGAAAGGTGTGGGTGAGGAAAAAGATCAATATTGAAGTAATTGTTTAATATAAATTTCCACTTTCACATTCTTTTTTTTTTCTTCTTTTTTGGCGATACGCATTCTTTGTGAATATTGCCACCTACTGGTCAAGGCAGGTCAAAGGTGGAGATTTATAGATAAAAGGACTTCAGTTTTGTTTGTGGGTGAGAAACATCAATATTTAAGTTATTTTTATACTATAAATTCTCAATGCACAATGACTACAGATCACCAGAAAAAAAAAAAGTTGGAAGTGAAAGTGGAGATTTATAGTAAAAAAGGACTTAAATATTGATACATTTCTCACTCACACTTACCATTTCACTTCTGAAGACATGGATTGAACCACTGGAGTCATATGGATTACCTTCATGCTGCCTTTATGTGCTTTTTGGAACTTCAAAATTCTGGTCACCATTCATTTGCATTGCATGGACCAACAGAGATGAGATGTCCTTCTAAAAATCTTAATTTGTGTTCTGCAGAAGTAAGAAAGTCATAAACATCTGGGGTGGCATGAGGGTGTGTAAATGATGAAAGAATTGTAATTTTTGGGTGAACTATCCCTTTAAATTCTACTATGTTACTGAAATAAACATGTAAACAGCATCGTATTGCAATTTTTATTTAATTAGCTCAAACAAAACAATGTTAGCATATAAGAAACTTCTAATTAACATGAAAACAGTATGGTACAACATGAATGATAAAATAGAAAGATAAGGAAACCGAAAATTGCATTTCAGGGACATTCAGCTGAACTTGCCCAGCACGTTAGTCTCTTCATGTACTGACAACATGATCAAATTCCTGATAACATCTCAGATCTAATCAGCATACATGGTCTTAACCGTAACACAATCCACACCGTAATGCTACAGAAAATGACACAGAGAAGAATGTGAATGCAGGTTTCATTTTAAACAAAGATCTTAAACGCTTCCTTTGCAACCCACTGAAGCAAAATGCAAAAAAAAAAAAAAAAAGAATAAAGTTATGGCAGGCCCCAATTTATACTCTTATGTATACGCTTTTATTTTTATTTTTTTACATGTTAAATGCAACTTCCGAACAAGGCACAAACCATGAAGATCACAAACAGGTTTATCCAGGAATGAATCAACCCTGATCAAAAAATTCACCTGCTTTACCTAATCAACAATACTTATTTGTTGTTAAAACAAAGGTGGATCCGCAGAGTGTGATGCTGGGGATTGTTACTGTTTAACTTTGGTGATATTGCCGATCACAGAGTGACAGCTGTTTTGCCAGCAATATAATCATTTGAATTTCTATGGGTTTTTAAAGTGCAATCAATGCTGTAAACACTCCATACAAACTTTCTGATTCCTTGAGAGATTGTTTTGAGTGATGGTGAATGGGGAAAGGAAATAGTTTTGAACGACATAAGTGAAAAGACAGGGGAAACGGCAAACTCGTGTTCTCAATTATAAAGCACATCTTCCAATAAAAGTTTCCTATAAAGCATGTTGGAAGATAGAGCCCGACTAAAAATCAGAGCGGAGTGTCTTCCAGTGTGCAGAAAGAGGTCAAAGCAAAAATAATAAAAGAACAGACAGAAAATTCCCAAAGCAAATCAACCCATCCACTGCGAAGTGTTACTTGGCCCTCATTAGTTAAATACATATTGTTTAGTTGGTAGACACCCAAAGCAGAATGAATGTGTTACAATATATGATCTTTTGCATCCTTGAATGCTAAAAAATAAAACAGTAGAATGGACTGTTGAGTAAAATGTTATACCCCTGCAAATTTATTATGGCTATAAAGAGGAGTCCTTTGTGAACCACACTTGGTTGAATATATGGAAGGTGTATGGAGAACTGCATTCATCCACAGTTTTGAGGGCAATGTGGATGATTAAAGAAAATAAACGACAAAATATGGGAAAATGACTAACAATGCTACACTTATTGCTTATGAACTGAAACCTAAATAATTTTTCGTGGCAACCATTTTTCCCATACCTCCCATAAGAAGACATGCACTGAAAATCGAAAGAAATACAAAAGAGACTACGATGAATAAAAAGATCATAGTATTTCTGGTTAGCACTATCTACAAATACGGTCTAGTCGACGTTGGCATCAACCTTCAATTCGATTTGCTAAGAGGATTTTGGTAAAGAGCTACAATGGTGTACAGTAAAAAAGGCATTGTTTCTCGTGATCTTCCCAAACAGTTTGCAAACACACAAGACGAAGAAGGTATACGTGTAACAGTGGCTCATTAGAGTCAGCCTGTCGAGCATTCATTTTTTAAAAGAGAATTCTGAAATAATAATAATAATAAAAAACTGACCAAAAGACTTATCGTCCCAAGAGCGATTAAGCTACCTGATATGGCCATGGCGTACATTAGAAGAGGTTGACTGAATGACTTGCAGGTATAATGTTTTATTTTGTCATTTTAATGTACATATTCTGGTTAAAATAGTATTAGGAAGGAAGACAAGCATTAGAGTCCTGCAGCAATAGACCATATAGACTCGTTTGGTTGGCCAGATTCAAGGTTTTGCTCTATACAAGGCCAACCAGTTAACAATACTTCAACAACACCACCTTTTAAATTCATAAACAACAACGCCTGCCCTTTGCTAAATAATGTGCCACAGAATGAATATCATCTGCTTGATTTACAATTTTTCTCTTCAATGGTTAATACAGTATGTAGTTCAGTAATAGTTTGTGTCTTTATCCGTCATCTTATTATCTTTTCATAGTAATCCATTGCAAACTGACAGTCTTCCTTAAGACTGTGTCCTGATCCCCCCAATATTCAGGGGCTTTCGGTGTATGGCGTTGCTTTGAGGTATCTGGGTAACCTCTTGCTGTACGCTTCCTGTGCCCCCAACACTCAAAACTTCGTCCCGGCATCGACCCTTAATAGATCTTCCAAATTTAACATGGTTATTGTGATCCCCAATGGTTAAAACTGTAAATTTCCATTTCATTGCTTTTGAGATAGTGTCTTAAACTGAAGCAGACCTCTGAAGTGATCGTATTTAAAAATACAGGTGCATTGTACTCCCCTATGCAGAGCTCGACTTGCCCAACTCCTCCCTGATTGCTGTAAACACAAAGACAACAAAGAAATTAGAAACAAGATATGTAGATTTACACTGGAATTCACAGTAGCTGTTAAATATTTGGACAAACCCACTTTATTATTTCTATTTTCCACATTTTAGTGAAGTTATGGAAACTATGAATGGAAGTATATGGAAATTTCTGTTGTCACCAAAAGGTTAAACGAATTAAAAATATGGACATTTACTTAAAGGAATAGTTCACCCCAAAATAAAAATGATCTCCTCATTTACTCACCATCACAGATGTGTATGACTTTCTTCTGCAGAACACAGATGAAGATTTTTAGAAGAATATCTCCACTCTATAGATCCACACAATGCAAGTGAATGGTGGTCAGAACTTTGAATCTCCCCAAAAAAAAAAACACAAAAAAACCCCCACAAAGGCAACATAAAAGTAATCCAGAAGACTCCAGTGGTTACATTTATGTCTTCAGAAGCCATTTGAGAGGTACGTGTGAGAATTTTTTTTTTTAATATTTAAGTAATTTATACTATAAATCTCAACTTTTACTTTCTCTTTCATAATGTGAAAGTGAAAGTGGAGATTTATACACCACTCATTTCTGAAGATATAAATGTAAATGAGTCATGGATTATTTTATGCTGCTTTTACATGCTTTTGAATCTAAACATGTTTTGGTAACTATTCACTTGCCTTGTGTGGACTTGAGATAGTCTTCTATAAAGCTTTGTGTTCTACAGAAGAAAGTTAGATGGCATGAAGGTGAGTAAATGATGAGAATTAAAATTTTTGAGTGAACTATCCCTTTAACCAACTTGGTATACACTTGGGGTTATATTAAAATAATATTATAAGATTATTCATGTACTCTGGGCACTTGTTGAAACGTAAATTCAGTCAAATGTGAACAGACCTTTTGACTGGTAGTGAATATCAGTTCTTCTTGATGTTTGTAATTATTACAAAGCGTTTAATCTTCATATATTTTGGAAATAAAATTTAAAAATGTTACCATCAATTAGTTCTTCTTTCAGCTTTGATAGTTCCTTCCTCATCTCATCTAGAATGTCCTAAGCAGCAATAAAACACATGTACATAATTAGAATATTATTTGTAAAATTGTAATGACATCCAATGGAGACAAAGAATCTTTAAGTGCATGTCACTGAATCATTTTCATTTCAGTAAGATCACATAAGATAGATACACAAAAAATGAACTGTCCTAATGACAATAAGCCAAGTAAAAATGCAGAGACGACACTAAATTATTATGAAATTGTATCAATTAATTATGACTTTGGCAAAGTAATAAATGACAAGATGCCAGGATAGATAGATGGATAATAAATTTAGATCAAAATCAAATTCTGTCACTTTAATTACAGATGCTATTAGTAACCCACTACCACCAAAAATGTTGTTCCCTTGCCGCTTAGGAAAAAAGCGAGTGCAAGGCAACTTGAGTAACTGTATGCTCAGATAAGTAAGACTCCTACATATGCCTTCCATATCTAATATGATCATTCATAGAAGAGAAGGGAGGTATTGCCTTTGTAGAAAGAACAGTAATTGGACACACCCACAAAAGCATAACTGTGTACTTTGAACTAGTGTTTCACCCTCTGCTGCTTTAGGAAGTGCTTGTATTTCAGTTTTTTTCCATCAAGATAAAAAAAAAAAAGAAATTGTAAAACTAGTTTTAGCAACACATTACCAACGAGTTCAGGAAGTAATTGAGGAAGTAAAAAGACCCTGTACGAAAGCTATCAAGGGCTAAAAGGTTAAGTGACTTTCAGTTCCAATATGTAACGTCTTGATTTCTGAAGGTACCTGTTTCAATCTGTCATAGTCAAGAGCTTCTGTTGGCACCCCATTGGCACTTATGGATCCAGTAGGAGTTGGTGTAGACCTTGGTCTAAATGAAAAGAGAAATTGTGTGAGGCAATGCTCTTTTATTTACAAAAACAAACACTATGCAGCCAAGATGCAAGGCAGAAGTTTAGTGACAAGCTTTAACATTTCAGATGTTAGAGGATGTCCAGACTAAACACATTCTTGTGCAAACTAAAAAAAGCAAGAGGAAGCAAGAGGAATTAATAGACCAGAATGCAAGTGTTTCGGGCACATTTGTAACTGTTGGAAGTTCTTTTTAAGTTAAAATTTAATGGAATGGAATCCAAAAAAACAATGTGGTCAAAAACTCTCATTTAGCACATGGAAAAACAGCATGGATGAATGCAATAACATGTTTGGTGTGAATATCCCTAATCAGAGTTTGTGATTCATCAATAAACTCAAGACAAGTGTGAGGACATTACAAAGAAAAATCTAAAAAATATTTGAGATTTCAGGTACTTCAAATGCAGCAATACAAATCTGTTTGTCTACAACTAAGTTTTTCAATTTGTATTCAGCTGCATTTAGCGTTGCACTGAAATGGTAATACACACATCAAGATACGTATACACTTGTGATTTAAGGGACGTTCAGACCGAACACATTCTCGTGCTAAAAAAGCTAGACGAAGCGCAACAAATAAAACACGGGTGTCTTGAGACAAATCTTTAAAAGTTGAATTACTTTGAACTTGAAAGCACCTTTGCGAGACTAAATGCAATGGTCAAAGATGTCCATCAAGTGTTTACATAGAACCACCATTTAAAAACAGTACAGATGCATGTGTGAATGGCCCCTACGGTTCAAAACCAACACATTTGCATAGTGTATTCAACCAGAAAACAATTCAAACAGTTTTCAAAGCACTGCAAACCCCAAAAATGCTAGAGACACTGAAAGTTCTTCATTCTCCACTGTAAATGCATTCACACTTTAAACCACACAATACAACTGCCTTATCATGCTCATGCTGGTCTGTAGTTGAATCAACCGAGACAGGATACTATTGCCAACACAATAATCACCACAGGGTGGAACACGGGAAATTACGCTTCATCTATTGCAATCGGAAAAGGAATTACAGCTGTGGACAGTTGAGTTGCCTTGTCCAAAAAGGAAGTACTAGCAAAACGTATCAGAACACTATGACCCAGCTTATACTGTACGAGTCAGAAACTTGCAAGATAAATGTGTTATGCCTGTATGACGAGGAGGAGGGTGTGGCTGGGCCATGATGGTGCACAGCCGGCGCTGAATCAGTTGATCAGCGGGAGAGCGAGATAAAGGGGAGCCAGAGGTGCCAGTTAGAGAGAGAGAGAGAGAGAGAGAGAGAGAGAGATTGCGTTGTGTGTGTCTCTTCATGTTGGTTCAAGTTTGTTTACCATTAAACTAGAAGTTGACTGCTCAGCCAGTTCCCACCCCCTCCTTGCCCATCCTTATACTGTTACAGCCTGAGATACAAATGAGACACAACTAAAGTCTTTGTTAAAGATTTTCCAATTTGTTAGTGACATGATAACTTGCAAAATTAAACATGTCTATTTGTAAGGGGAGGGGAAATGTGTGTTATCTTTGTAGGCAGGTGGAAGAATTGGCAAAAACTCTCTGATAATGCATGACCCTTGGCATCACACAAATAGAGTAAGGCTCATTTTATCAGGAAACTCTTTAAAGCTGTGCATGTTAGCCATTTACATTTTGTTATTTAGATTTTGTTTAATTACTCCTATCCCAGCTTAATATGCAGACACAACTACAGCACAAGGAAGCCATTCGTAGATTATTTCCCCTGAAAAGTGTAAACATTGTGACTATTGCACTAAATTGTTGTTTGTTTGAGCATCCTGACCAGACCAAAACGGCAATATTGGCTCAACCAATGGCGCATGTTTGGGGCAGGATTATCTGTTTGTCTTTCATGAAACACAAGAACAATAAATGCGTTTAAATATTTTCAACTTGATCTTATTAGAATTTGTTTGTATTCTTACATAAAATTTGGTTCCAGCATACATACATTCTCTTACGTTTGCATAGACACTGAAACGTACATTACTGACAGGTGTTAATACAGAAATGATGTTTAGACACTATGGAAATGTACAAATGCTTCCGTGAACTGTTTAATATTGCATAATACTTAGAAATAATCGGTTAATTGCCCTTAATTTAATATCAATGAGATTAAATGCCATCACATTTATTTAACGCAGTTGACATTATAATATGACATTTTAATGGTTTAATTCAGATCTGTGTGATTTCTGCAGCCCTATACAAAGTTTTTAAGATTATATCACTATAACCAAGAATAAACTTTAAAATGTTAAAATGAATAAAATGCTGCAATCGTTTAATTATTTATTAAGCATTACATTTTATTTTTGTTTGTCATGGGTCACAAAAGGAGTTTTCGGAATATGCCAAAAAACAAATTAAACCACAAAAAGCACCATAAAACAATAATAAACTGAATCCATACATTTGTTAGCTATATTCCAAATCTTCAGACTGCTTTCTGTGAAGAACGGACCCAAATTCAAGCTTTTTATTTAACGATCACCGTCTCCATCGGGCGTCGCGGTGTCACCCCCGCTGTAATGGTCAACCCACGTTCGTTGCCTTCTCAAAATTAAATAACTGCCACCTCTAATATTACGAGCAGCGGTTTTACGGCAGTAACGTAAAATACTCATTGGCTCTCAAGTGTCTCGTGAATGTAAATTCACGTAAACGTGTTACGTTTTAGATGATTTCAAATGTCCATATTGTATGTTTTAGTGTCTATCCAAACATGTAAGTTTAAATGTTACAAATATTAATGTAAAATTGTGAATATTTACATTAATTATTATAGCTACATATATCAGGCTGATCTTTTTGTTGCATTGAATTTAATGCCACAATTTATGAAAGAATGGTTTTACACAATTACAAAGAAAACTGTACATTAAACGTTCGACTGCACACCTTAAAGGGTTCACCTAAAAATGTGTGCCAAGTTCCAAACATCACCTTTTGCATTTGAAGTGCAAATTATTTGTTTAGAATAACATGAGGGCAAGTAAATGGTGACAGTAATTTTAATTTTTGACCTTTAACCTTTTGGGAACCACAAGATAAGTGATGTATAATATTTCATGGTGATAATATAGTTGGCAACAGTAGAATTTTTTTTAATGGGGAAGAAAAAAAAAAAAAAAAAGTGAAATATCTGACAATCACTACACCCCTCATCCTACTTAAAGAGCAGTCTCAGAAAACAAATTCTAAAAAGATGACTCAAACTAGCCTCTTATACCTGTTTAAGGAATCATAGTACTTTTCAGTACTCGTCTGATTTCTCCATGGTATATCCCGTCTGTGAGAGTAAAGAGACTAACCAGTCAGAGGTCAGCAGCTCTTATTGTGCTAAATACACTAGGTCCAACTCTTAGATATCTCTTCAAAGTAGCCTTATTTAAATTTTTTAATAATTTTTTGAGAAAAAGCCTGAAATGATGGCATATTATAAGCTGAAAGGAAACCAGATCCTTCAAAAAATGCAGAAAAGCACTGGTAACACGCAGATCTGGTGAGAAGCAACAGCACTGTGCTTTAGTAATGTCAATCACGGGACCCGACTGCCTGCATTCTGACATGCGATTCTATTGGGCCCCCGGCCGCAAGCATGTGATGCAAAGCAGTGGAGGCAAACAATAATTTCAATTAGGTTTAAGAGTACGGGACCTGCTGAAGATCCCAAAGAGATGATGTTTTCTTCAATGGAAAAGACTCAAAAAGGTATTATACACACTCATCAAAACAATAACATGCAATTATTACCTTCCAATGACTGGTGATTTGCTACCATTCATGGTATTTGCCCTCTCCCAAGGCTTTCTGGGCATGTCTGTGATAAAAAAAATAAAAAAATAAAAATCTTTTTTTTTTTTTGGAAATTACAAACTGAATGCCATGTTAAACTTAAAGGAATATTCCACCTAAAAATGTACTCGCCCTCATGCCATCCCAAGTGTGAATGATTTTATTTTTTCTGCATAAAACAAGCAAAGCTTTTTAGAAAGTCTCAGCTCTGTAGGTCCATAAAATGCTAGTGAATGGAGATCCAAAAAAGCACATAAAAGCAGCTTAAAAGTACTCCTATGACCCTAGTGGTTTAATCCATGTCTTCTGAAGTAGTCCAATTGATTTTGAATGAGAACAGACCAAAATACAACTTCTAAATCCTAGACATCAGCAGTCTCCTTGGTGATTCATGATTTCAATCTCAATTACACTTCCTAGCACAATCTAGAACTCTGCACATACGTCAAGTTCTAGGAAGTATAATCAAGCTTGAAATCATGATCGTGCTTAGAAACTGTAATGGAAAGCTGTACAGTGAAAAAAAGAGCTATATTTGTGTCTCTTCTCACCCAAAACAGATTTGATTGCTTCAGAAGACCACTGGGGTCTTATTGATTATTTTTATGCTGCCTTTTCTTTGGAGCTTCAACGTTTTGGTCACTATTCACCTGCATTGTATGAACCAAAAGAACTGAGATATTCTTCTAAAAATCTTCATTCATGTTCTGCAGAAGAAAGTCATACACAGCAGGGGTGGGGGTGGAGGGGTGGGCTTCCCCTGTACTGAATCTGTAGGGATGAATAAAAATGACATCATAGTTAGGACAAAACTCTAAACAAAAGCAAGTGAACACGGCTAAAGTAATAGCTATTTGAAATTACTATTATCCCCTGATGCATAGTGGCCTCAAAAAGTATTTGGACACTTTAGCCACACTTAAAGCTGCACTGTTATATTTTTCAGTTAAAAATTAACAAACTGTCATTATTGACGGAGTACATAATCAACATTCAAAACAATGTCCTTACCTTACCCTGATTTACTACAGTAAGCCTATAAAATATTATGTATTTTGAGCTGTCGGGTTCGATTTGGCACAAAATCGCTGGCTTATAACATTCATCTTTGCGTCATTATGTCATATTCACACACACACAGGAAAGTACCAGCTGTCTCATGTTCCGGCTGGAGAAACTAACAATGCTGTTCAGCTCAGTAACACCACACAGTTCAGGACAGCATCGCTGCAGTCTAGATAGATGTTTATCTGTTATCAGTTTGGCAAATTCGTTTACCTGCTATAATGCTTGGATATGTTTCTGCTAGGGTTGTTGAAGCTTAAATTGCTTGTCATACTTTAATGAATCGACCATTTTCTCTTGTGATAACCGAAAATGATGCATCTATGTTGTCTGGTGAAGCTACTGTGACATGTTTATTATGTATGACTTCTGAAATTGACTTATTGTAATTGTTATATTGCATATTTAAACATATTATTCTTACATTTAATAAAGTATATTTTAGTCCCATCATTACTGAATCCTCATTATGTTTTTAGCTTAAATATTATTGTGTGTACAGCATAGACATAATAGACACTTTCTTAATTGGAATAAATTAATCAGAGCTGAATGTGAACAATTTTGTGATTGCATGATGTTGCATCTAAGCACCTAAGTGTCAGTAACTCAAAGACCACTGCCATATTGGTCAGCAAAACAAAGAATTACTGGGTAAAAAAAAAAAAAAAAAATACTGAATCCACATTTATTGATATTGGTATTCTCTATAGTTTTGCAGTTTTTCTTGCTCTAAAACAAACTAATGCAAGCATGCAGACTAATAGATTTGAATTTTTATCATCCTTTCTGTCTGCATGCATGTTCCTTCATTAGAACCATTATCCACACTGATTTGAATCTTACCTGGTGTGCTACAGGCTGACACTTTTGGAGTTATGGTAGCCTCAAACTCCTCCTGTTGGAGAAATAAAAGGATAATCCATTTGACAATCTGCCACAAACTGTACAATCATATCAGTAACATACATCATATGAATAATCCACTGCAGCACTTTCATTATATGTACAGGTATAGTCAGCTGTAGCACTCTATATACTCACTGCTTTCTGCTCAGGCTCTGGTGATGATCCTTTCTCAGCAATTCTTCTCCTGCATCAAATCAATGGCAAATTCTTAGATTTCTTTACACTGGTGGTAATCATCCAACATTTTCAACAATGGATCACAAATCTATACTTGCTATTAGTGAATGCATTCGTTCTGGTGTAATTCTGGCATTTGAAACAGATAAACACTCTAGTTCACCTCCTGGCCAGCAGGGCGCTCATCTCCTCCATTAAGCCACCTCCTCCTCCAGGTAAAGGGCCATTCCCACGAGCTGCTTCCGGCTTGGCACCACCTGAGTTCACCACACCAACAACAGCTGGCGCCGGAGGCTCATCACTCTACAGTCATAGATGAGGCAAGCGGTTTATTATTTTCAGGATAATTACAAGCAGATTGAAGAGGTTTGATATTCTTCTGGAGTAACTCCATTACATTTCAAGATTTAATGTAACTGAGAAGGAAAAACAGCTGTAATGCTTACACTTGCCAAAAAGTGATGGGAGATTCAGATAAGGATGGAGGAGAGATGGGCTGTGCTTAGTTTACATTAGTTTTAGGATCATGTGATGTATTGATACAGTCCTGGAACCCTTACCCTTGACACTTTCCGTAGCCTCGCTCCAGCAAGGGCAGCTGCGAGTCCAGACAGGGGCTTCTCTTCTGTGGTGGGTGAGGGGGTGAACAGACCAGAGGGCAAAGGTGGGGCAGGGGGTGGAGGTGGTGCTGGTGGCGGAGCCTGGCCTGAGGGTGGAGGCGGTGGACCGGGGGGAGGGGGTGGGCCATCTGGGGAAAATGTAAGGGGTAGAGGGGGAGGGGGACCAGGGGGCGGTGGAGGTCCGGCAGTGGTTGGAGTCACAGTGGAGCCGGGAGGGAGCGGTGGTGGGGGTGGAGGGGTGGGCGTCCCCTGTACTGAATCTGTAGGGATGAATAAAAATGACATCACAGTTAGGACAGAACTCTAAACAATTAACTAAATCAAGTGAACTCGGTTAAAGTAATAACTATCTCTACTGACTATTATCACCTGATGCATAGTGGCCTCAAAAGGTATTTGGACACATTATAATGCGTGGATGTGTTTCTGGTAGAGTTGTTGAAGCTTATGTTGCTTGTCATGCTTTTATGAATCAAACATTACTCGTGTGATGACCGATAACGATGTATCTATGTTGTCCGGTGAAGCTAATGTGACATGTTTAATATGTATGACTTCTGAAACTGACTTATTGTAATTGTTATATTGCATATTTAAACATATTATTTTTTAGATTTAATTAAGTATATTTTATCCCATCATTCCTGAATCCTCGTTTTATGTTTTTAGTTTACGTGTTATTGTGTGTACTGCATAGACATACTATTGTAGTAACTGAGGCTGGACAATAAAGTATAAAAATAATAAAATCTTCTATTGAACTCGTATCAGCCATATCACGAGTTTAACCTCTTAAATTGGAAACTATATTATAATTAAAACATTAATAGTAGATAAAACACTTGAAAAATTAATATTAAGGTATACTGGTGGTGGCTGAGGAGAGTACCCTGTTCTCTATTTAAAAGTGCTTTGAGTGTAGTGCCAGAAGTGTCAAATTAATACAAATAAGTAAATAAGAGTGTTGTTTATCTTCACCAAAGAAAGTAACATTTCTGTTTCAAATATTTAATCGTATATCATAATTACATCAACATGAAAATAGCATGTTATGACTCCAGCTCCAGTCATGACACACACAGGTGATGCCCTGTTAAGCTCAAATTGGGAGATTCATCCCCTAGAAGAGCAGTGCCAGAACATGACTGATGTAATGTATTCTGCAAATTGCTTGCAATTTTAATTGCAACCACAGATGTCGCTACAGAACACCGTGACGTTGTGCAGTTTTTAACTTATGTAACTTATAACATGTCTGCATTATAATGTATAATAAAATATCAAACCATGTGTCATTTTATTTTAAAGAAATACAGCACAGACACACTTGTCAAGCAAAACATTTCACAAAAAGAAGGTTAATGGGTTTTAAAATTATTAAACTGTACATATATGGTTCAAAATTACAATAAAGTATTTGCATACTTTCTTGTTGTTAAATAAATATTCACCCAAAAAGAAAAATTCTCATCATTTTCTCATCCTTATGCCATCCCAGAAGTGTATGCCTTTCTTTCATATGCTGAACTCAAATTAAGATTTTTAGAAGAATTTCTCAGCTCTGTAGGTCCATAAAATACAAGTGGTGACTAAAATGTGAAGCTCCAAAAATGAATCCATAAGATTCCAGTGCTAAAATCAATGTTTTCATAAGTGCTATGATAGGAGAGAAACAGATCAATATTTAAGTCCTTTTTTTATATAAATTCTTCTCCCAGCTTAGTCAATCTCCACATTCACATTCTGCTTGTGTTTTTGCTGATTCACATTCTTCATGTTTATTGCCACCTACTGGGCAGCAGAAGAATTTCAAGCAAAAAAGGACTTAAATATTTATCTGTTTCTCACCCACATCTATCACATAACTTCTAAAAATATGGATTAAAATACTGCAGTCGTATTGTTTTACTTTTATGCTGCCTTTGTGTGCTTTTTGGAGTGTCAAAATTTTGCCACCCATTCACTTGCATTGTATGAAACCACAGAGCTGAATTATTCTTCAAAAAATTATAATTTGTGTTCTGCAGAAGAAAGGCAGGCACACACTTCTGGGATGGCATGAGGGTGAGTAAATTATGAGAGAATTTTCATTTTTGGCTATACCATCCCTTTACACTTTATGGAACACCTCCATAATTAATGTGATAAACTACACCTGTGGTTGCTCTGATAGGACACCTGTGTGAATTTGAGGGGAACAAACTGTCAACAAATAAAGTTGATTAAATGCAAAATTGGCTCAAAATGTTAGTTCTGAAAAAAGGTATAGCATCATTTGTTTGCAGATGCCACTTGATTGTATATATTGTTATCTAATGCAATGAAAATAATATATTTGTAAGTGTGGCTCATGTGTCCAAATACCTTAAAAAATAATATTTCAACCATAAAACCATATAGTAGTCAGAATGAGCTTTATAGATGTCAATGATTGCCCATATATGGAGCCCAAGTAGCCTATTTATTCATTACCTAATCTAAAAATCATTACTTTTTTATTTTTAAGGAAATTATTAATTGCCATCCAAAGATCATTCTAAACACTGAACACAGACATGTGACATCAATACATGAAATAATGTGAACATATTGAACACTTGTCCATAGACTGTCATCTGAGCACATTGAACACTGATGACAGCCTCCAACTGTGTATGAGGAATAGACTGATGGTTAATGGGAAAGCCAGTAAGAAACAAATCAGTGCTTTGATCCAACAAAATGCAGAGATGTAATAATAAGAGTTATGGTTTTATCACACTTAATCATTGAAACATAATTTAAAGCTAATACTGCATCATGATTTATTCTGCAAAAGATCATTGTGCAAGTTCACAAATTAGAGGTGATTTGCCAAATTTATATTTAATCAGACTGTATTTTTTTTCCTTTGGAAACAAATAGCTTAAGTTTCTCTCTGTGACACACATGCCTGCCCAACACAATCGAGTTAATCATATTAGTGTGTAGAATTTAGCTCAATGTCAAACAGCATCATGCATATGAATTGTGTAGACTAAAACCTCTTCTATAAATAAATCAGATGAAAAACAATCATCTCATGTTATTGCTGTTGCTCTGACCGTGCATGAAAACTACGATGAAACTCCTTCACAAAAATGGGTTGCCTTTTTATGACCTTGCCAAGGACAAAAACATAAAAATTTTAAAAAGTGCCTGTTTCTTAAGGATGTTTCATGAAACAAAAGTGTGACACTGGAAAAAATAAAAAAATAAAAGAGGATGTGGGTATGGTGGTGGCCAGTTATAAACCATGTAAAGCATACTGTGCCTTGACAGTTCACTTGTACATTTTAAAGAGATAGTTCACCCAAAAATAACAATTCTGCCAGCTTCTTCTGTGGAACACAAAAATAAATGTTAAGCGGAATGGACAGCTTCAGTTACCACTCACTTCCAATGCACTTTTTTCCCATACAATGAAAGTGAATGCTGACTGAGGCTGTCATTTTACCTAACAGATGAAAGAATTTAAATTTTCAGGTGAACTATCCCTTTAATATCTACTTCTTTACCACAAAGCAATAAACAGAGGGAAATATTTTTGATAAAGTGGTAATGCAGTCTTACAGAATCAATAGACTCAAAGTTCACAAGATAGTGAGTGGAGAAGTGTTTCATGCCATGCCATAAAACGAGTATTCATCAAACCAATGACAAAGGGAAACCCAATGGATGCACAGACATACAAAGACAAAACAGCAAAACTCTAGAAACAATCAATTTCCTGAGGCTTCAGGGACTTCCAGATCAAGCCAACATACAATCAATAGTTGAAGCCAATTGCAGCCACAAGCCACGCAGGGAACCCAGCTCAACGTGGCAGGCCCCCTCATCGAACCCCTATTAGTGGGTTAGTGGAGACGAAGCGACACAGAAGAGGCCTTACCCGGCTGGCTGGGCAAGTCAGCAGGCTGAAAGGGGAGCTCTGGAGCAGAGTAGTAGGAGTCTTCCAACCCAGAGTTTAGAGAGTGCTCAGCAGATGCAGGGAAGGCTGTGGAAGGAGAAGGGACAACAGCAGGCTGGGGTGAGGGACCAGACACAAGGGGAGCGATGGGCATGGTGGGCGAGGGCGAGGAATAGTGAATGGGCGGTGGAGGTGGCGGAGTCGGGGGCGAAGAAAGCTGCTGACCTAAAAGAGGGGATGAAGTATGGAAGTGAAGCGAGGAAGGTGGCCCATTGGGTGCCGTGATGGGCGAGGGCGGTTTTTGGGAGAGCGGACTAGGGGCCGGAATCGCGATAAATGGGCGAGGGCCCATGGCTTTGCCGGGTGGACTGCTGATCATAACCGGTGGAGAGGGCGGTAAGGGGGTGAAGTTGTTGGCCATCCAGACTACAGATTTGGAAGGAGGTGTTGGAGCAAGAGGCGGTGCAGGGGGCGGTGGTGTGGGCGGGGCGGGTTGCCTGCGAGGGACAGTGGCGTAATGAGGCAGGACCGGGTGGAAGGCGGAGCCTAGCGAGGTGGCGAATCGGGAAGCAAAGTGACGAAGGGGCGGAGTCGGGGGAGTGGCTGTGGAGGATGGTGTTGGTGGAGGGAAGCTGGGTGTGGAAGGGGAGACAGGTGAAGAGGAGGCGGTCTTGTTGTATTCGGAAGGTGGAGGCGTGTAGAGGGTGCTTTCAAATGCTGATCACACCGGATGACAGGACAGGAGGGAAGCGGCAACCGTGCAAAGGGAAAGAACACAAGACAGAAAGAGAAAAGGGGGGAAGAGACAGAAGAAAGAAAGGGGTGCAAATGAAGCAGGGAAACCAGCAGAGACCTACAAGTCCATTATATGTTCCATATTACTGTCTATGAAAAGGGAACACACTACAATTAGTACAATTAGTTAGCTGTAGACCACATCATGAATTGTAATAGATGGATCCAGCACATGTGGGCAAAATGTTAAGATCTTAAGTTAGTGTACCAGCATCTTTACACACCTGCTAAACATCAGTCATTCATTCTCTACATGCAAAGAAAAGTTCATCAATGTAAAACGATGTTGAAAAGTGAACTAAAACTTTAACATTTCACCCCCCAAAAAATGTCCTTCCTACTTGCAACACAAAAGGAAATGCTAGCCTTAGTCACCATTAAAGAAATATTCCAGGTTCAATGCAAGTTAATCTCAATAGACAGTATTTGTGGCATAATGTTGATTACCACAAAAATGGAATTTAGTCTCATACGACCATTTCTTTCAAAAAAAAAGCAAAAATCAAGGTTACAGTGATGCACTTACAATTAATGTGAATGGGACAAATATGAATATGGTGAAATAATGCATTTTTCTTTTTTACCACACTAAAAAAATGCTGGGTTATTTATTAATTTTTTTCAATCCAAACGCTGGGTTGGGCCTATTGGGTCATTTTATTGGGTTATTTTCTCTCTGTTGGGTAGTTTTTGTGTAAGCCAGCTGCTGGGTTACTGGCTGAGTCATTTTCACTGACAGTTGAAACTATACACCCCTCCCCCCAACCCCATGCAACAACCCAGAAGTAGCATCAGAACAGCTGATGAGTTACCTGACGCTGGCTTTTTGGATCGTCTTCGGGAGTTAGCAGGTCTCAGCACTGACAAACTGGTTCATTTATTCAGTTATATAAAGTTTGTGTCAGTGTTTTTATCTATAATATAATTACTGGACACCAGAAAATGCAAAAATGCCATTCCATAATCAGAACTGGACAGTTCACATGACATCAACTGTTAGATGTCAAACAACAGTAGTTTTGTGAGCTTTGGTTTTGCTAGTTTGTATTGCAAACTGGACGCTGAATAGATTTATTACTACTTTTTTTTTTTTTTTTTGTAATGCAAACGTCTCCTTTTGGCAAAATTTGCCTTTTCGAATCCAAAATGTATTACCTACATGACTCATTTAGTTTATACCCTGTATCACCCTGTCTAAACCAGAAGCGAGCGGCGCATCACTGACACGAAGGCCGTTTTACAACACTTGCGTAACATGCTTCAGGGCTTCGACACACCGCTCCAAGCAAGCGTCATGCGGGGCTTCGTCCACATGAAAAGTGTTGGTGTGTACGGTAAACACTGAAAACGACTGAGTTTAGAGTAGAAAAAAGTCAGGGGGAAAAATAAGGTAACTATTAATTAATAAATAAATTATGAGCCATCAAATATCGAATCAAAGTCTTTCAATCAAAAGAGTTTTTCTTTGTACTTGTATGAAAAAAAATAAAAATAATAATAAAAAAATAAATAAATAAAATCACAAACTGGTGCAATCTTCGATCAGTTATTGCACAGAAACATTTACATTAACCATGCTTCCAGTATTCTGATGACTGTTGGATTGCTAACATTTTTTTGCTAGCTTTTTTTTTTTTTATGTTGGAACAAATATGGTGGAATACCTCTAGAAGTCTGAGATGTCAAGGCCTTATTCCCCTACATCCTACACTCAGCAAAAAAGGCCTGCACATAGATAATGTTTAATTTTTATTTTAAATGTAATTTATTTTGTATGGATTTAATTCCTTATAATTCTAGTGTCAATTACTAAAAAAAAATTATATAAGTAACATATAAAGGGATAGTTCACCTAAAAATGAAAATTCTCTTATCATATACTCACCCTCATGCCATCCCAGATGTGTATGACTTTCTTTCTTCTGCTGAATACAACTGAAGATTTTTACAAGAAAATCTCAGCTCTGTAGGTTCATACAATGCAACTGAATGGTGACAAAAAAGCTCCAAACAGCACATAAATGCATAAAAGTAATTCATATGGTTCCAGTGGTTAAATGACTGTGGATATTTAAATTAAGAAAGGATTTAAATACACATCTGTTTCTCACCCACACCTATCATATAACAAGTGAAGACATGGATTAAACCACTGGAGTCATATGGATTATTTTCATGCTGCCTTTATGTACTTTTTGCAGCTTCAAAGTTCTGGGCACTATTCACTTGTATAGAATGAACCAAACAGATCTGAAATATTCTAAACAAAAACAAATAACTTTAGAAGCAGAAGAAAGGCATACACATCTGGGATGAGGGTAAATTAGATTTTTATTTTTGGATGAACTATCCTTTTAATAATATAATGGGTTTTTAATGTTTTTAATGTCTAGTGTATTAAAAATTACTTATAAATGTTACTTTATTGTTCTACATGCTGTTTATTAAAAAGTTTGTAAAATAGTTTAAAATGTACTTATTGCATGTATTTATTTTTATCCAATAATAAAGGAGTTACCTACCACCCTAAATTGGATAAAAACATGATGCTGTATTTAAAGTTTATTTATTTTATTATGTTATATTTTTTGCTTTATATCAATCTGTTTTTATAATCACTCTGTCATCATTTAATTGTTTGTTTGATCTGTAAAGCACTTTGGGTCAACTTCTGTTGCTTTTAAATGTGCTCTATAAATAAAGGTTGACTTGACTACCATGTTTACACATTTGTTTATGGTGTGGCTTATTTTACAATATTTTAAGCATAAAACAATTTGAAAATATTAACCCACTTATGAGATCAAATTAACCCAGCATTCCTGTAAAAAATTAACCAGCATTTGGGTTGAATAAATAATCAATTTGCTGGGTTAAAATGAACAACCCATCTTGCTAGGTTAGTTTAACCCAACATGTGTTCTGTCCCATATTTAAACAGTGGCTGGGCTAAAAACAAGCCAATTTGGGTTATTTTTAACCCATAATTTTATGGAGTGCAAAAACATAGCCACACTAACACAAATATACAGATACAACAAAACAATTTTTGCACTTACTACACAGTGAAATATTGCAAAATAAAGTCAAACACATTTAACTCAAATGGTCATGCATTTCTACGACAACATTGCTAAGCCATGGGCTGCATCCCTTACATTCCTTCAATAGACCGTCAAAAACTCCTCTTCTGTAGCGCAAGGGGTTGAGGGCAAAATTGGCCAAAAAATAAGCCAGATACTTTGAAAATAGTGTAGTAAAATTGTCTGAATATTATACTGCTTTCATTGGATTTTAAATGCCCTATGATTACATAGTACTGATGCTAATTAGAATGGATAATGCGATTGGGATGTAGCCTTGGAAAAATAATTGTTAGCTTTAGCGAACAAGTCTGAAGATAAAATTACATATTAAATAAAAAGAACATATTCAGCTGTGTCTACAAGGACAAACATTCTCTCAACAATTTAATTAAACACTCAAAAAGGAAATGAGGCAATAGTTGCAATATACCTGCTATATCAATATACTTGTTAATATGTATGCAAATTTATATTTCGGGCTAAGGTGAGATTGTACTCTAAGTGTCGCTGTATGCCATATGTTGGACAAATCTTTCCGCTCTAGTGATTCTCGCAGGCAGCCAGCATACACGGCCCTCCTGCTGCGTGAATTGCACCCCCCCACCCCCGAGCACTCTTCAAAATAACATCAACACATAGGCTAACACAAATTACCATGCCCTACATTCAGGTCATCTCCTCATTAACACATAGGTTTTATTCTAGCTTCAAGTACTCTTTATGAATTAAATACAGCTTTTTTTTTTCTCCCTGCTTTTAAAACAAATATATAACCTATTTGTGCAATGATTTCTTCCGTTTCAGTTGCCTCATCTGCCTTTCCACACTATTCGTTTTGACAAACAGATCATGTGACCCGTGGGCCGTGATGTAGTGCAGTTATGTTCACCGAGAGGCTTAATTAAATTCTTCCAATCTTGAAGCACTGGCGTTCACACGGCAAAACCTAACGGCCATGCTCAAGAGCAGCTAATCCAAATTTATTAAATCAACTAGTGACCCATCTAGTGCTAGAGATAATGCCCCCATCTGAAAGCATCTTGAGGTATTTATTTGATAATACATCCAAAGAGAAGACTCAGAAACGTCACTGAGTCAAGACAACATCTACTAACAATGCAAGTGCAATGTGGCAGAATTTCATTTCGGACAGAGAACTCGTTCAATCCACTCAGATCAAAACATAATGAGCACCAGCCAGTCAACACAGCAGCAAAAATCTCATTGACTGTAGACTAGCTGTACATTTTAAAGAATGGTGTGTCTACGCACTTGTCACCCGACCTTTCAAATGCAATGTATATATATATATATATATATATATATATATATATATATATATATATATATATATATATATATATATTTTTTTTTTACCTCAGTAGCAGTGTTTGGAAAACAACTTTCAAATGTAATTCACCAAGCCACAAGTTACACATAATTGACCCTTCGCACTTCTGATCAATCCTGTTTTAGCAACTGTTGCCCTGCTGCAATTTCTCTTTACACATGTTAGCAATTTTCCAATGACAGTTTAAGGGAGTAATGTGTGTTTGATTACTTTTAAGTGGGATTTTATCAAAATAATAAAAAAATGTTGCCGTGTCATTTGTAATATTGACACGAGTTCCCAGAGAGGATAAATGCAGTGTTTTTCTGTCTTTTTTTTTTCCGCAAATGAATATATAACATCTGCAATGACACCTACATTTACTCCAAGTTAAATTAAAGCTAATAACTGAACATTAAATGTGTTGAATCAATTCATAGTAAAAGCTATAGTAAATAAACAGTTCACAGCATAATAATAAGTGTGTTATGAGACGTTATAAACAATTTTTCTCTTTTCAAGTAACCGTAATAATCCGTTTTTAAATTGCGGTGTAATTTAACAATTTCTCTTTACAAAAAACTTCAGATATATATGCAAGACAATGTCACTCTTCATACAAGAACACGTAAAAATATTATCCATTCCGATTATGAGAATATTCACGCAATCTCCCATTCATTCCAATGGTGTTCTGGAGAACTTGTCAGAGTGAGCAACCATAACTGGAGGAGGGGGGGCGGAGCTTAGCGAAGGTTCAATTTCAAGTAGTTAAACTACAGTAAAGCTACCCTTTAGAAAAAAGTACCAGTACTTCGCTACTAAACTTAATAAACACACTACTATCAAAAAGTAAATAACTACAGTACATCAAAGCTTATTAAAGGACGCAATGTCTTTTTAAAAGTACATGATAATGTATTTAATCAGTTGTATTTTTCTGACGCAAAAACAGGTTTTGGATGAATAAACAAATTCAAATAGAGTGACTGCATTAACCTGAACAGATTAATTTACCTTAAAATTCACTTAAATAAATAAATAATTGGTTTGTTTACATGAACAGTCAGAATGAACCATTTCACTTAAATTGTCATGCTACACTGCTACCTATTAATAAAGTTAAGTAGCTAATAGCGGAAAAGAAACTATTTTGAAAACATCTACTTACACGCTACTGTAGTAATTAAGTTTTTAGAATCCCAACTTTCATTTAGTTGCTCAAGTATGTGATAAGCAAAAGCTATTCTTGTCGTCTTGAGATCTTCTGGGATTAAGTGAACAACACTGTTTATTCTAAAACAGTTGAGAACGGCTGTCAAAATGTACAATCCAAAGCCAGTGAATAAAGCTTCAGTTTTCTGTAATAGTCACCAATCTGATTACCAGTGCGTTAATGTGTAACAGAACCAGCTGAGTTATCTATAAATCAAGGATTTGGTTTGTGACAACCCACACACGAGTAATCTATATTCTATACTGTACTTGAGGGGTTTCTGTGAAAGCATCTGTTTCGTACAATAAAAATAATTTAATGTTCAGTATCACATGCAATGAGCTATAGGCTGATCAAATGTTAACACATAAAATAACAACTATGCCTGTCAAAGCCTGAAGACTGACCTCTTTGTACACTGTTTGTAGAATAAACATCCCCTCCCCCATTTCTATGGAAAAAAAAAATATGTATTTTTAGACAGCACATGATGTGGAGAAATTTGTTCAATCGGACGTGATGAACTTAAGCATGCTACTGTGACTTTAATATTGGGCTTTTAATACTGGCTAAAAATCATCACTTAAACCTTCAACATTTGATACTCTAGAGTTAACTAATACTGGCAGGTTACCAATGATCCTAGAGGGTTGCACACACAGGAAAATGTGGTTAGTATGTGCCGCTCCCACTAAGTTTCGTCACATTTCAAGCTGTTGATTCAGACTCTTCCAACGTGACAGATGGACACGTCAGGAGATGTTGTCCTCTTAACATATTAAGATGCAATGAGGTAGTGCTCCTTTCCTTCACAAGAACAATAGATTTACATGGAACTAGAGACCATGCGCACACTAAAAATTAGCCATTGGCCGATATGGGGTTTTCAATGGCAGATGCTGATAACTTTCAATATACATTATGTCAGCTAACACAACCGTAATAAGGCAATGGTGTTGCACTGCTATACACTGAAATGAAACAAACTTTTATTTAAACTATATTTACTCAAATATCTAAACATGTTTTAAAACATTATGCTTCTATGGTCTCACTGTCTCTCAATTTCATCGGCCTTGCCGATATATCGGTCGATCACCACTAAAAATGGCATTTACTGCAATAACAACAAAATAAAACATCTGAATGCCTACTTACCTATAAGGAAAAACTAAGCTCAAGTGTGTAACAATCACAACACCATAAGAAATTATTTCTAACACATACTAACGGCATTTCACAGGCATCTCCATGCTAAGCGTAGTCTACAACAGAAGAAAAGCCACCTGTATTGTTAGTTAGTGTTAAACCTCACTCAGCTTTTGGCTCCAGCACATCCAGTCTACTTCGCCAATCTGTGATGAGACAATGGAAAAGATAAAGATGCTCACCAGCGTTGGAGATGCGTCTTCCTCTCTCCCAGTCCATCTGCTCTCTGTCCAGCTGCTCTATGTTCTCCCTCTCTTGCTTCTCTCTCTCGGCACGCTCTCTCTCCATCAGCTCGCGCTCGGCGCGCTCCCGTTCCTGGCGTTCCTGCTCTAGCTGCTCCTGCTCCTGACGCTCCCGCTCCAGGCGTTCCAGTCGTTCCTGCTCTGCATGTTCCTTCTCGAGTCGTTCCCACTCCTGCCGCTCCCTCTCAGCACGCTCCTTCTCCAGCATCTCCCGCTCCTGACGCTCCCGCTCTAGCCGCTCTCGTTCCAGCCGCTCCCGCTCTTGCTCCTTCTGACGCTGGAGCTCCTGCAGCTGCCTGAGGGGGCATGAGAGTGGAGGGGAATGCATGAGTGCACAATGGACCAGATGGGACTGGGAACTAGAGCATTAAAAACTGTCTAAGCTAGGAGGCAGGTGAGGTGTCTAATTAGGTATATGCGAGGTACAATTGTTGCATAACAGGGCGAATACAGATACAGATCCTGGGACTCTCGCCTTAGTCTCTCAGCCAACCCAGAAACACAATCTCAGTACATAAAATCCTAGATAACCTCAGTAACTATTTATAATAACTTTAATTTCTACAGCACTACAGTCACCAAGCAGAACTGAAAAAGTAAACATTGCTTTTAAACAGCTTTCAGAATACACCCTCCATATTCCACGGGTCGAACCCCTCAAACTCGAGCCATTGATCGGTCTAATATTACCATGTCGGGCTGGCTGGGCAGCTCTTACAAACAGTTTGAAAGTGTCAGAGACACAATGTTTACATTTTTAAAACATTGTGAAACAAGGTTTATTTATAGCTAAACTGGGATAGAAGAAATTATTTCAAAAAGGTAGTTATTTTTCACATCCGGCTTTTAACATTTAATCAAAAGCTTAATTTTTTTTAAACATTAATACCATGCACTGTTAAAATGAACAGTTTATTCATTATCCACTCAGTCAACAAGGGAGAGGGAATTACTTAAACAATATAGTGATATTCACAGAAATTGTTTCACCTAATCTGGAGTCCAATTTCAAGTCTTAAATCAATTGCTAATAAGCGACTGAATTAAAGAAAAACTTGATTTTCCACCTCTGGATGATTCTGGTAGTTTTGGTAATTCTAGTATCGTTAAGATAATTTGGGTTATATTGATTTTGTAAGTAGGGTTGTAAGAAAGAAAGTATTCTGTAAGTTACAGATGAAAAATACCAAAACAATTTATTGCAGAATATTACACGACTGGGATCCAGGCAGAAAAGTACATCACATCTTACACTAGAGGGCAGCATGCTCAAACGGGTCACAAGAGGTGCAGACCAGCTGATGTTCTCCCAAGTAATGGTTTTTAAAAGATTTGCTTGTCAGTCCTCTAGTGCTTAATCAGCATCCTGCACATCCTCATGCCCAGCGTTCCAGTGTGTAATTACATTAGCGGGCCAGATACATTTAGAGTGTGGACTGCAGGGACCGCAAATAAAGAAAAATGGACTGCTTGCAGCACAGGGCTGCAGCTGGACAGAAGGACTTTACTCAAAGATAAAGGGCAGAACAAATTAATGCCAATACGAGGAGGAATTGGTGCATTTCTTTTACAAAAGAATGTAGCATCAAAGTCACTATGTACAGTACATGTCAACTGCGGTTGTCCATACATGCTTTTTTTCACAACAATATTTTCATCCAAAATAAAAAACAAAAAATTTGGTCATCATTTACTTGACCTCAAACTGTTCCAGACCTGTATGATTTTCTTTATTCAGTGAAACACAAAAGGAGAGGTTTAGAAGAATATTGACGCTGCCGTTTTACATCCAATCATAGTAAATCATGACTAGGGGGCTGTAAAGCTCCAGAATTACAAAACAAGGCACCATAAAAGTAGTCTGTATAATGTCTGTGCTATTTCAAGCCTTCTGAAGTAACTCAGTTAAAGTAAACAATCAGTTAAAATTCGGTGGTCCTCTGCCGCAGCTCTCAAATCTCATTCACGTTCATGCAATTTAAAATATGGTCCATAATGGGCAGGTTTAGGGAGTAACGGAATACATGTAACGGGATTACATATTTAAAATACAAAATATAAGTAACTATTCCACCACGGTTCCAATTTTAATAATTGGTAATTAGAATAGAGTTACATTCAAAAAGTATTCTGATTACTGAAGAGATTACTTTGTAATTTATTGTCATTTGTTTCATTTCATATTTCAGTACTTTCAGATGGAAAGCATTTATACATATAAATGATGTGATCCAAAGTGCATTTGAACAGCAGTGAAACACTTTCTTATGATGTGTTACATTCATACAAGCAGACAGAGAAGTAAGTTTAAATTAAGCTTGGAGCAGAAGAAATAGAAATAAACCTTGTGTAAATTGTCAGCTTTACGCGAAAATGCTATTTCTAGACATTTTACATGCAGAAGTTACCAGGCACGATCATATTTTTTTTATAAAGAAAATTCACGTTCGATAATAATTTCTTTTTTTCCTAGTAAGACCTTTAATATTAGGGCAAAAATTGTATTCTTGATAATCATTTTTGCATTGTTTTCCTGTAAAAATATCTAAAAATCCTTAAAACAAGATACCATTTTATTCATCTTGTTTTAGAAACAACACTGCATAAGATATTTATGTTTTGAGAATATATTTTTAACGTGTATTTTTTCTTACTGTACTGGCAGAAAATCTACCAGTGCTTAAGTAGTAATCCAGTTTATTTAGAAGACGTTACTGACCTTTTTTACAGAATGTATTCTGTAATCTGTAGTGGAATACATTTCAAGAGTAACCCTCACGCCAGGGTTGGCATAACCGATGCCAAAAGTTATTGGTTCTTATATGTGCATATTCAAATTGCAAAAGAGAGTTTAAGGCTATAGATGAGTGGAGGATTTCCATTCAATAACTTAAATTCCCCTTCTTATGTGACACTTCACAAGACTTGGAATAAGTCTTTGTTTTTGTCATTTAATTTATTTTTGTGTCATTTTTGAAGGGTGATGGCCCCTGGTAAGCCCCTGGTAACCGTACATTTTTATTGTGTGGAAAAAGCAACGTTAACATCCTGCCTAACATCTTTTGTGTTCAACATAAAGAAAATTGTGAATCATGAGTAAATTCTAAACTTATAATTTTTGTGGAGAACTATCCCTTTTAAACATTCACTTTAACCTTTTGCTAAATTTCACAGCCATGAGGTTTGAAAGCATCCCGTTGTGAAAGACAGCACACACTGAAACCGAATTCCAACTTAAATATATTTTAGCTGGCAGAATGGTGCCAACGGAAATTGAGTAGGTGATATAAAGTCAGATACATCAGAAGCTCGACATTGGGGTTTGTGTTACAGGGTATCTGCAGGTATCAGCTCATCCAATTTAATACTTTTTAATACCCTTTTCAAAAAATATTTAAGACTTGCTCGTTACTTCACTTTTGGTGTTAATGCACATACTTATACACAGTTGGTAAACGTATACCCAACACTAGATGCAACATGAAGTCACATGTTAAAACGACATGTTGCTAATGCGAGAAAGGTTCGATATTGTATAATTACGGTGTGTATTTTTATACAGACATCTACAGTAGTTTTTAAAGCTCATTACTTACGTTCATTACTATAAACAAGGTACCTCGACTGAATGTCACTCCAGAAATCATACATAAAACATCAACTTATTTTTGTTTTTTAGTGCACTCACTGAGGCTCTCGTCAAACATGAGCACAAATGGCCCTGCATTGACACCAACAAGCTTCTCCTTGAAATAGACCAAATCAATTTATACAGTTGATGTCAAAAGTTTACATACACTTAAGGTTGACGTCATTAAAAGTAACTTTTTAACCACTCCACAGATTTCTTATTAGCAAACTATAGTTTTGACAAGTCATTTAGGACATTAACACTGTGCATGACAGGAGTAATTTTTCTAACAATTGTTTACAGACAGATTGTTTCACATTTAATTGATTATATCACAATTCCAGTGGGTCAGAAGTTTACATACACTGTGCCTTTAAGCAGCTTAAAATACAGAAAATAACAAAAACTGCCTCGCAGACATGAGAAACAGGTCTATAGAAAGCTTGAATTGTCTACTTTTAAATGAAACAATTTAAATTTAATACAAATATTCTCCGATTGTGTAATCAGCATGAAACCAATGAGAGGTACAGTCTTTCCCGTTTGAGCTCATTATCGTTTTTGGAAGAAGACACGCTGAGAATTTACCTCAGAAGTGCGTTATCCGATATGGCCTAACACAAAAAGTCTCACACAAAAGTTAATTTTCTGAGGGAAAACTGGAGTCTACACAATGTATTATAGGTTTCATGGCCTTATTTCTGCTAACCACGCATAATCTTGTTTTTCTCATAAATGCAAACATCTCATACATCTCATGTTTAGAGGCTCTTATGTTACAACACTGCTGAGAAAGTGATGCAGTTGTTAATTTAGTTAATTATTCATGCTTGACATGATGCCTACAATCATGTCAACTGTATGCAGGGCAAAAGTTTGTATTGTTATCACAAAGCAAGTTATGGCATTTGGAACCAAGGTAGCTTTTTCTATCAAAAGTCCAAAAAACTCGGAGGATCTGAGTGATCTGAGGGTTTTACTGAACATAAGGACTACTTAGATTTGTAAATGCCACACAAAAACAGAAAAATAATTCATATTCCGATTTGTCTCTACACATCGTCCCTTCCCACCATACCCACCCACATACCTGATATCGGAGATGATCTTATTATTGTTTTAAGAGGTTAAACAAGTTTGCTGTTTATTAACTATAAATGAACACATTATCTGTTATGTTGCATTTCATTAGTTTAATCTTGAACAGGTTAGCTTTTTTAATTAAATATGCTATAAGTTGATAATTGTTATTTTCTTCAATCATCTA
Source organism: Moxostoma hubbsi (assembly GCA_032164185.1). Classification (NCBI taxonomy): domain Eukaryota; kingdom Metazoa; phylum Chordata; class Actinopteri; order Cypriniformes; family Catostomidae; genus Moxostoma; species Moxostoma hubbsi. The sequence continues at coordinate 10,487,877 of JAVLUX010000022.1, read as the reverse complement.
ATTATAAAAATACCTAAAATATGTTGCTTGGAAGTGTTTGCTTCAGCCAGTGGAAGGCATGGCACAAATGTGTGTGCACATGATCAGGATGGTACCACCTCTGCCTCATTTTGCGCCAAGACACACCCTGGTATGTTGAAAGTACAATTTAGTGAAATGTGTCTTCTCGTGTAATCGGCCAGTTAATGTTAAATGTTAATGTTGAAATGACAATGGTGAAAATTAAAGGTTTTCATTCGTAAGGTTCATTTTACGGTCCAATGATGGAAATGTTCAAACAAACAAACAAAGTAATACCATGGGTATTGTAATTTAAGACTTTTTCATGGCCTTATTTTTCACCAAATTGATTTAATACCTTTTAATACATTTTAATGACCTGTGGATTTCCCTGTGTTGAGATATTAACCAGTTCACCTTGTCCATTTGGCTGCGGAGTTGCCACACTTGTTTTTGCATGAATGGCTGTGCCTGATGTCATTTCCTGGGACCTTGCCAGGTACACTTTCCATCCAGCATGACAGTCATCATCATGACAATGGTCAGGTTAGGTGTGGTGACATCATGCCTCCACATGTTTCGAAGCAAGAGAGTAAGATGGGAAAACCACACCCAACCTGTCAATGACCCCTTGAGAAAAAGTGTTTTTGTGCCCATGGATCCAAATGTCGCCATCTCACCTGCTGCAAAATACAGTCGGTCTTGCTTTTACTCTGAATGTAATTTCTTCCCAAACTTTATTTCTAGGATAAAGTTAAACCTCAGACTGAAGTAACAAGGCAAGCCATTATTAAGACATTATTCCTACTCTTTGGCCACATCGTACTTTATCAAACATAGTGTGGTTGAATATTCTTTAAGCACCTAAAATCATATTGTTAATTTCTAGGATAAAGTTAAACCTCAGACTGAAGCAACAAGGCAAGCCATTATTAAGACATTATTCCAACTCTTTGGCCACATCGTACTTTATCAAACATAGTGTGGTTGAATATTCTTTAAGCACCTAAAATCATATTGTTAATTTCCCTGTTAACTATCTCATTACAAACCAGGGGTGTTGCTGGGGTTGGAAGAGATTAGGGAAGAGAAGGGCTTAGCCACAAGAGGAAAATTTCTTGAAAAATTGTTATTTTCTGCATGACTTGATCGTTTGATCTAATGATGACGTGTTAAAGCAGCACTGCAGTTTGTGCCTGACTGAAGAGAGGAAGAAAATATATCTCGCAGTCCAGATGCACTCCAAACAGCTTCAGGTGATGTAGTTCGTAAAGTATGAGGGAATTATAATGCAAAAATATCAAATAAGTAAATACAAAAGCACTCTCATTGTGGAGTAAGTGGAGCTGGAGAAAAACTTGGGAGTCAAGCGTCTTTAAAGGAAACACCCCGGCGTAACATCTTAAATGTAGTTATATTTAATGCGTTATAGCTTTAATAAAGTTCAAATATTTTGAAAGACGACCATGAAAATAACTACAAACTCTGAAACTGGCATTTATCTGTGTGGTCAGTACATTTACTGTGAGTTGCGAGAATGTCCCGAGGGGGAGAGACTGAAACCGCTCATTCCACAAGCGTGCACGCTTACTGCAGCTAGATTATAACGTGATGGCTCATGACTTATTGAATCATAATATATGTCACTGTGCATTTCTTATCATGAAGAAAATTAGCAATACGCAGCTTTATTAATAAGAGAGTGTTTGGTTTTTTTTAGTTAAATATGGATTGAAGTGAACAAAAATGTGAGAGAGGATAGTCGTCGCACCGTTATACATAATACATTTTGTATTTGTTTTGGCTTGTTTTTCAATATAAATATCTAAAACTCCTTTAAAACAACGAACATTTTCTTTGCCAGCTATACTGCAAAAGATAAACTTGTTATCTAGTGTTGAATAGTAAAAATACAAATATTTAAAAATATATAAAAATCCTTTAACAGAAAGATGAATTCACCTGCTGTTTAAGATGACAACCTACATGCAGCAGACTCCAAGCAATGTACTACCAGAATACAAGCATTTCATTTGGGCAACGGAGGTGCATCAAGCAAGCTAACTAATCTTTGATTTAACTATGGCTTCATGAATGTGTTAGCTAGCTAACTTGCTGAGCTTAAGTAGAAACAACCGATTTGCCCAACATTTGCCCCGACCCTAACATTACAGTAACTGATTATCAGAGATTGTCACACAGCTACCTAGCTAGCTTTATCAAACCTAGATAAAATATTTCTAATATCTAGTTCTTTAATGTACGTGAATTTACGTATTTCCCTGAATAACGTTAGATTAACTTCCCCAAATAATGTCAAAATTCAAATTATAAACCTACCAGGTAACATTGCAAACTATGAACCATTATTAAACATAGAAGTTAGACAGAAGATCTCTACGTTGCTGAACAGTGGCTAGTACCTTGCTACGCATGCATACTGTATTACCTCAACAGCTTTCGAAACAATAGCAGTTTGTAGAAACCTGCCGAGTGACAATAGTCACACTTACTCACCAGAACAGGTAGTGTTCAACAGCTGGCTATAAATGCGAGGGATCTAAAACCCATGAGATGATAATTCCAACAGTGAACTGATTAAGCACGTAAACGACAATCTACCACGGCCAGAGGCAAAAGTTTTTTTATAACGGACAGAAGGACTACAAGGTGAACAACAGACAAAAACAAACAACAAAAACGTATTATATTTGTGAAGTGAAACGTGTGTGTGCGTATCTTCAAAAACATCAGGGGCTTGGTATAATACATCAGGGGCATGAGTATGGAATTGTTCAGTAAACCAAATTTTTACAACACTTATCATTTCTGTTTCTTAAATACAATTAAGATTGAATAAAATTTTATAAAAATACAGAAAATGTTATTATTCCAATTAATCGAAGGAATAATCAAAGAATAATCAATAATCAAAATAATCGTTAGTTGCAGCCCTAGTTATAGTGAATATTACAACTTTATTGCCATGATGACATAACTTGGCGTTTAAAAATAAGTAAACACTGCTAATTTATGAGAATATAGCAAAGGGTCAATTGTGATCTTAAACCAGTACTGCAAGTGCAGCTGGGCCAGTAGAAATCCAAACCCCACAAACTATATACAGCTCACCAAGAATCCACAGGGGCCAGTATACTACTATGAAAATCCTCCAAAAGGAGATTCCAAGTGCTTGGTCTACTGCCCGAGTTCTCCATAGCTGCTCAATTTAGTTGTCTTGTTTCTGGGTTGTTCTTGTACCTGGGTTCCCAGAGGGTGCATTCCAAGCCACATTATTAAATATCATCGAGGCATGGATTGCAGTGTGTCCCACTTCCCCAAATCCCTGCTTAGCCTGAGCCATGCTCTCTGCGATGTAATTAAAGAGAAGAGCAAGCTTTGTTCATGTCCGTTGTAATATACCGCCCCTAAAGACCATGGCAGCCATAGCCTGCCATAAGTCAGCCCCTGAGTAGGGTATTAGAGCAAGCTCCCTACAGAGGTGAACACTGACAGAACACTAAAAAGAAATGAGGTAAATAGACACTTGATACTAGAAGCCAAAGTCTAATCTTAGATGTGTGTTGTTAAATGCAGACTAAAGCCCCATTAACACTGACAGCAATTAAAGAGACAGCTAGGTCACAAATCTGTATGTTGTTGGTTGCTAGTAGTAAGGATGTGCACAACTTCCATATTTTCAAAATCCTCTCAGTCAGTGGATTGCCTGAATGAGTAGCTGACTAATTGTTCTTAAATAAACCAGAATCAGACATGTTCTTGGGTTCAAAATAATCTAGATGGAATGTACATGATGGGACACAGAATGCAGTTGTCTTAAAACAGGTATTTAAAATTTGTAAGATTTTTAACTTGAAACTGTATCTTAAAAAACAACATTCATGGCATATATGTTCAAAAAACAAGATGCAATGAAATGGTCAAAGACATCCATCTTTTTATGTACTCTATCGTTTATCGTTTTTACGTTTTAGAAAACGTAATCGTTTTCTAATCTTTTTAGGTGCTTTAAAGGGAATTCATTTAAAAGATGCAACTTTTTCAAGAGGTTTTTTTTGTGCAAACTGTTTAAGTTAACCAAACTTGAAACTTTGGGTGCAGCAGAATGGTAAATTTATTTGCATAAATGGAGCTCAAATTGTAGCATGGCCGTGGATGCAAAGCATGCTATCAGCTTTCCAATTAAACCACCAATTTTAAAACTACAAACTAGCAAATACTTTAAATAAGAGAAAGTAGAGATAAACTAGATGACCAAATTGGTTATTGAATGAATTGTTAACCAGCTTGGCCCATCCTTAGTAAGTAGACATTCCTACTTGACTGCAATTATTAACTTTATCAGCATTGGTAGTCACTTTGCAGCACGGCTCATTTGCATAATGCTCTAATTTGTTGCATTGCCTATGGTTAACTGTTGTTCATGTTACAGGAAATTGCATTGTCGTAGCAAATCTCTTTCAGTGTGAAGGCCCTTTTAGAAATATGGAACATGAAATGTATGGGTCAGGTATGGTTAACGGTTCATTATGCTACTGCCATGCAATCCCAAGGATCCCATAATCCTTATATGGTAAGATGAAGTGGTCAAATTTTAAAAATACTCTCTGAACAATTATCACTTTAAACCATACTTGCTTTTGACCAACAGAAAGGAGGATTTATGGGATCAAATGTGTGTGCTACTTGATTCTTAAATAAGAACGACACCCCAGACCTGTTTGCAAGTGTAGTTCACACCATTTCTGTTGAGTGCTTTATTTATGCATAATCATATCGGACACAATTGCATTCCCTGGCATATGAGATCATAACATTCCGAAATAACAAGCAGCCAAAACACTTAAAATTAAAAGCAGGCCCTGCTCTCTGACAAGCGACTGGAAGGGGACACATTATAGGGTTGAGGGGTTCATCAACAACTGCTACATTAAAGGCTTAGTTTCAGTTTTTTCTTGAGTTAAGTTGGTTTTCCTAAGCATTACCCCTTTCAGATTATGTTGTTCCAAGGAGAAACAAGCTCTCTGGTTCATCTACATTCCTATGCATTTATGTAACAGCCCCTTTCAGCCAAGTGTTCAAAGACAGAACTGAACTGGTGGTCATTTAAAGGCATGTGTATTTTATGTTCCATTACAGTGACATAATAAGACATTGCTTGGATTGTTCTCATATTTCGGAATAGAGCAAGGCTTTTCTGACTGCAGGCCGAAAAATATGTCCAGGGTTCACCCAGAATCCTTAATGGAGAGCTTAAAAGGTGAAATTTGTATTTCTTTGCCAATAGCAGCAACAGGATTGGGTGTTTCCTTGTTTGATCAAACGAGTACTCCTGCAGCATACTCTAGCCATTGGTTGAGCCATAGTTTAACATGTCAGGTCTATGCTTTGCACATATAAACCATACATATGTAATGAATGTATGAATCGCTTACTTTTTATACTTAGAAAAAAATTACACACTTCAACTTTAAAGGGATACCCAAAAATTTAAATTCTGTAATTTCATATTGTATGATTTACATTCTTCTATGAAACTTTAAATAGAAAATATTTAGGGACAGATAGCCTCAATCCCCATTCAGTATCACTGTATGAAAAAAAAAAATTAAAAAAAGAGCAGTGTCAAGATTCATCCAAATTTCTTCTTGTGTTCCACAGAAAAAAGGCTGAGTACATTTTTATAACTATCCCTTGAAGTCTGCCCACAGAAGCCAGTAAATCAGCACAGTCCCTTTAAAGAATAATGACCAAATTACAGGCAACTGAACAAAAATAAGATACATTCAGAAAACTGTGATAATCTTTCGGCAATAAGCGCTACATTCTTGAACATTTGGAACATAGAGAAAATGAAAGGCGTGGTAAAATTGTTACATTTTTGCTCAAACATCCCCATTCTCCCACATAGAATGAGAGCTTAAAAGATGGGAAACATGCAGCAGATCCATTTATTGGCGTCTCCTTTCCTGACATCAGTTACCAAGGAAACAGTAGCTAAGGGAGTGTAGGCGGCTCACAGCATGATTCGGAATATCTTCCAACAACTTACTACAACAGATTCTAAAAGGCAGTATGACTTTATTGCATTTAAAAAAAAAAAAAAAAAAAAAAGGAATAATTACTACTTTTTTTTTTTTAAGAAAATCTAAAAATATATACAGAAAAATATTAGGATGCACAATATTTTGGAAGCCAGTACTATATATATATTTTAGCCGATAAACAGGAAACTCAAAATATAATTAAATCGCTACAATATTTTCGCTGGTATTGGCCTCATTGAGCTGATAATTATAGGTTAACATAATCAGCCCAGAAATTACATATCAGTCCATCTCTAAACATATATAGAATAAAGAAAACGTTTTCAAAAAAAAGATAGAAATAATAAGTGGTATATTTTACATAGTAAAGTAAAATTATAAGCATCCCTATTGCTCATTTTGAACTTAAGTATTAAACTTTGGTGCATAACTTAAATGGACACCTAAAATTGCATGGTTTGTTGAGGCATACCATTACTTTTCTGGACTTTGTCTGGAAGACAATAAAATGGGAAAGAATAGGCAGACTTTTATTGGGAGGAGGTGGCACCCGAGCCTTATCAAGGGACTAGAACAAAACATAGACTTGGGCTCTTTTAGTGTATGTTAGTAAGCGACAACCTAGAATCCACTCAGAACACCCCTTCAACCACCAAGCAAATTATTAGCAACACACTAAAACAACTCAGAACACCTCAGCAAGCCTATATCACAATGAATATACTGTATCACTATCCTATCCCACTGAACCACTATATAGCAACCATTCACAACACCCCAGCATTGTGGTGGTAAGCTTTGCATACCCAAACGCCACCCAAATGTAAAAAAATATTTAGTACTTCAACTAGAATAATAGAGAGCAAATCACTGCAATACAAAATCCTATAAAACAAATAAAATAATTAAATGTGGAAAACTGCCATCAGCACTCAAACAACGATGATAGACCAGTTTGAGAAAGCGAGCAGAATGTGTACCATATTGAAGTCCTTTTGGCCAGTGCCATTCCCCTCTCTTCTGGAAAGGCCCAGTTATTTGGTCCATGTGTGCTCTGTCCAAGCTAACCCATATGGTGTCTTTTACAAGACTTTCTTCAAAAATGTCAACAGATTTGTGCCTGGCTCACTGATTTCCCTTTACACAGAAGGAAGAACCTCTTCGAACAGTGAAGGAAATTTACTACATCCCAAAACTATTCTGAAACAGGATGCTGGCTTTCTGTAGCCATATGAAGGTCGTTCATCTGAACGCATTACTATGCTGAAGTGTGAAGAAGTGGCGTTGATTATGACAATCAGATGTAATTGATGCCATCAGTCTGTTAATGAGGTGGTGGATCCATTCTTGCCCTACTTGCGAGATACAGCGAGGGAAATTGGCTTTTGTGTCTCCACCTGACAGATGTGCTGAGAGCTGGCAGAGCAGCAAACCTGTGGCTATATTTAGCCTCCCATTATGACACTTCATGTCTTTTTAATCAAAACCAATATTGTATATTTGGCGCACTGAAAACATGTTGACCCACATGTCATTGTGGTCGTGATGGAGGAAAGAGGTGGAGTTGGGAAAGAGCTCATAAAAATGAAAGCTAAAAAAAGTAAAATCTAAATTTTTGCTCATGCAATCCTTTTTAAACCATAATCCATGATGTCCTAGTACCCAAACAGCCAAATATGTATTTCCCCACTGTAAAAGATGAGCATGAAAGGAACGCAAAGGTAGTATGTAAGAGCACAAATGAATGCACTTAGCCCTGAAAAAAATAAATAAATAAATATATATATATATATATATATATATATATATATATATATATATATATATATATATATATATATATATATATATATATATATATATATATATATATATATATATATATATATATATATAACAAGATAATTTTTTAGGTCTTTTCAGAAGTCTCCAGAAATGCTCTAATTCAAAACATGTGCGCACTAAAAGACAGCGCAAAAAAAAAAAAAAAAAAAAAACACAAATAAACAGAACACAATACTGAAGAGAAGCTCAAACCCCAAAATGCTTGGGGGAAAAAACATTCTTAAACTTCAATTTTGAACATAGTGGTTCTTTCACACAGACATGGACACTGACACATACTAAAGGAATTTAGATGCGAAACCACTGTGATCATGGTTTCTACCCACCAATGGAAAGAGGGATGAAGAGAGTCTTAAAGGAATAGAACACCCAAAAATGTAAATTATAGTAATTTACGCACTTGAATGTCTTTTCAGAATCATATGCTGTTATTTTTTCTTTGGAACACAAAAAGTTTTTTTTTTTTTAATTAAAAGCGCTCATGGACTAAACATGGCCTTTGGCAGAGTGGGAGATTATCAGTGAAACTGCTGAAAATTGAAGTTATTTTTCTCACATTAAGTTATCGTATAGTTTCAGAAGACTTGAAATATAGTCCACATCCCATACAGACTATGGCAAGAGCTGAGTAACAATTCTTAAATTCTTAAAGTAGTGCCCTTCCAAGGCTGATTTATCTTGTTTGTAATGCAGATGAGAAGAAAAAGTCAGAGAGGTTTGGAAAAATATGAGGGTGAGTAGATAGCAGAATTTAAATGTTTGGTGAACAATCCCTTTAATTTTAGCAGTCCTTTGACAAAAGTCATTAACACCATCGTGGTCCTCAGACCTGTCTGACAGCACAATCCATCTTCTGACACTGAGCAAGCAGACCATCTGATGGTCGTCTATAAATGACTGTCTCTCATTCCGGTCTACTCTCCATCACCGCAAGATTGGCCGGCATTGTATTAGGTTTGCCTCACGGTATGACATCAGATAGTAAGCATGCACCCAGTTCCATTGACTGCAATAGCTAAATATGGATGTGGGCCGGCATGCTGCGGCCGGGTGGGCGGCAGCAGGCCAGCTCAATTACACGTACTCCAAGACATTCTTTAAGAGAATCTTAGCCCTCTGCTTTCTGGCAGATCTTTCACAGACTGGAAAATATCCTTATAAGGAACATTTCTACTATATATACTATGGCACCTGGCTGATGAACACAAGCAGCTAGAATGTATGAATGACTTTTTTGAACTTTGTTCCTTAACAGGACAGTATCTCACTGGTGTTTTCCAGAGTACTTTGGCATATCTGAATAAGAAATGAAATGGAATGATATCTTGATAATCTCATTATTGAGGAATGGCCAAAGAAATCTATTTAGCCCTATAACTCTGCAACTGCAACAGGAATGCAATGTCTTTCCCCCCACAATTTGAATAAACCCCATAACGCATCCCTGCTGATAAGACTTGATAAAAACATGAATGTAAATTAGTCTGAGTCTCCAGTGTATTCGGAAGCTCTCTACCAAGCACCCTCAGGCGTTTCACTATGCTGTGGAGCACGCACATCTCTGTCTGGAGCACAAACCCAGCCAAACAATGTTTGCTATGCAGGACACACAGCATTGCCCAAAGATGTCTTTGCTCTGCACCAAACATTCGATGTTAAACAAGCTGCAAAGGCTCTGCAGATAAAGCTGGTTAAGAGCTAATGTCTCTTCTGAAGCAACAAAGTAGGACATGACAACTGCTGTGTCATCATCAAAAGAGTGAGATCAAGTTCAGAATACAATGGGGTGCTTAGGTCTCATACAAATTATAATGCATCATTGATGGGAATTGGGGAAATGTTTGTTTGGGGGCTAGAAGATCACTGGCGTGGTCAAAATGACAGAGAATCGTGCAGAAGTGTGTGTTTTGGGAAGCCCCTTCAGTCACCATTCACTTTCATTGAATCTTTTTTATGTACAATGAAAGTGAATGGTGGGGCTGAAGATAGAAATTCATACAGGCTTGAACAACATTAGGGTGAGTAAATGGTGAAACAATTAAATTTTTTGGGTGAACTATCCCTTTAATTATATGATGAACCAAAGAATATTACATATATAAAAGGAATATTCCAGGTTCAATACAAGTTAAGCTCAATCGACAGCATTTGTGGTATAATATTGATTTTTTGACTCGTCCCTCCTTTTCTTAAAAAAAAAAAGCAAAAATCTTGGTTGTGGTGAGACACACAATGGAAATGAATGGGGCTAATCCATAAATGTTAAAATAATCGCATACTAACCTGATCCGTGTAAAATTATAGCCAATTTTTACAATTTCGTTGCCATGACGATGTCAACAAACCCCAAAACTAAAGTAAAAATGAACATTTAAACAACTTTTTTTGTTTTAACTGAATAATTAATGTAAGTGCTTTTATAAAATTATAAGCTTCACATTTCTGCCTTTCAACCCTTCAAACATTGGCCACATTCACTTTCATTGTAAGTGTCTCACTGTATCCTTGATTTTTGCTTTAAAAAAAAAAAAAAAAAGAAAGTCAGACACATTGAAATACATTTTTGTGGTAATCAACATTATGCCACAAATGCTGTCGATTGAGATTAACTTTTATTGAACCCAGAATATTCCTATCATAAATTGAAGAAAAACTATAAAAATGACTATACAATGTTACCAGGAGGAGGAATGCAGTTTAATAATAAAAAGTTCAATAATCAATAATCTTGGGTGAAATAAAAGGCAAAAAAAGTTGTAAACTGTCAAGCAAGTAGTGAGCTTTGAGTATGTATATTCTAGTAAAGCAGCCACAGCCTTGACTGCTGTCTCCTTTGGGAACACACTGCAGAACAGCTTTTCATTAACAAGACCTGTGTGAGTAACAGCCTCCCGCATCCTTTGAAGTCCAAAGAAATGTTGATGAATGCATACCCATGAAAAACTAGATTCAGAGCTTCAAAGTGGTTATTTGACTGAGCTGAGTCCAACAGACATTAACATTACATTGCAGCAATATATGTGTTGCATTCTGCACTGTAAGGGTTCACCTGGCTCATATTGTCACCTTAAGCAGATCACACATGCAGATGTGAACTTAATAAGCAATCTATGAGTGCATTTATGTTTACTAGAGATTTGTATAAGAAAAGTTTTACACCCAAGGTAATGAATAGTAGTTGTCAAATATGTTCAGAATGAGCATACACTCACATAAAAAAACTCCCATCTCTATATTGGCCTTTAAAAAAAAAAAACTGTTATTATACATGAGGGTGGTCCCTTTCATGGTGGTTGCATGTTGAGATCACATGACCAGCCAGGTAATACTTTACAATAAGGATGTACTAGTTAACATTATCTATACACAGCTCGATTCCGAATGGTCAATCGTGCCAATATTCCGATATTTCTGAATGACTGCATGTCCCGGGATAGTCACATTTCACTGGTCATCCATGTCATCTTTCCTACTTATTGTATTATTCCCTAGTAATTAAATAATTAACTCAAATCAATATTTCATGTCAATTTATTTATTTGGCAACTAGTCTTGTAATATGCCTGATAATAAGCGTGCAATGAATAGACGGTCATTTTCGCAAAATAAGCTCCAACAGAACTCTTATGCAAACTGGAGGTGGAATTTAGCTATTTATGGAGATTTCACTGTCTCTTTTTTTCTTACATATTAGCCATTTCAACTCAAATCAACATTTTAATAAATCCATTAATTTATTTGGCCAGTAGCAGTGTAATAAGCAGGATAATGACAGTCTGATGGTAATTTTTGCCACATAAACCCCCCTATTTTCAGACACTTTTGGTAACAAATACATCTAATAAATAAGGAATTTCTACAATGACAAAAGTTACCGAATATTTTTGCTTTGGTGCAATGCTGCATCCAAGACAATAGGTGTCGGTATTAAGACTAATACCGCTGTTGGATCTGTTGTTTGGAAGAACTAAAATAAAAAAGCCAATAAATGTATAAATTAATAACTTGGTGCCTTTTTAAATGGTGAATATTGATAAAGGCTTCTTTTTGTTAATGCACATTGAATCAGCATTAATATATTTGAAACACTTGGTTGACTACTACACAAAGAATAATTTGTACTGTTTATTTCAGTCAGCATTTGTAATGTCTTACCTTCTCTGCATCTCCAGCTCCTCTAGTGATGGACCATTCTGCACCTGAGGGGTCTGTCTTGGCAACGGGGGACCTGTTAGAGCAAAGGAAATATCTGGAATAAACATCAGATTGAAAGTTCAATGGAAAAACACTAAGGGCTTAGAAACCTGATCAATAATGTAAAGTGCATTGGGTGAGACCCAAAAGAGTAAGGCAAGACCAGGTATCAGAGAGAGTAACAAGTGGCATTAGCTTTAAGAAACATAGATCTGATTAGCTGGAGTTAAGGACATTGTGTATCAGAGAAATGGGAAATGATTATCTCGAAAAGGAATCGTCAGCAGTATTTTAGTTCTCGGAGTGTAACAACAGTAAGGGATACACCATGGGCGGTTCTAGGGTCAGTGAATATTCACATGTCACAAGAACCGATGACCAATGAGGTTTGATGCCATAGACATAGCCGGCATATTGGTTTTCAGTTGTGTTTATGGACTGTGAATTGTTTTTGGGATTTGATTTTATTTAGGAGCGAATAATGTCTTAAACATATTCACAATCATATTTTAAATCAGACGACTTGGAATATGACTCTGAATATGGAATATGTACTTGGAATATATGTTGCATGGACTATATAAATTACACTTTTGGTGAATTCAGCCAATGGGACATTCACTAAATTATTTTCTTTTGTGCTCTGCAGAACAAATTAATTCACTTGGAACAAGATTAGGGTGAGTTAATGATGACAGATTCTTCATTTTGGGCAAATTATCCCTTGAAGACCCAGAAACACACCCCTATTTTTACCCATGGGCTCCACTTCGATCACCCTCAAACCCAAAACTAGTAATATCTTTGAAATGTGTTTTTAGAGCACTTGACGGTTAAGAAAGCACACAGATCATCATTTATCATCAAGCAATCCGTGGTTTTGAATTGGTTGGGACATTTTTAGTCTTGATCGTCTTATTTTACAGCACAGTTTGGGTACAAATTGTCTTCTGCTTTTGCCAGACTGAGTTTGTCAGGAACAGAACCTGAGCACAAGGAGGATAAGGTCTGAATGAAAGCTTAGCATGAATACAGGACAAGTTTCCACCATGACACGCTTAATCAATGTAGCATTGTGCAGGTGAGAGAGGTCTGTTTACAGAGTCTGGAGGATTAAGGCCCTCTCTGTGCCTCATTACCGACTACCTATGCCCTCTGCCATTTCCTGTTTATTTGCTTCACACAGCAGGACATTTCAAAGAAGACCTTTATAAGCTTACACCTGTTTAACATAATGACTTTTTTTTTTTTAGTTTGATTGTTTCAGTAGGGGGAATGCTCAAACATAGCACTGTTTTGATGGTGTATATACACTTTGGGGAAATCAACCTACGGATGGCTTATCTCTGTGTCTTTGCATAGATAGGTAAAAGTATTTTAACACTGAAAAAGTTACAGACGTTTATAAAGGCGTGCAATGCACACAAATCCAAATAACAAAATCTTAACCAGATACAGATGGCTTGCAGAATACATTAATTGGATTAAACAAGCCAGGACATAAATTCTCCCTAAGCACAAGACTCCATGAGAAAATATTACATTAGAGCAGAGCCATCTGGACAAGCCAAACAGGGATCAACTCATCTGTCAAATAGAATTTAACATTCTGTATGATTTTTGAGCCCCTTCTATACAGTCAACCATCCATGTCGCTCTTTGTTTTTGTAACCCACTCTACAAATTGCCTTCTCAAATGTTCTTTATGTTTTTATCATATATAAAACACACCTACGCTAGTCTTAGTGTGTATGTAAATGGCCCTGTTATATAAGCCTCCTTTTCCTTCATTGAAACAAAAACCATAACTCCCAAAATATGATGAGCTAATCACAAGTCAGCGGAATGGACAAAATCATACAAATATTAGCTTAATATTTTTTTAAGGTCGCTTTACAGAGATTTTTGAGTACAGTGACTGCAATTTGAAACTTTGACAAAAAGGCAAATGCACTTTGGGCCCATTTAACCCAGTTAAGATAAACAGCACTTTAAGTCTGGATCAGGTCCAAAAGCACTTCCATTTTCCATCTAGTCAGTTCAGTAATGTACTGACATTAGATCACATTGAGATAGCATAACCACCAATGTACAATCCTTCATATTTTACAAACAAACATGTACAAATAAGACGGTACAAAAAAGTAATACAAATTTTAATTGTAATTAAAAATTATTAAATAAGTGTCTAAGATATGAGTAAATCTTATTCAATAAATTAAATAAAAAATATATAAATAAAATGAAACAAACGAATAACATGTATAGGTATATTATTAAATACATAATTAAATAAGTATCTATTAAGATATGAATAAATCATATTCAATAAATTAAACTGAAAATGAAAAAAAACATTGTTTAAATATAGAATTTTAATACAATAAAAAAAACAAATACAATAAAATACATGTATATGTTTATTATTAGATACATAATTAAATGTATGTAATAACATATGAATAACTCTTATTAGTGTACATTCAATGCATCTAGTTGCGATAAAAATAAAAGCTCAAATTAAAAATGTTACAAATATAGTAAATGTATAGAAATATTATTATTAACAATTACATATGTATCTAATAACATGTGAATAAATCTTATTAGTTTACACTCAATAAATAAGTACATATTTTGTGTTTGCTCACTGCATCTAGTTTAGCCTGCAGAATAAACAGTTCATTAAAAAAAAAAATGTAATTGGTAGAGTCAAATTACATTCAAACAGCAATACTTATGAAAAACACATTCTTAAAAACTAAAACAGCATTAGACAACAAAACCAATCACCAAACCGAAATATCACACTCAATAGCGTTCCTTGAAGGTTTCATTAGTTTCTCCAAAAAAGCTGATGAGAACAATAACACCATAACCTCAGTTCAGCTCAAAATGTTATACATTTTTGTAAAAACAAAAAACACCTACATGAGAGTATTGAGACGCTGAGCCTCTTCTGACAGCATATGTACCGTAGTAATCCATCCTGGTCTTTAGGAGCAACACTAACAATTCCACTAGAGCTGCTCGCATCAGCTCCCAAACTGCCATCAATGACTCCATGCGATCTCAGGGAGAGCAGCATGTTGTTCAGACTATTCTGGAGCAAGCACTACTTTGATTACACAAGACTGGACCGATAGAATGGAGGTTAGACGTTAGAAGCCCTGCCACAGCGCTCACGGAGCAGGATGTGGTCCAGTTATTGCACTTTCCAGCCCTAATCAATTATTCATGTCTGGATGGGAGAAGGGTAAAACGGTCAAT